>JAYESA010000003.1:140869189-141331689 GCA_036927795.1 Iris macrosiphon | reverse complement strand
GAAGTGTACCTGCTAACTATGCCGACTGCGTGGGCAATATATAGCCTCGTATATATCATAGCATACATAAGACTTTCCACAGGTGAGGTATATAGAACCCACTCCATATCTTCTTTCTCGTTCTCAGTAGATGGATACTGCTCCTCAGTAAACTTAAAGTGAGCCGCTAGGGGGTTACTCACTTTCTTCGACCCGTCCATCCCAAAATGCTGAAGTACCTGATAAATGTACTTCTTTTGGGACAAGTGTAGTAGCTTGGACTCTTTCTCTCTTTCTCTCTCTTTCTCTCTCTCTCTCTCTCTCTCTCTCTCTCTCTCTCGGCTGATCTCCATCCCAAGAATAGTCTTCGTTGCGCCCAAATCCTTCATAGAGAAGGCCGCGCCCAGTTGGCGCTTCAACTCTGCTATCCAGGTGGTATTCCGACCCACCAACAGCATGTCATCAACATAAACCAACAAAATGATAAAATCGTCATCGACGAAGTAACTCACAAAAGCACAATGATACGACGTCGTCCGTGCATAGCCATGCTCCCCCATAAACGATTCAAACTTCATGTACCACTGTCTCGAAGCCTATTTCAGACCATACAAGCTCTTCCTCAACCGGTAGACCAAATATGACTTGCCCTTCTCACAGAATCCCTCTGTCTGCTCCATGTACAACTCCTTCTCAAGATCACCATGGAGGAATGTAGTTTTCACGTCCATTTGCTTGACCTCCAAGTCAAAACTGGCTGCCAAAGCTAGCACCACCCGAATAGACAACTACTTGATGTAACACCCCGTTCCGTTCAAGCGGACTGCCGATTCAAACGGCAAAAGTGTAATGTTCCGACCCGCTTTGCTCAGGCGAGAATACTCGTTTGAGGCAAAGGATATCCAGACTTGTCCCTACAGGAATCCGGCTTAGGCTTTTAGAGGCTCGCTTGACGTATCGCTCTACCGAGACGAATCATCGCTAAGGTGGGTGGCTACGGTGAACTTGTCTTTGCTTAGCCAGCACACATAAAATATGGATATTTCATGCTAGTCG
This sequence comes from Iris macrosiphon, assembly GCA_036927795.1. Classification (NCBI taxonomy): domain Eukaryota; kingdom Viridiplantae; phylum Streptophyta; class Magnoliopsida; order Asparagales; family Iridaceae; genus Iris; species Iris macrosiphon. The sequence continues at coordinate 141,330,654 of JAYESA010000003.1, read as the reverse complement.
CTAGGTGAATCACCCCTGCATGCTAATAAGAATCCAACGCACCTAGCTAAGGGAATAATCCCAACTTGTATTGCTTATTCTAGAACATGGAAATAAAACATTGCTTATATATGTTCAGACCCTCGCATGCTACCCTAGAACGTATCGCTCGGGAAGTCCCTTACGATCTCACTCCTCGGCTTACCTTCGGGCCCGAGCTAACGTGAATGTTTGTGTTTATACAAATGCATGCTTGTCTGCTTATATGTTGCCTTATTTTCATCCAAACCTCGGAAGACTACTAAGTAGTCATTCCGTGCCTGAATGAACCTGCAAGTATCCGGGACCGTTAGGTCGCTAAGGCATCCCCGAATCAGAGGCATGCATCAAGGCAGGTGAATACTATATTGGGATTACATCAAGTTTACCTTTGAATGAGAATCCTGTCCAAGCTCGTTCATAGCGAAAATTCATGACTGTACTCGTGTTATTGATTGTATTATGAAGGATGTAAAATTGGAAAGCCCCAGAGACCTGCATGTCGCGGACAACTCGAAAATGAGATATAGTTTCACGGACGGTCGCCGGGGCATTGAGACCGATCTGATCCGGATGGAACTCTATTGTTCAGCCTACTGTACTGGACGAGATGGTGTGTAGCGCTCATTGTTCTTTCGCTGCATACCATTCTCTCCACGGCTGAACTCTATTGTATAGTCTACTGTACTGGACGAGATGGCTTGTAGCGCCCATTATGCTTTTTACTGCAAACCATTCTCGTTTATGACTAGTGTCCTTCATAGCTATGCCAGCGACTCATGTTCATGTAGATAAGTCATCCTCGCTTAGCGGCTACCCGCGTGCGAGTCATTGCATCGCATCAAGGAACAACTGAACACCTGAACGATCAAGATACAACGAATCTCGTATTTGCATATGATATAAGTTGGTTTTTATTATGAATGCCCCTGAATGTTTATACTTGCCCGTGCTTGAATTAACAATGTTTGCCTTGGACAGGGAAGGACAAATGGTAAGTTGGTAAGTCTCGTCGTGTTTTCTCTCATGTCGCACGGCGCACTGCCACACGAGTTAGGCTATTCAATATTTGCATGAAACTGATCCTAAGGCAACTAAAAGACAACTTAATAGTTGGTGTACGGAACCTATATCACATGTTTGGATTTATCGAGCGGGCGAGTAGCTTCTCCACCAGTGCATTCAATGTACTGATAATCCATCAGATCATTTGCAGGGTACGGAAGAATCTCGTTCGGTGCGGATGCCTCCTTCATGCGTGCTAAGGCCAGGAGTTTCCTCGGAAGCCTTGGAGCGCTGCGTCCAGAACTGAAGTACATATACAAGATATAATATTGTGAACATTGCCTGAACATCGCCTGTGCAATCATTCCATAATTGTAGCCACTGGGCATGCCTTTACTGTTTCAGAGAGAGAGGCTTGAGCGACTTGTAATCTCGGCTATACGCCGCTTGTAACACTTATTTATATCAATAAAAGATTTTGCTTTACTTCAACTTGTGTTATTCAATGCTTCCGCTATATTGTTGACTCAGTGAACCTGTTATCAATCGCCTATGCGTTTATGATTCCGCTGTACTCGGACAATCTGTGCGACTCTGTAGCTTAGAACTCTTACCGCCAGCCAATGAACCACAGCCTTACATGGGCGTGGCTCACGCTCGTGCGATATCACGCCCGGATGGGTCAATGCGATCGTTCCGCGGGAGCGCTGGCGCGGTGATTCTCGCCTAGTGGGAACGGCCGATTTAGCCTGCGGGAGATCGGGGCGTGACATGTTGGTATCAGAGCTTGGCCTATACGCCTTTGGACTTTGTTTCAATTATCTCAGTTTTGAAAGCTCGTTCGTGGGTTATGTGCACGCTCTCTCTCAATATCCTTAACAGAATGTTCCAATAATAAGTCTAAATACTTTTAAAATACATTTTGAATGATATAATTGCTTGTATGATATTTTGCTGCGAGTGGCCTTTGTGCCAACCTGAGTGAGAACCCTTGAGATTATCGCTAGTAACTTGTCCGATTTCACTATCTCTAAGTTTGGTTGAATGCATCTGTTTGAGGGACGCCTTGAACTTGTGCATGATCCAAGACTTAAGAAAATATAAAACTCGAGTGCTAAGACTTCGCTATCGCTAAGTTGGTTGGCGTGCTCATGCTAGAAGTGCACTTCGAATATGTGTACGATCCAGACTAGCGATATGCTGATCTCGAATGCTTGTGCAAGTGAATACCCAAATGAACAAGTACAATGACTTGTATAGGTTTGCCTCAGCCTTGTATCGTTAAATCAAAATTGATTAAAACGTACTGCTTGTCCTCAGTAAGTCTCGTGGATGAGACTTTTTCTAAGTTGGGTAGGATGTAACACCCCATTCTGTTCAAGTGGACTGCCGATTCAAACGGCAAAAGTACAATGTCCCGACCCGCTTTGCTTAGGCGAGAATACTCGTTTGAGGCAAAGGATATCCAGACTTGTCCCTACAGGAATCCGGCTTAGGCTTTCAGAGGCTCGCTTGATGTATCGCTCTATCGAGGTGAATCATCGCTAAGGTGGGTGGCTACGGTGTACTTGTCTTTGCTTAGCCAGCACACATAAAACATGGATATTTTATGCTAGTTACTAGGTGAATCACCCCTGCATGCTAATAAGAATCCAACGCACCTAGCTAAGTGTCACGCCCCAGTCCCAAAATACGTAGGACTAGGAATACGTGACACGCCAGCTACGCATTCGACCAGACTCTGGTCTGACTCGAATACGTATAAGCTGTATAATATAAAGGGCATAATCTAGATTTCCCGTAAATATAAACCTCTATGTCTCAATCCACAATGTACAGAAGTATATACCAGAAAGAGCTATATGTGCTAGAGTCGGCCGCCCAATAACACACTAACTCGAATAGACTCGAGAAGAAGTATGAGTCTATAAAAACTAGGCTACAACAACAGATGAAATAAACAATGTAAAATAACCATAATGCCGGTAGATATAATGTGAGTACCTGGTACCATGCCCGCAAGATATGCAACTCCAACAGCAACTCCAAATGCTCCGTAATCACCTATGCTGCAAAACTGGCAGGGAACCAGGTCCTCAGAGGGACGTAACAAGGTACAGAAATACAACAAGCCAAGTAACAGAAAGTACAAGTGCACGACCGGGTACTCTATCATAACCAAACTAGTGTGACACAGTTTAAAGACAATGTTCGACGCGTGGGCTGTCCAAAATAAAATCGTAGCTCCGAACACAGAGACACACGGGGCGTACCGTAGCTCCGAGCACAGAGACACACGGGTGATACACTACTCTAGAATACAGGATCACTACATATACATATATAAGCGCGTGCAGAGGAGCCCAAGCGTCTAGTAACTGTCTTCCCCTTCCCAAGCGGTCAACGATGGTGCGCTGAACCTGAACCTCTATCTAACAGTCTCGACTCACGGAAGTAACTCAACAGACGCGACCCTAAGGTCGTCCCAGTCTCTGGTCATGATGTTAGTATCAGGATACAGGAATCTGGCACGATCACAGTGTATGAGTGTGTCCTGGGGTATCGATATACTCAGGTACGTACATCGAGATACTACGAATCATCCAACAATCTTCCTAAGATGTTACGACGTACGTCTTCACCCGGTTGTGAACCGGACGCGAAGTACCGAACGTCAGCAATAATACGTGCACAATGTACATAACAAAACAATAAATATCTGTAACTGAAATACAGGGTGGCAAGGTACACTTGTCTGCGTGCGGCTGCTGATGACGGGGATCCGGTACCACGTCCAAGTCCTCAGGTCCCGTAGTACCTGGAGATAAGATACAAACCAAAATCAATAATCTATTCCACGTCAAACAGGGATGCGACACCCATCTATACATAAGCTCAGTCTCAGCTACAACTTACAGGGACAAGTCACTAGGGGGGTTGACCACAGTTGACTATCGGTACGATGACCAAAACAGCTAATCATCAGTACCATATCATCAAACTATCCTCAAAACATAATTAACGATTATTAATCCTTCGTTTAATATCGTTGTTACCAATCACAAAATACTACTCTAAATTAATTACCTTTAGTTTCCAGTCCCCAAATTACCGATTAGAGGTTTTACACTACATACTAGTCCTCAATCAATCACGTGCTCCTCGGTGTTCATCAACATTCAAATAAATCAGAATCTTATTTCTTCTCAATTTAATCCTCATTAAATTAATTAGCATTTCCACCATGTAATATATCCTGAACATTTATTTAAAGATAAAAACCTAAATCTCCATGAAAAATATTTTAAATAAATCATTTTTGATTCATGTAGAAGACAATCCCTAACCTACATTCATCCTATCACATTAAACCTATCACATTAAACCTCTTCAACATATAGTATGTCATTTTCCCATGTCCTTTATCATACCCTACATCATCATCAACATGCTCTAAGAATAAAATCCTAATAATATACTCACATGAATTTATATCAATGTAAACCCTAGCTAAACAATAACTCAATAGAATCTATACAAATAAAAACCCTAACTATGTTATTAGCAAACACAATAAAAACACTAAACTATAAGGAGAGGGGGAGAAGCTCACCCCAGGCAGCGTGGCGGTGCTGGCCAGTCGCTGTGGTCAACGGCGGGTGGATGCTGTTGCGGCGAAGTCGAGGTAGTAGTACGGGTTCGCGTAGTACCCAATATGTAGAGTGGGTTGGCAATCCAGAGGGTGGTAGAATTCTTCTCCTTGTTGTTGATTTGTTTGCGGGCTGTATTCTTCCAACCTCTTCCTGAGACTTCTGTTAGCTTCACAGAGCATCTGTTCCTTTATTTGAAGATCAGCAAGCTGGTCGAGCATATACTGTGTCCTTGTTGATCTTATTTGCTTTAACGATGCATCTAGTTGTCCTTCAAGTTGCTCCAGCTCCTTGCTGCTTAGAGGCCCAAGATCCTCACCAAGAAGATTCCTTTGTGGTCGTTGTAAAGCTTCCACACACACTTTGAGTTTCAAGTATTCTTAATGACTACTCTGCAGCAACTGATTCTCCCTTATTTGTACACTGGTATCAGGTTGCCCATAACTGCATTTTTGATACCTATCCAGTATTTTCAACATGCTGGAGCTGCTGCAGAACTGATAGAGCTTCCCTCGGTTGGAGAAGATGACGAGGAGGCCTTAGAGGATTGATAGCCGGGGACGACTCTGCTACGCCCGGTTGGTGGACTCGTACGGTGGAGCTCGGGCTCGCCGTGGGGAATCTCGACCGGAGCTGTGGTGGAGTGGGTGGTGAAGAAGAGGAGTCGAGGTGGCTGTAGGTTGGTGATGGTGGCAGCCGCTGGAGTGAAGGTGGTGCGGTGGCGTGTGGTTGAGGCAGTGGGGAAGACGGTGATGGTCGGAGGGGAGTGCTGTGGAGGTGGTGGTCGTGGCTAAGGTGGTTGTGATAATGGTGTACGGTGGTGGTTGTGAAGCTTCGCCGGAGAATGGAGCTGTCGAAGCCGCGGGGAGAAATGCTCGACCGGAAGTGGCTCGTCGGTCAGTTCGGTCGGGGGGGTCGATAAACACAGCCGGCGGTGGGGACAGCTGCTCAGCGGGCGGCGGGGACAGCTGCTCAGCGGTCGGGGAGTTCACAGCCGGCGGCGGGGGAGCTTCATGGCGGAAGGAAGATGCACAGCGGCGGCTGGGTGTAGTGCACAGCGGCGTCGGGGACAGGCCAGAGCGGGTTGCAGTCGGCGCTCCGCCGGAGTCGGGCCGGAGTCGGGCCGGAGGGTCTTCTCACAGGGAGAAAAAAAAATCAAAAGAAGAAGAAGAGTGAAGGAAGGAGGGAAGAGGTTCTTTGTATGGAGAAATAAATGGAGGAGGAGAGAGAGTGAGGGGGGGTTTTTCACACCTAGGGATTAGGGCCGGTTGGAGTTTGTGGGGGTGGGGTGATGTGATGTTTTATAGGAGGTTGTGAAAGGATGGAGGGTGAAGATGTTGCCATTCAAAATAGAGGGCCAAGATTTCTCATGAGAAGAATTATTTCTTCATGAGAAAAGAAGGGGGGTGAGTCTAATTCGGTCACCACACATGTAACCTCAACATTTGGTTTTGGCCAATGGGGTGAGGGCACCTAAAATTACTAAATTGTAACTTAGCCCCTTAAATTCGGAAAATTGCACGGACACATAAAATGACGCTAAAATTGTGGAGAAAATCGTGGGTGATGGTTTGCATGGCGAGAGGGTATTGTGGGTTTGGCACGGGTTTAATTTTATGGCCAACGGGATTAATTAAGGATTAAAATACGATTAGACAAACTTGGTATCTCCGATTTAAATAGAATTAAAGTATCCCGTGCTTTTAAATTAATTGGGGGTCCTTGGGGTCAAAATCCGGAAATGACGCAAAGGTCAAAAATGGTGGGGGCTTGGAGTCAGTCTTGGACCCTTTAGTTGGTCCGGCTCAACGGGTTAAGTTGGTATCTCAAAATTTAGGGTAACGACACAGGTGTCCGACACAGAATTAAATATGGGTTACGATTTTGAAAAATTGTGCAATTAATTTAGAGCACAACGAAAAACTAATTTTGAGTGACGGAAAAGTCCAGTGCCTAATTTGGTGGGTCAAGTCAGAAGTACAATAATCCGATGGAATTTACGGGCTAATATTGGGCTCCGAATAATTTAGCGATGATAGGGCACGCCAAGGGTTTTAATTAAATTAATTAAAATCACAGACAAACTCAACTCTACTCTAAACCTCATCATCTTCTGAAAAATCCAAAATTTCCCAAATTCAAACCTGACTATCTATAGAATAAATCGAGGGGGTTTACACTAAGGGAATAATCCCAACTTGCATTGCTTATGCTAGAACATGGAAATGAAACATTATTTATATATGTTCAGACCCTCGCATGCTACCCTAGAACGTGTCGCTCGGGAAGTCCCTTACGATCTCACTCCTCGGCTTACCTTCGGGCCCGAGCTAACGTGAATGTTTGTGTTTATACAAATTCATGCTTGTCTGCTTGTATGTTGCCTTGTTTTTATCCAAACCCCGGTAGAATACTAAGTAGTCGTTCCGTGCCTGAATGAACCTGCAAGTATCCGGGACCGTTAGGTCGCTAAGCATCCCCGAACCAGGGGCATGCATCAAGTCAAGTGAATACTGTACTGGGATCACATCAAGTTTACCTTTGAATGAGAATCCTGTCCAAGCTCGTTCATAGCGGAAATTTATGACTGTACTCGTGTTATTGATTGTATTGTGAAGGATATGAAATTGGAAAGCCCCAAAGACCTGCATGTCGCGAACAACTCAAAAACGAGGCATAGTTCCACGAACGGTCGCCGGGGCACTGAGAACGATCCGATCCGGATGGAACTCCATTGTTCAGCCTACTGTACTGGACTAGATGGTGTGTAGAGTTTATTGTTCTTTCGCTGCATACTATTCTCTCCACGGCTGAACTCTATTGTATAGTCTACTGTACTGGACGAGATGACTTGTAGTGCCCATTGTACTTTTTACTGCAAACCGTTCTCGTTTATGACTAGTGTCCTTCATGGCTATGCCAGCGACTCATGTTCATGTAGATAAGTCATCCTCGCTTAGCGGTTACCCGCGTGCGAGTCATTGCATCACATCAAGGAACAACTGAACACCTGAACGATCAAGATACAACGACTCTCGTATTTGCATATGATATAAGTTGGTTTTTATTATGAATGCCCCTGAATGTTTATACTTGCCCGTGCTTGAATTAACAATGTTTGCCTTGGACAGGGAAGGACAAATAGTAAGTTGGTAAGTCTCGTCGTGTTTTCTCTCATGTCGCACGGCGCACTGCCACACGAGTTAGGCTATTCAATCTTTGCATGAAACTGATCCTAAGGCAACTAAAAGACAACTTAATAGTTGGTGCACGGAACCTATATCATGTGTTTGGATTTATCGAGCGGGCGAGTAGCTTTCCCACCAGTGCATTCAATGTACTGATAATCCATCAAATCATTTGCAGGGTGCGGAAGAATCTCGTTCGGTGCGGATGCCTCCTTCATGCGTGCTAAGGCCAGGAGTTTCCTCGGAAGCCTTGGAGCGCTGCGTCCAGAACTGAAGCACATATACAAGACATAATATTGTGAACATTGCCTGAACATCGCCTGTGCAATTATTCCATAATTGTAGCCACTGGGCACGCCTTTACTGTTTCAGAGAGAGAGGCTTGAGCGACTTGTAATCTCGGCTATACCCCGCCTGTAACACTTGTTTATATCAATAAAAAAGTTTGCTTTACTTCAACTTGTGTTATTCAATGCTTCCGCTATATTGTTGACTCAGTGAACCTGTTATCAATCGCCTATGCGTTTATGATTCCGCTGTACTCGGACAATCTGTGCGACTCTTTAGCTTAGAACTCTTACCGCCAGCCAATGAACCACGGCCTTGCATGGGCGTGGCTCACGCTCGTGCGGTATCACGCCCGGATGGGTCAATACGATCGTTCCGCGGGAGCGCTGGCGCGGTGATTCTCGCCTAGCGGGAACGGCCGATTTAGCCTGCGGAAGATCGGGACGTGACACTTGACGACTGACAAAAAGATCTCATCGTAATCTATGCCTTTCCGCTGCCATACCCTTTAACTAACAGCTCGCTTTGTATCGAGGGCGAGTAGCATCATCTGTCTGCTTCACTCTGAACACCCATCGATTCTTCAAAGTCTTCTTGCCCTTTGGCAACCGCACCAGATCATAAGTAGAGGTGGCCTCCAAGTAACTCATCTCCTCCTGCATGGCCTCCATCCACTCCTACATGTGTTTGTCTTCCATAGCCTCTGCAAAACTTTTGGGTTCTCCCCCGCTAGTCAGTAGCACATACTCACTCGGTGAGTATCTCGTAGATGGCTGACGCTCTCTATCGCTCCTCCTCAACGGAACCACTGGTGCTGGCTATATATCTATAGCCTCCTCCCTCTAGGAACTGCCTGCTCGACATGCTCATCCTTCTGAGGGTCACCCTGACCACCATCAGCAGGCTGATGATCAAGGTTGGGAGCAACTCCATGTACTGTCACCCTCATAACTGGATCCTCTGTGATATTCTCTGGAAATTGCTCGAAGCAAAATGACTCTAACTCAGGCAATTCCTCAACCTCAGAAGGCATCTTAGAATCCTGAGTATTGGTCATGGTCTGATCCTCGACGAATACCACATCCCTGCTTCTATAGAGCTTTCTTTCCACTAGATCGTAGAGTCTATAGCCAAACTTATCCCGAACGTAGACGAAAAAGATGCACCGCCTCGTCTTTGGCTCAAGTTTGGATCTCTCTTCCTTCGTTACATGCACGAAGGCCTTACAACCAAACACTCGTAGGTGATTGTATAACGACTCTTTGTCGTACCATACTTTGTCAGGCACATCACCCTGCAAAGGAGCACTAGGAGATAAATTAATAACATAATCAGTTGTGTAAAGTTTTTTACCCCAATATCTGTCCGATAAGTTTGCTTCTGATAGCAAATACCGTACCCTCTCTATCAGTATCATGTTCATCTGCGCTGCTACACCATTCAGCTGAGATATCTTTGGTGGAGTCTTCTGGTGTCGTATCCCTTTCTCTCCGCAATAAGCATCAAAGGGACCATATACTCACCGCCATTGTCCGATCGAACACATAGTAGCTTCTTGCCCGTCTCCTTTTCAACAGAGACCTAAAACTATTTGAAAGTGGACATCACCTGATTCTTCGTCTTTAAGGCATAGACCCAAACCCTCCTAGAATAATCATCAATAAATATTATAAAATAAGAAGCACCACCAATAGATTTTACCTTCATAGGACTGCAGACATCCGAGTGAATCAACTCAAGCAACGCCGGCTTCCTCGAACTTAGGTGACTTTGAAAAGACACCCTATTTTGCTTTCCTGCCAAACAGTGCATGCACTTCTCCAACTTTGTAGACTTTAGTCCTGGAATCACCTTCATGTTCACCAAGTAGCTTATCCCCTTCTCGCTGATATGGCTGAGCCGTCTGTGCCATAACTCAATAGATGCCTCAGTAGTTGCGTTAACCTCATGTGCCCTATGTGCACTCCCTTTTATATAGTAGAGTCCAGACCTCTTGCTTCCTCTAGCAATCATCATCGAACCTCTGGAAAGCTTTCACTGATTGTTCCCTAAGAGATTAAAGAAACCATTGTCATCCAACCTTCCAACAGACACCAGGTTGAAACGGATATCAGGGACATGACGGACATCTTTGAGAATAAGAACTGCATCTGTCTTTGTCCTCAAATGTACATCTCCAATGGCAACCACCTTTGACATATCTCCATTGCCTATCTTCAATACTCCACAGTCGTTTGTTGTATAAGTAGCAAATAGTGCCATGTTGTGAGATATGTGCACTGAAGCACCTGAGTTCACCAGCCAAGAGTTGTCATCGCAGGCAAGGTACATAGCTACCTCATCACCGACAATGATCACGTCGCCTCCAGGTATTGAGGCTGTCGCGGTAGTGTTATCACTTTGCTTCCCCTTTGCCCTTCTTCTCTCTCTTCCAAGCGAAACAGTTCTGCTTGATATGGCCCTTCTTGCCATAATGGTAACACTTCAAGTCCTTGTATCGACCCTTGGACCTTCTCCTGCTTTTGTCACATCCCGATCCCGTAAGGGTCAATCGTCCTCACTTCGATCCTTTGTGGAACCAATCACTCGCTAGGGCGTGATACCGTGCGATCCTGGAGTTGCGCTCGCATAAGGCAAGAATGTGCAGTGATAGGAACCCATTTGAAACACAAGTTTAAAAACACATTCACAGATAGTTGAACACAAGTATAGGAATAAAATATGCTTTTCATTGATAATTCAGAGTAATTTACATAGAGTTTATATTTGATGTGCCTCTCGGCTACTTGGTTTGCATTACAAAAGAAAAACTCAAAAGGTAGGGCGTGCTCCATCAGATAAGCCTTGTCGTCCGTACATTATGCCCTTGTATAGATTGAAAGTCCATGCCTCCAAAATGAACTGGCTTCAACTATACTTCAAAATAGAAGAGCTTCTAACGCCTTCTCGTCTATCCACTAGCGTTGCACCGTCTGAGTGCCTGAAATAATTTCCCACAACGTGGGTCAGTACTCAGTTGTACTGGTGAGCGGGACAAACCCACTCGCCTAAATCAAGACTTGCTTATTATGGGCGAGCATGCATTAAAATGATCTTGCTATTGTGAACTAAGTGAATTCAGTTCATATTAGTTGCATGGTTTTAAAGGAAACAAAAATAACGTTGAACCCATAAAGTACATCGGTTGCTTACTCAACCGATGCACGCCTTCCCTACAGCAAAACACAAGTATACTTACCATCTGCCACTACTAAAAATTGCAGGATTAGCGACATTTTTAGCGACGTCAAGGTAAAACATCGCTAATATTAAAGATATCAGTGACTCCAAATATTAACGTTGCTATAAGTCGCTGTTTGGCGACATATAGCAACGTTTAGCGACTATAATTCCGCTTTTTAAAAGAATAGTCGCTATAAGTTATCTAAGGTCACTAAACGTCGCTGAATTTTATAATTTAGTGACATTTAGCGACGTATTTAGCGACGTTTATATTTAGCGACGTGTTTAGCGACGTCTGCAACGTCGTAAAATATTTCTGTTAGCGACGTTTTTATTTAACGTCGCTAAACGTCGCTAAAATTTTAATAATTATGGGTCGATTCTGATTCCCCCCCCCCTTCTGTCAAAATTTTCCAAAACTTTAAAACCCACGGCGTTCCCCACCCCCCTCTCCGGCGACCGGCATCCTCCACAACGGCCTACTCCGGCATCCCTCTCCTCCTTCTCCTCCTCTAGGTAAACCCAAACTCTCTCTCTCTCTCTCTCTCTCTCTCTCTCTCTCTCTCACACACACACACACACACACACACACACAAACACATGATACGACATGACACTGACACTGACACTGACATGACACACACACACGTGACAGATACTGATACAGACACGACACACACACGTGACACTAACCCTAACCCAAAACTGACACGACACACACACACTCCGTTCCATCGTCGTTCACCCTCCCTTAACGTTTTGGACAGCCTGATCCCCGTTCCCTTCAGTTATTCCTTCGCCGTCGTCATCCCCCTGTCCCTGCTGCGCTAGCAAGCTGTTTGTCGCTGGAACGCTCGCCCCTGCCCCAAACCCTAACATTTAATTCTATGATATATATATATATATATATGGCAAGTTTTGCAGCAGGAGGCGATCAGGACCTAGGGTTAGGGTTTTTGACCTGGGATCTTGGTTCTTCCAGTGCTACAAAAGTTGGAGTGGGTGGCACACAGAGAGCAGAGGGAGGTGGCTAGACTATGGTCTTGCATAGGAAGCAGCCGATCCATAAGGTGGAGATGCGACACTTTGGGCTGACGCGGACTGCTCTCGTCAAGCGAGGCGGCAAGGAGATTCGGGGTGGGCAAGGAAACTTGGGAGTTGGGTAGTCGGGAGGTTCGGTGGGAGGAGGCACCTACAGGCATCCACGAGGGGCTCTCATGCCCTCCCCCCCCCCTCAGCAAGGAGATCTCGTGCTCTCCTCCTCTCAGTAAGGAGTTGGCGGATGTGGGGTAACCTATGCTGCAACCCAAGGCGTGTCGACTAGGGCTCCACTATTAGGTGCCCAAGGACCTAGCAAATCCTATACGGAGACCTGTCGTGTTGGGTCCGATCATAGCAATGAAGATATATACTTTGTGGAACCAAAGCAAGTAGGGGATAAGCAGCGTGCCTCCTTCACGGCAAAAGAGATTGCTGAAACTGCCAAGTTTTGGAAGAACACCTTTATTCTTTTTGTTCTGGGAGACAAACCATTTTATATTAGATTCAGGCCTATGCCCATAGAGTATGATGCCAACTCCTTGGGCACCTGGTAAGCTTGAGGCACTAATTATGAACATATAAAATAACATCCAACTATTATTTTTTCTTTAAGCATTGAGAATATATAGGCCTTATGTTGTTCATGACCAATAACTACTACAACTTCTTTATGATGAAAAAAGTAACGATTTATAGGACACATATTGTCTTTTTTGGACACATACTGGCATACTGCTCTCGCTTCACTGCCAAATGATGCACAATAAAAACTGTGAACTGCTCTCCCTAGTGAGCCGAGCTCACTTAATCACTCAAACAACCATATGCACACACACACACATAAATAAGGCATTGTGTATCAAGTTAGAGCAGTTCTTACCTTCCTACAGAGAATCACACTATATTTAACGATTTATAGGACACATACTGTCATTTTTGCATAAGTATCTAGAAATGGATATAAATTACTATCAACGTCATCGTTCGTGGATGTACATGTCACTACCCGATTCTAGAAAATAGGGTTTTTTTTTTTGGTAAATTGTGTATTGTATTTAATTAATTATATTTATATTTATTTAGTGATTGCATTATTTTTAATTGATTGTTTTAGGGTTTTGGCTAGCCTGGACCCATGTCAGACCCTAGTGGACCCATGTCCGACCCGACCAACACCCTTATGAGAATTATTTTGGGGCTTAGAAATATTTATTATATTTTTAGTGGGTTAGTGGGAGAGATTTGGAGTTAGTTTGAGTGCTTTTGGAACCCGAAATCTAAAACCAATTTAGGGGAGGGCATTTTAGGCATTTGGAGTATTAGTGAACCATTATTTAGGTGTGGCCGGCCCTTTACAGCAGCCCTACCCGAGAGCAAGCAGCAGCCCCCTTCCCCCCTTTGTATTCTTCTTCTTCTTCACTTCTTCTTCTTCTCCACTTCTTCTTTCTTCTTCTTCCAAAGTAAGTTCTCCTTCCTTTTTCTTCCTTCTTTCTTCCATTCCTTCTTCTTTATGCTAACCCTAATCTTGCATTTTCCCTAACCTAGGTGTGTGGAGCCTAGATTTAGTGTGGAGGCTATATTTGGTGGCTTGGAGCTTGAGGGAGGTGATTCCAAGTAGATCGGAGACTTTGACCTTGGGATTCCAACTCCCAAGAGGTAAACCCTAACTTTCTCCTTGCTAATTACTTTTGTGTAGTATAATTAGTATTGTAGAACCTTCCTAGACCCTAAGCCTACCCGTGGGAGGAAGTTAGAACTAGTTTGGTTGAGTTTAGAGACTTTGACATTAGGTTTTGTGTCGATTTGGTGGAATCCAAAATTGGCCCAATTTTGGGTGATGCCCTAGGTTAGACGGACCTAGGTAGATGTTGTCGGGTGTCTTGAGGGTGAGTGCGTGTCTCCATTCGGACACGAAAAGCCGTGTCGCGGAGAAACGGGCGTTTCGGGCGAAATTGGGGTTTTTCGTCGTCGCCGATTCTAAGTGCGTGCGCATTTCCGCCACGGGCCTAGAATCGACGGGGTAGCATTTTTTCTACGATCTAGGCATCGTTTAGAACGTGTGGGTAAATTTTGGGCCAATTCCGAGTTCGTTTGGTGTGCGTTTCAGGAGGTTTTCCGAACCGCGCACCGCGTGTTCGTCGAAATAACCGAACGGCCATTTCGACTTGGTTTCCTAGTTTCGGGCTTGTGCGCGCATTGGGGTAGCATCGGGGAGTGTGTGCTAGAGTTCTCGAGTTATATTTTATATATTTTAGGGTGTTGGTGAGTGTCGGGGTCGTTGGGCGTGATTGGGACGTGTTGTTTGTGTGTTGTGTGCGTCATGGTTGAGTAGTGTTGTGTCTTTATGTATATATATATATATATATATATTTATGTGTGTCTATATATATGTATATATATTTATATATATGTGTGTATTTATATCTATGTGCTTGTGTATGTATATGTCTATGTGTATATATATATGTATATGTATAAGTGTGCTTGTGTGTGTATATGTATATATATATATATATATATATATATATATATATATATATATATATATATATATATATATATATATATATATATATATATGTGTGTGTGTGTGTGTGTGTGTGTGTATATATTTGAGTGTGTATATGTACATATATATATATATATATATATATTTGAGAGTGTGTGTGTGTATATATATATATATATAGGTGTTGATATATATATATATATATATATATATATATATATATATATATATATATATATATATATATATATATATATATATATATATATATATATATATAGCTATGTATATATTTATATGTGTGTGTGTTGATATGTGTTTAAGTGTGTGTGTGTATTAGTGTTTGTGAGTGTGTTAGTGTGTGTGTTAGAGTGTGTGTATATATATATATATATATATATATATATATATATATATATATATATATATATATATATATATATATATATATATATATAGAGAGAGAGAGAGAGAGAGATATACATAGAGATATATGTATATTTGTATATATATAGAGAGAGTGATATATATATATGAATATAGGAGTGTGTGTGTGTGTGTGTGTGTGTGTGTTTGTGAGATGGAGGGGGGCAAAACAGCATGCAGTGGCAGCAGCTGCTGCTGCACTGCAGCAGCAGCTCTAGAAGCAGCAGCAGCAGCATATGGAGCAGCAGCAGCAGCAGCAGCAGGTATAGCAGCAGTAGCAGCAAGGCAAGGGGTCAGTAGCAGCGGGGCTTGGCTAGTTAGCTAGGCAGTTAGTTGGATTGATAGATAATAAGATAGATTAGATAGTTAGATAGGTAGATAGTTACTTAGATAAATAGGTAACTAGATAGATTGATGCTAGATAGGTAGATAGATAGTTAGATGGATAGATAGGTAGCTAGGCATTAGATATATATCTATCTAAGGTATAGATATCTATATACATATAGTTATATACATACCTATGGATATCTAGATAGTTATATATATATATATATTTATGAGTTAGGCAAGGTATATGGGTATGTGTATATGTGTGTGGATATCTATATATATAGGTATATAGATACTTAGATATGTAAATATATGATAGATATATATATTTTCTAGCCTAGATTAATAACTAGGTATATATTTATTAGCCTAATAGCTAGTTAGAGGGGTTTGAGAGCGGTATCTCAATACCTTGAGATATCCAAGGTATTGAGTTTCGAGCGGGGTATTTGAGCATTAGCCTAGGAAATGTATTGGAGTAATTTTTATATGTTTATGTATATATATTTACGCGTTCTAACATAGGTTTTAGAGGGTTTAGGCGGGGTGCGTGGCCTAGGGCGAGGTATCGGATACCGAGGGTATCCCGGTATCTCGATTAGGCGAGTTTGAGAGTTTAGTAGCTTAATGAGCTCGGTTTGACCTAGAATTTCAGGGGCACCCTAGTTTGACCTAGCTTTGACCATAATTGTCCTCGTTGACCGTAAAAGTCAACGTTTGACCTAGTTTTGACCTAGAGTTGACTTTTTAGACCCCGGGTTGACTTTTTGATCCGAATTTCACCGGTTTGATCCGTTCGACCTAGAATAGCCCTAGAAGCCTGTTTTTAATTATTTTATATCAGTTTAACTCCTTAGAACCCTGTTTAATTCTTCTTTTCACAATAGGTTCTTACGACACCGGTCCGGATCTTGATCCTCATCAGTTGCTCAGGACATCAGGCGAGTACCTACCTCTGATAGTTTCCATTTCATGATAGCGTTTATATCACCTATTCTAGAACTGTAATACTTGATTCTGACACATTGTTACACGAGCTGGTACTAGTGGATCCCGTCATGAGATGTTATCCCCCTTACCGTGGGTACTCTATCACTGTATTTCATCATGTGCTTCGGGTATTGATTCTCATGTGCTATCATGTGCTTCTTGTGCTCTCGCCTTCATGTGCGCGAGCTATTATCATGTACGTAGCGTGTTGTGGTTGGATCCAATGGTATTAGTGGGGAAGGGGAGTAGGAGTTGGTTATGTGATCAAAGCCAAACAGTATTCATGTGTATGTCGGTTATGCAACTCACGCATAACGGAGTTATCGTAGTATTTTTCATGTGCAACCTAAGCCGATCACATAACGAACTTGTGCTCAAGGCACTTAGCTAGTATTCATGTTTTCTCACCTACAATTACTTTTCCACTACTTGTATTGTTCTCCAGTTTACCTTGCAGCTACTTATTATGCTCCAGCATATATTTATTTCCTGTGCATCTTGTATACTTTTCTATTGCTCGTCATATACACCTTACCATGTATTTGGAGTTGCTTTCAGAGTTATGTACTTTGCTCCAGTCCTGACTGGGCATATTTTTTCCAGAGGATCCTGAGGACTATTGCCCGATGTTCTACGGGCCGGGTGTTGACGAGTGCTGTGACTCAGAGACTGAGGAGGAGTGCGCCGAGGAGACGCCGTTAGCGCCCTAGTTAGCTAGGTGGGTTTCCTGGGTTGTTCCCAGTAGTTTATTTTCTGGATGATTGTACTTATTCTTTTGTTGCTGTGAGATGTTGTAGCTATTATGGCCTTTGACTGTATATTTTTGGATATTGTCTTGCTCTCTTTGGTTCTGTTTCTTTGTTTGTATCACATCGTGCTTTTATTCTTCCCCTAGATTTTGTGATTGAGAGTTCATATATATATTGCATGGTTGCCCTCCTTTTTGGAGAGGTCATGGCAGATTTTTTTGTGAGATATATAGATAGTTGGTTGACCTAGAACGGACCTTTACAGCGTTCTACTGCCGATTCTGCGGCGTAGGCTGGACGTACCCATGACTCATGCCCGATTTTCGAGTGCGGGTCGTGACAGTACAACTGTCATCCTGATGACATGTGCGGTGTGCATGATGAATTCATTGAGGGTGTACAGCAGTTCCTGCAGTTCACCAAGGCATTCCCTCAGTACATGGACGGTACCAAAATTAAGTGTCCGTGTGTGAGATATCGCAACTTAAAATATCATCCAGAAGTGGAAGTCACATATCATTTGTTCTCGAAGGGATTCACCCCAAATTACTATCAGTGGACCATGTACGGAGAACTTGTGTCTCTAGCATCAGAGTCGGAGCCTTATGTGGAGCCGTATATGGATGTCCACGACCACGCTGCTTACGACGACGGGTGGGTGAACATGGTTTTTGATGCGGTGGGGCCAAGTTTTAATCCAGAAAATCATGATGCAGCTGAGGAGGCACCGAATGCTGATGCTGCAAAGTTTATGGAGTTGCTAGAGAATGCAAGGACTCCATTATATCCTGGTTGTGAGAATCATTCACCGTTGGAGGTGGTTACAAGATTGTTGAGCATCAAGTCCGATTTTAATACGTACGATATTTCTAGATGAGTTAAATCAGCTGTGGGAAGTAGGTGCCAACACGTACGATATTTCTAGAAAGAAATTTTTTTAGCTAAGGGCAGCACTTATGTGGACCATTAACGACTTTCTGGCCTATAGAATATTATCGGGATGGAGCACTCATGGTTGTCTCTCATGTCCGTATTGCATGGACCGTACTAAGGCTTTCCATTTGAAACACGGAGGCAAACCGTGCTTCTTCGATTGTCATTGACAATTTCTGCCAAAGGATCATCCGTACCAGAGGAACATGAATGCTTTTCATGCGGGCGTTATGGAGAAGGCCAATCCACCGCCAAGGTGGCCCGAATACACGATATAGAAAGAGGTAAAAGATTTACCAAGTGCTATCGAAGAGCCTGCTAAGGGGTACAAGTGTGACAGATTTGGTCGCACCTAAAACTGGACGAAGAGGAGTATATTCTGGGATCTGCCATATTGGAGCACCAATCTGACCAGACATAACCTTGATGTCATGCATATCGAGAAGAATATGTTTGATAACATAATTAATACTGTAATTGAGGTAAAGGGGAAGACGAAAGACAATCCGAAGGCCAGGTTAGACTTAGAAGAAATATGTAGACGTCCTGCGTTGCATTTGATAGAAGAGGAGAATGGAAAGTTAAAGCAGCCTAAGTCAGTTTTCTCACTGGAGAAAGAGGATAAAGGGAGACTTTGTAGGTGGATTCAAGGTCTAAAGTTTCCAGACGGGTACGTGTCAAACTTGAGAAGAAGCATTGACCTCAAGGAGAACAAACTAGCGGGTATGAAGAGCCACGATTGTCACGTATTCATGGAGAGGTTAATTCTGATTGTATTTCGGAAATTCTTACTGCAGGTCATTTGGGATCCATTGACAGAGCTCAGCATATTCTTTAGAGATCTTTGTTCTACTAAGTTGCTCGTCGATCGTCTAGAAAAGCAAGAGAAGGACATTGCGGTAACACTATGTAAGCTCGAGAAGGTATTTTCTCTTGGATTCTTTGACTCTATGGAGCATTTGCCAATTCATCTTTCCTATGAGGCACGTGTTGGTGGTCCTGTCGGTTATCGGTGGATGTACCCCTTCGAGCGATATCTGAATCACCTAAAGAGAAAGGTAAAAAATAAGGCACGGGTTGAGGGCTCTATTTGTGAAGCTTATGTTCTCGAGGAGATTACAAACTTTTGCTCGATGTATTTCAAACCTCATGTTGCTACTAATAGAATGAGAGCTCCAAGAAACGACAATGGATATCAGGAATCTAATGATGCAATACTCAAAGTATTCAATGCATCCGGAAAGCCTTCGGGGAAATAAAGAAGATATATTTGAATGACGACGAGCTAAGGGCTGCTCAGTTGTATATATTACTCAATTGCGATGAGGATGAAGTGGAGAAGCTAGAGGGGTAAGTAATTAATACGTTCACGTTTACATCATCTCAATGTAATAGTATAAGCTACTATTATGCTACTAATCAGCAGTTGCTTCATTATTTTTTAGTACATATAATGATGAGTTGAGGTCGGTTAGACCCTACATAATAGATGAAGAAGTAGAACAAGAAATGAGATGCCATTTTCCTTCTTGGTTGAGCGCATATGTAAAGAGCTTGGTAATTACTTTTTTATTTCTGCACTTGTAAAATAAATAACTTACTATCGCTACTTTGGTATTTAGGTCGATCGTCTTATAACACCCGAGACTGAATCTATTAGAACTCTAGCCAAGGGACCAATTACTGCCGTTAAAATATGGCCAAGTTTCTGTGTGAATGGGTTTAGGTTCAAGTCAACAAATGCTCCTATCAGAGACAGCTTTCTGGATCTTGATTCTACGAAAAATAGTTATTTGTGTATCAAATCTTCGAACTACAAAGACGTCGATCTAGGCAATAATTTTTTTGGCATCTTACGAGAGATTGTAGAGTTGACATATAATTATGGCACAGAACCAGCTAATATCGTGCTATTCAAGTGTGAATGGTTCGATTCGATTCAAGATCAAGGTTGAAAAATTGACAAGCATGGCCTTGTGGATATAAACTATAAGCGTAGATATCAAGGCTATGAACCATTTGTCCTATCAAGTCAGGCTCAGCTCGTGTACTTTATAACTTATCCTAGACGGGGTACAGCGAGGTCGGATTAGTGGGCAGTATGCAAGACTAAAGCTAGAAATACCTTTGACATTGACGAAATAGCGTATCAGGAGGACGAGCTACCTCTTGTAACAAATATTATAGATGTGGACTCAACGAAAGTTACTCATTACATGAGTAATAATATAAAAGATGTAGAATTATTCGAAGACGAAGACGAAGTAGATGAAAGTGAAGACGAGGAGGAGGAAAAGGAAGAGGAGGACGAGGAAGGCGAACAAGATAAATTTTCTGAAGATGATTGAAAATAAAATATTTTGCCTGTAGAATGTACTATATTTTGACTATAGAATGTACTATTTTGACTAATATATGTATTATATTTTGACTGTAGAATGTATTATCCATTTAGACTTGTGACACCACTAGTTATTTACTGTACAATTCTATGAATGCTGTGAGATATGCATAATATTTTGACTGTAGAATGTACTATATATTTGTGTATTTCTTTATTCATTATATGTTGTTATCAGGTATGACAGGACGATGCAGAGGGTTCGGCAGGTCCCGAGGTAGACAAAGTGATCCTCCGGTACTGCCTACTGTTGGTTCTGCATCCTCGTCACCCAGTACTCCAATATATGATCAGTCACATCTCCGACTGCGACGACGTTACATGGCATCACTTCTGGGGCGAGTGGTTCCAGGCCTGATAGTACTCCCTTGTCCAGCGTTCCTCCTGCTGACGAAACGATGGAGACAGATGAGCATATGGAGGAGGTCAAGCCGATGTTGTGCCAACATCAGCTAGATCCTCCATGCGTACCTCCGGAGGTGACGAGGACAGAGATTTGGGCCGACGGTACAAAGTAAGTCAATTAGATGGTTTAGCATCATATATATCGTGTATTTCTTTATTTATCATATATTGACTTTTTCGATCAAAATAATTATCTCTGTATAGATATCGTCCATCGTCGGTTCATAGATGCATGGGCCTCTTTATGAGGAATAACTATGGTGGCCCTTGGATCAACTACTCTGAAGCTCCGGAGGAGAGAAAGGCGTTCTGGTTTGCGTACTTCAAGGTAAAAGTATATTATATAAATCCTCTAATTTATGCATATTATATAACTTATCCGTGATGCTCACTTACTAAATTATTTATTGTAGCAAACGTATTTCTATCCTCAGCACCGGACCGAGTTGATCGAGAGGATATTTCCTGACGTTGCTGCCAAGCTTATCCGTGATGCTCTGGATGACCAGAAGGCTCGTGATCGCATTGGAAAACCGATCCAAGGTTGGATCATGCCTGAGAAGTGGACTGCGATGAGGGCTAGATTCGACGATCCGAGGTACAAGAAAAGGTCTGAGAAGGCCAAGGCGGCTAGGCGGAATGCTGAAAAGTGGTGTGGTGGCTCGATTCTGATGACGAAACATTTTCCTCGTTTGATATATTTTTTATTTAAGATATATTATTTTAATATAAGTACGATAAAATGGTAGTAGAAAAAAATATTTAATTTTAGTACTAAATAAGAAATTTTTAACATGTACAGAGGGGTGAGGATGCAAACATGGTGACCGTCTTCCTGGCCACCCATCGAAAGGACAAAAATCTCATTGATGAGAGGGCCTCGCAGACCTATGTAAGTATCACTTTACTTTGTGTTAATTTTAATATAACTTAGGCAATTATCGAGTATCCAAACTTTTTTAGGCCGGGTATCTTAGGCTGCGTGAGCGGGCGACTGCTAGTGCACCTACAGCTGGAGAGGCTGGTACTTCCTCGCAGCCTGTTCCAGCTCCGTCGGCGGACGAGCTGTGGCTGACCGTCGCTGGTGGTCTCCAGAGGGGTACGTACTATGGTACGAGATTCTATGGCGTCCTGGTTATGACATAGTCATCTAGGGCCTCCCCGACAAGTGTGCATTTCCCACAGCCCTCGCAGTCATCGGCCTGAGTCTAGTAGGCCGTTGACCGTCAGATTGCGTCTCTCCGTGATGAGTTATTACGAAGGATGGAGGAGCAGCTTCGGTCCCAGCCGCAGGCGGACGATGTGACGCTCATCGCACGATTTAATATGCTCGATCGCAGCATCATGGAGCTCCAGAATTTGACAGCTGATCTTAGAGCCTCGACAGATCACAGCGTGACGGAGCTGCAAGCATCACAGCTATCCATGGGCGAGAGGCTGACGATGATACTGGATTCAATGGTTCATAGCAGTACGAGGCTGTTATCTACCATGGATTCTTACAACCAGCGACTCGTAGAGTTGGAGCGGATACGTCCTCCTGGTGTGCCTACATCGACACAGACTCCATCGACGTCACTGCCTTCTCCATCGACATCGGTGTCGATTTCACAGGAGCAGTATGATCTATTTTTATCCTTCATGCGCGCTGATGGCCATCATCGTGCAGATCCGCAGTAGTCCTAGTTAGGACCATTTTATTATTGATTGTTTGTGTTTCAAATATTATTTTTTGTATTCTTTAGGACGAGGCTTTTAATTTACTGTATTCTTTGTATTCTTTAGGATGAGACTCAGTTGTATGGATATTTGTTGTATTCTTTTCGACGATATTTTCTCCTAATTCGATTTTTAATTTCAATTTTTTATTTTCTTTAAATTTTATTATATTATTCATATTAAATAGATGTTAATTTACCGGTATTGAGTATTCAACCCATGTATGTCGGCGAACCCAGTAAATTCAACGGAGGGTTACTCCGGGTCTATTTGTACAGATTATGAATTAATAAATTGCAGGAAGAATAGTTTGGAAATAATTTAGTATTCATTTTTTTCACTGTATCATTAGCGACATTTTTAGCGACGTTTAGCTACGTTCAGTCACGTCGCTAAATACGTCGCTAACAACGTCACTAAAGATGTCGCTAAACAAAGTCGCTATCCGTCGCAACTTGCTGACATGGCTGTATTGCCAGGTCATAGTAACGTCGCTACGTACTGTCACGCCTCGATCTCCCGCAGGTCAAATCGGCCGTTCCCGCTAGGCGGGAATCACCCTCGCCAGCGCTCCCGCGGAACGATCGCTTGACCCATCCGGGCGTGATGCCGCACGAGCGTGATCCACGCCCGTGCAAGGCCATGGTTCCTTGGCTGGCGGCAAGAGTTCTAAGCCACAGAGTCGTACAGATTGTCCGAGTGCAGGGGAGTCATAAACGCATAGCGATTTGGTAACAGGTTCACTGAGTCGACAAATATAGCGAAAGCATTGAAACACAAGTTGAAGTAAAGCAAGCTCTTTTATTAATATGAACAAGTGTTACAGGCGGCGTATAGCCGAGATTACAAGTCGCTCAAGCCTCTCTCTCTGAAACAGTAAAAGCGTGCCAAGTGGCTACAACTGTGGAATGATTGTACAGGCGATGTTCAGGCGAGTTCGGGCTATGTTCATAATATTATGTCTTGTATATGTGCTTCTGTTCCGGACGCACCGTTGCTTCGGAGTGATGTCCACGCCTTAGCACGCACTTAGGAGGCATCCGCACCGAACGAGGTTCTCCCGCACCCTGCATACAAACTGGTGGATTATCAGTACATTGAATGCACTGGTGGGGAAGCTACTCGCCCGCTCGACAAATCCAAACACGTAATATAAGTTTCGTGCACCAACTATTAAGTTGTCTTTCTAGTAGCCTTAGGATCAGTTTCATGCAAATATTGAATAGCCTAACGTGTCGGGCAGTGCGTCGTGCAACATGAGAGGAAACACGGCGAGACTTACCAACTTACCATCTCCTTCCCTGTCCAAGGCAAACATTGAGGCAAACATTATTAATTCAAGCACGGCAAGTATAAGCATTCAGGGGCATAGCATATGCAAACACGAGGGTCATTTTAACATGATCGTTCAGGTGTTCAGTTGTTCATTTGATGCGATGCAGTGACTCGCACGCGGATAGCCGCTAAGCGAGGATGACTTATCTATATGAACATGAGTCGCTGGCATAGCCATTAAGGACACTAGTCTTAAACGAGAATCATTTGCAACGAAAGTACAGTGGGCGCTACAAGCCATCTCGTTTAGTACAGTAGACTATACAGTAGAGTTCAGCCATGGAGCGGATGGTATGCAGCGAAAGAACGGTGGGCGCTGCACACTATCTTGTCCAGTACAGTTGGCTGAAACAATGGAGTTCCATCCGGATCGGAGCGGCCCCAGTGCCCCAGAGACCGTCCGTGGAACTATACCTCGTTTCTGAGTTGTCCGCGACATGCAGGTCAGGGTCTTTTCTAATTTCACGAGATACACGAGTACTGTAGAACAAGAGTACAGTGGTACAGTGGTACAGTGGTACAGTAGAACAGTAGTACAATAGTGCACGAGTACATGAGATGCTTGAATCATGATTCTGTACAGTGATTAACATGCCTTGATGCATTCCCCTGGTTTGGGGATTTGCCTTGGGTGACCTAACGGTCCCGGATACTTGCAGGTTCATTCAGGCACGGAACGACTACGTAGTAGTCTCCCGGGGTTTGGATGAAAACATGGCAATATTCAAGCAGACAAGCATGCGTTTCTAAGGAACATAAGTAAACATGTTTGCTCGGACCCGAAGGTAAGCCGAGAGATGAAGCCGTTAGGGACTTAGCATGCGAGGGTCTGAATACAATCAGTATTTTAATTTCCATGTTCTAGCATAAGCAATACAAGTTGGGATTATTCCCTTAGCTAGGTGCGTTGGATTCTTATTAGCATGCAGGGGGTGATTCACCTAGCGACTAGCATAAATATTCCAGATTTTATGTGTGCTGGCTAAGCAAAGACAAGTTCACCGTAGCCACCCACCTTAGCGATGATTCGCCTCGGTAGAGCGATACGTCAAGCGAGCCTTTGAAAGCCTAAGCCGGATTCCTGTAGGTACAAGTCTGGATATCCTTTGCTTTTCGTTTGAGGCAAAGCGGGTCGGGACAGTTGCACTTTTGCCGATTGAGTCGGCAGTCCGCTAGAGCGGAATGGGGTGTTACACGTACGTCGCTAATTTGCGACATAAAGCGACAAATATACACGTCGCTAATTAGCGACGTTGCATCGCTAAACGTCGCTAATCTAGCGACGCATTTACGTCACTAGAAAACATCGGCATAGCAACGTTTGGCGACGTTTTTCCTGTCAGCGACTAGCTTAAAGGCGACTTCAATAAAACGTCGCTAATTACGTCGCTAAAATTATTTAGTGACGTTTATTGATCATTTAGCGACGTTTCTTTACGTCGCTAATTTGACTTATTCTGGTAGTATGCACAAGACAATAAATTAGCATATATTCTATCTATATGCAGTCATTGGTGTGATCGACACCATAGGGACTCATCCAAGGCATTGCGGTGCCCCCTGTCAGCCCGGGTACCAAGCCCTGTTGAAGGTCCCATAATGCATTGCAACTAGCACGATCAAATATTTTTCCCCGGATCGATACGGTTCCAGTGCCCCGGAATACCGTTTCGAGAAAATGCCAAATCTTGTGCACAAATTATCCCAGACCATGCAAATGCTGGAACAGTTCAATTACAAACAATGCATGAGATGAAACAGAAGAAGTTAAGCAGCAACATATATACTTATGCAATAATTTATATTTTCTCAAAGTCGTGTTCCGATTTTGGTGTTCCGTGGGTCCAAACTCTCTGAGGCATCAGGCTGCAACCAATAACACAATTTTCTTTATATATTGGAGCTCATGTTTATAACGTGTTCATGAATATACAAGTTAGTCTACAATTTCCATGTTCCTTTCTTAGTGGCTGGCATGCATTATGGCTAAGGATTTCTTAGGCGTTCAACCAGGCATCATCGATTGAATGTTTGAAACATTAGAGATATGGACGTAAAGAAGTAGGAAAGAAGGGTCCGAACCACTCACTGATTAAAGAAAGTATTGAAAGAAGGAGTCCTGCCTAGCGATGATCAAACGTCAGTTATGCGCACCTGCAATAGCACGAGCACTGGGTTAGAATCCTTTGCTTATCCTTCCTCCTAAATTGCCCAAGAATCAAAGCTCCAAACGAGAAAGCCAATAGCAGAAACCAAGTAAATCGAAAGCAACACCAAAACGAAATCCCAAAGCGATATCAAGAAAACCAAGCAACAAAGCACGAAAACTATTGGACTTGTTTCAATAGAGGCCTATCCATGAGTTGAAAAGGATTATCGCATTTTGTCCATGGCAAGAGGATGCTGAAGATCTAGACACCAAACTATGACTCAGACAGACTAGCCACAATCCCAATTATATAGTGCGCATCCCGGTCGGATCGGGATTTGAGGCACTACATAATATACCACTAAAAAAAAGTTTTATCCCAAAACTTAAGAACAAGGTCTTACCTCCGACTGAATGAACAATAAAGGATACTTCTCCTTTATCCCTGACTTTATCTCCTGCGTTGATTCCTCTATCGAATGGTTCTGCCACAACACGCAAACAAAGGATATTGTACGGTTCCGCAGCACATTCTCTTTGCGATCCAAAATCTGCATAGGCTTCTCTGAGTACGATAAATCCGTACGTAATTCCAATTGCTCGAAGATAACCACATAACTCAGATTATGCACATACTTCCAAATTTGAGAGACATGGAAGATATCGTACACTTCAGCCAGGGTGGGGGATAGTGCAATCTGATAGGCCACAACTGCCAGTCGCTCAAGTATCTCAAAAGGGCTAACAAATCTGGGACATAATTTGCCTTTAATACCGAAGCGCATCACTCCATACATTGTTGTCAATTATAAGAAGACGTGATCCCCGACCATAAACTCCAAGGGTCTGCGATGAGCATCGGCACACTACCAGAAAAATTCAAATTAGCGACGTTTAAAAATGTCGCTAAATGACGAAAAACGTCGCTAATCATATTTAGCGACGTAATTAGCGACATTTCAAAGAACTCAGAAAAAATAAGTCGCTAAAAGAAAAAATGTCGCTAAACGTCGCTATGCCGACGTTTTTTAGCGACTTAAATGTGTCGCTAAAATTAGCGACGTTTAGCGACGCAGCGTCACTAATTAGCGACATAAATAAATATTGCTAAACGTCGCTTATTAGCGACTTATATAGCGACGTTACAGCGACGTCTTTAATGACCTGGCAATACTGCCATGTCAGCAATTTGCGACGTACAGCGACATTTTTAGCGACATTTTTAGCGACCTGTTTAGCGACGTCATTAGCGAGGTATGCTAACGTCACTAATTAGCGACGTCATTAGCGACGTGTCTATACGTCGCTAAACGTCGCTAAAAACGTTGCTAATTTTACAGATAAAAAAAAGAATTCTGAATTGTGTCCAAACTATTATTCCTGCAGTTTATTAAATCACAATCAGTACAAATAGACCCGGAGCAACCCTCCGTTGAATTTCTGGGTTTGCCAAGCCCCTTGGGTTGTACACTCAACACCGATAAAATAATATATTTAATATGAATAATATAATAAAATTTGAAGAAAAGAAAGCATCCAGCAAATCTCATCGTAAAGAATACGGCAAATATATATCCATACAATCTCATCCTAAATAAAAAAAAAAATACAAATATCCAATCTCATCCTAAATAATAAAAAAAAATATCCAGCAACTAGCTATACTACTGCGGATCTGCAGGAGGATGACCACCGGCGCACATGAAGGATAAGAACAGCTCATACTGCTCCCGTGGAATCGACACCGATGTCGATGGAGAAGGCAGTGACGTCGGTGGACTCTGTGTCGATGTAGGCGCACCAGAAGGCCGTCCCAGCTCCAAGCATGCGAGTCGCTGGTTTTAAGAATCCATGGTAGATAGCAGCCTCGCATAGCTCTTCTGTCGGCTCTGCGCAGTGCGGAGTCTTTCTCGAATCAAGCAAACTTTCTCAACGGCCTGCTCCACCAGCTCTGGTCTGAGTACTTGTCGCTCGCTGACTTCATCCAAACAGATTAGAGATCGGCACTTTCGCACATAGAGTCCTTCATACGGTGCCATCTGGAACTGTTATTGTACGTAAACTCCGCCAAAGGAAGGTGGGTGTCCCAACTAGTCTTTAGATCGATCGTACACAGTCGCAACATATCCTCAAGTATCTGATTTATCTTTTCCATCTGGCCATCATTCTGGGGGTAATATGCGGTACTAATCTTTAGCTTGATGCCCAAAGCAGACTGTAGGCTAGTCCAAAAATGAGATAAGAAATGTCCATCGCGGTCCGTGTAAACCCCCTCACCCAAAATAGGTATTTTTTTTGTATTTTATATTATTACATTTATTATAGATTATTTTAAATATTAAATTACTTTAGAGTATTCTCTTAGTTAACTAGAAAATAATTTTTTTTAGTATATTTACTTAAGTAAATATTTATTTAGATATATTTTTAGACTATTTTAGATTTTTGGAGATTTTCTAGAATTTTTAGGTAATTAAAACATATGGAACGTAAATTTTTAGGACTTCCATAATTTACTATGAGACCATACTTGCATATTGTTCCTACCAAATATTTATTTTAGGTTAAAATATTTAATTATATTTTTCTGTAATTTATTTAGAATTTTAAGAAATTTATTTAGATTTTTGAAATTATTTAGAAATTATTTGGATATATATAGTCTTAATATTAGATAGATAATAATTTAGTGTTAATAGATATTAATAAGATTATATATAAATTATTTGAATTATTCTTAATTTTATTTAAGATTATAAATTATTGAGATAAACTCAAACTCTATTTTAAATTAATTCAAATCCTGAGCCTACTAGGAAAGAAACTTCATGCATATCCTATCCTTATTTAAACTGATCCTAATCATATCCAAATTAGCTAATCCTAGTCGTATTCAATTAAGTAGTCTCAACCATTATAAATACCTATTAGACTTATGGAATAAACTCATCCTTCATACTTTTCTTCCACAAATTTTCCTCTTTTTCATCCAAAAAGTGTCAAAATTCGTCATAAATTCAGCCTCATTTTATAGTAGTTATGACGACTTAAAAAGACGATATATCCTAGATCCGGACTCCAAATGCGCCCCAATATTTTTTGTTAGAACTATAACAAGGTTAGTTTTCTGAATATATAAATTATTTTAATAATTTGTGAACTTATTTTTCCAGAAAATTCTAAAAGTGCAAGTTATCCGTAATCAGACGCGTTTTCGTATTTTTAAGATTTCGGGAGATCCCGAACTCAGAATTATGAGACGTTTAAAGTTTCAAAAATCTGACATGATAAAATTTCATAAAATTATTTTTACAGAATTTAATATGAAAGTTTAATCTACTATAAAATTTGTGCAACATAGACGTAAGTAGGAAACCACCGAAAACTTTCATCTCTGCGCCCTTGTGGCCATAACTCTTTACCGACTTGTGATTTTATGAAACCATCGATTCCAGTGTTCATGTAGCATTGAAATCTATAGGATTCTACACACAAATCTAGGATTTGAGTTGGTTGACTTTTTGGTCAACCGATTGTCTCAATTTGTGTGCCACGGATCATAAATCGGTAAAGTTGACTTTCTTTGGACCAAAATTAGAGCTTAATAATAAAATCAGATTATAATAAAATTAAAAAACTATTTTAGATTATTTTATTCAGAATTAAAATAGATTAAAATGGAGGAACATGTTCACCCACTTTTGTAACCTAACTTGTTTAATTTATGTGACGGGTAGATCAGACGACGCCTTGAGTTGGGACTTCATTCTTTTTTAGATCAGGCAAGATACCTTGCTAAATTGCTTACAGTATTTTGCATGCTTATTTTATTTCTGTATATTCATTGCATTTCTGTATATTTTTTGTATGTGTAGTTTTCTTTCAGTCATTACTATATATTAGATATGTTGACACACACATGGCACTTAGTATCATGAGAGGACAATCAATAGGCATATGGGCTTTAACCACTCTGGTAAACCTTAGTAACTAGCATGCACTATGGTGGTCGTGTTCGATGGTCGCTACCCCCGAGGTATGTCGATTGATGGAGTCACGAGGGTCGCTACCCCCGAGGTATGTCGGCTGATGATGTCCACTGACGTGTGTGTGAGTGTGAGATTTAGATCGAGTAGCCTACCCTTGCCCATGTAACACCCCATTCCGCTCAAGCGGACTGCCGTTTCAAACGACAAAAGTGCAACTGTCCCGACCCGCCTTGCCTCAACGAGAAGCAAAAGATATCTAGACTTGTCCCTACAGGAATCCGGCTTGGACTTTCAGAGGCTCGCTTGACGTATCGCTCTACCGAGGCGAACCATCGCTAAGGTGGGTGGCTACGGTGAACTTGTCTTTGCTTAGCCAGCACACATAAAATCTGGAATATTCATGCTAGTCGCTAGGTGAATCACCCCTGCATGCTAATAAATCCAACGCACCTAGCTAAGGGAATAATCCCAACTATATTGCTTGCTAGAACATGGAAAAGAAATACTGCTTATATTCAGACCCTCGCATGCTAAGTCCCTTAACGGTTTCATCTCTCGGCTTACCTTCGGGTCCGAGCAACCGTGTCTGCTTATGTTCCTTAGAACGCGTGCTTGCCTGCTTTCGAATGTTTAATGTGATTGTATGTGCATGCATTCTTGTTAGCCAGGAGACTATCAAATAGTCCTTCTGTGCATTTGAACCTGCAAGTATCCGGGACCGTTAGGTCACCCAAGGCAAATCCCCGAACCAGGGGATTGCATCAAGCAATAATAGATATGTAATGTGAATTATACTTGAATGATAATCATGGCAAGTGTGCATCTGAACGAGGATCGTGTTTGTACTGATTAAATCCCAGCTCGTGGAGCAATGTGCTTATTCAGAATATGTTTGTTTGTATTCCATGATTATTATGTCAAGCTTTGGATTTGGATAGACCCTAACCTGCATGTCGCGGACAACCTGTGCACAAGGATTTTTGGCTTCCGCGGACGGTCACCGGGGCACTGGGACCGATCCGATCCGGGCGGAAGAGTTTGTATGGTCGTTAGTCACGGACGGAGTGTTATGTAGCGAGGCTCACCACCTGCGTTGCATATCATTCTTAGTCCCGAGACCATAACCCGTCCATAATGGCTACGCCAGCGACTTTTGTCATATAGATAAGTCATCCTCGCTTAGCGGCTATCCGCGTGCGAGTCATTGCATAGCATCAATGAACTGAACACCTGAACGATCTGAAAATAACGACCCTCATGTTTGCATATGCTATGCTCCTGAATGTTTATACTTGCCCGTGCATGAATTAACAATATTTGCCTTGGACAGGGAAGGAGAAATGGTAAGTGGTAAGTATCGCCGTGTTTCCTCAAACATCGCACGGCGCATTGCCCGATACGTTAGGCTATTCAATATTTGCATGAAACTGATCCTAAGGCAACTAAAAAGACAACTTAATAGTTGTGCACGGAACCTGTATTACGTGTTTGGATTTGTCGAGCGGGCGAGTAGCTTCCCCACCAGTGCATTCAATGTACTGATAATCCACCAGTTGTATGCAGGGTGCGGGAGAACCTCGTTCGGTGCGGACGCCTCTAACGTGCATGCTAAGGCGTGGACATCACTTCGAAGCAACGGTGCGTCCGGGACTGAAGCACATATACAAGACGTAATGTTGGAACATAGCCCGAACTTGCCTGAACATCGCCTGTACAAATCATTCCACAGTTGTAGCCACTTGGCACGCCTTATATTTTAGAGAGAGAGGCTTGAGCGACTTGTAATCTCGGCTATACGCCGCTTGTAACACTTGTTCATATCAATAAAATAGTTTGCTTTACTTCAACTTGTGTTTTAATGCTTCCGCTATATTTGTCAACTCAGAGAACTTGTTACCGATCGCCTATGCGTTCATTACTCCGCTGTACTCGGACAATCTGTGCGACTCTGTGGCTTAGAACTCTTACCGCCAGCCAATGAATCACGGCCTTGCACGGGCATCACGCCCGGATGGGTCAAGCGATCGTTCCGCGGGAGCGCTGGCGAGGGTGATTCCCGCCTAGCGGGAACGGCCGATTTGCCTGCGGGAGATCGGGGCGTGACAGCCCATATGTCAAAAAGTTGTCCTTATTTGCATTCATATAGATTGTCTTGTACAGCGTACTTATATATTTTCAAACATTATGCATGTTTACTGTATTCAATTGGCTTGCTTCTATGTATCTTGTTACGTCCCTCTGAGGACCTGGTCCCTTTCCAGGTGTAGATATTCATGACTATTCGCAGGAGCACGGATCATGACTTACTACTTATCTCTTCCGAGGAGGTCTTACCTTCTGAGCATCAGTGATTATCTCTAGCGAGGGATCGCTTCGCTGATATACTTCTATCATCACCTTATTGTGTATTGGAGATTTTATATCCCTCTCTCATTTTAGTATTAGTATAGTCATTAGTAGTGGATTTGTCTCCACCCGACTATTATTTATGGATTATTCAGACTCATTATTCTAGTTTAGTTATTTCCTTTTGTGACTTATTGTGTGGATGAGATTTAGTATATCAGTGACTTATGACAATATTTATACCACATATGAGTTTATATTCATATTACAGTGTACGTGTATATTATGATATCCATATATTGGAATTGCCATATACATGCGGCTGGCATGCTTACGTGTCCTAGTCCTACATTTTTTGGGACTGGGACGTGACATGTTTTTATGGTGGCCCATGCAGGTCGAGAGCATATTATCTCGGTTACGTTACTGTACCGAGCAAGCCTGCGTATAGGATTAGGATATAGGATCTCATCCACTTATTTATCACCTCCTTTGATTTTATTTCATATTCTCATTTGATTGCTTGTATTGCATCTTGCTTGATCCCTTCTCAACGTTAATCTTATCTTATCTTTCGTGCTTGATAGGGATTATAAAGATAATTTATACTAGGTATATACACTCTAGTATTCAATAACACTATTAGTTAAATCTTTGTAAGTTTGGTAGTATGCCTCATAACCTAGTATCACATAGTCCTTCTGACCAATTAATGAAATATAAATGAATGACACCAACTATAGGCTTGCATAAGAAGATAGTATTTATCTAGACTATAGAACTTTAGTGTTTATCTAGACTGTAGAACTTAGAGGCTCATACACCCATTTGGTTGACTTTAGACTTGACAAGGAGTTATTATGAAAACTGTAGAGGCACAACACTAATCTTCTTGGTGAACTTAAATTATTCTGTACCTTCCTCCATCATAATCAAGCGTACTCATATTTTTACTACCTCGACTTATGCTGCTATCATAGCCTAGTTTTGCAAGCTTATTCTTGTATTGAGCTTGTTCATGACATATGTATTATTGGGGGCCCACACTAATACATTGTCTAAATCAGAATTGGTGCATTATTGTTTGATCAATCGTAGTGCGCTTGGTTCGCTCTTTGTATCACTACTTTATGTGGATTGAGATATAGTTGAGTCAACTTGTTAGACGAATACACTTGCCCTCTAGACTGGTCAAAGCATATCGTGTCAGGTACATGACTATTTTGATGTGAATATGTGAATAAGATTTACCCAAAATAAGGTTTCAATCCACAACTGCCTTGGCAACTCCCTTTCAAATTCTCTAATCCCCTTGAATCCCGTACTTGTATTATATCACCTCCTCCTTGAACTCTTTATTGTTATTTTCTGTCTTTTCCTATTTCGGAAAGACGAACGTTCGTGCTTAGTATAAGTTGATACACGGATAATAATAGATATACTCCATAGGCCAAGCACTCATGATGAAAAACAAGAGAGCGCAGGCACAGGAAGTCGTAGATACAGATATAACCTTTAGTATGTTTGTCATTTTTTACTCATGACCCCCTTTATGACACGAGATCTTAGATGCATAGTAGACATAGAATTATATATATGGTGGTTTAGCAGTTATGATGATATATTGATATTCTACCCAGATGGCATACACGCCATGCTAATAGATGACGCGAGTAGCAGTAGTAGTATTCTTTCTCTATCACCATCTCGTCCCTTGGGGTGGCTCATCTTCTCTTCTATATCTATTCCTTATCTCGTGCTTAACTCTTCCTATCATAGTCGTATCCTTTCGTGACATTATGAATTGTTTGAATTACTTCAACCTCACCCTTGTTTTGATAGTTAAAAACATAAAAGGTCTAGTAAATGATTAATAACTAAAGGATGAGTTCATAACGACAACCCTTATGTATATGCACTATAGCAATATCTGTATTCTTTTATTAATTTAACCCTTACGTAGCATTATTTAGCCTAATAAAAATTTGTTAGACTGTTTGAAATAGTTCATACTTCTAATAGTTTTATAAGTTAGTCAAGACCTTAACTGTTGCCCAAAAACTTTGGCTAAGCTTAGGAAAGAGTAGAAGGCACTTGTTACGAACTGACGACTATGACAAATCGCTGGCGAAGTAGCGACAGCTGCAGCTAGACCGTTATAGTAGAATAGTCAAAGTATTTACAGGTATATTGGTCAGGTGGCATGACAGTATTAGACTACGATACTTGACGGTTACAAAGAAAAATCGTGGTTGTGAGATTCAAGACAAGTACCCCAAGATTCTCGATCCAATAAATATATTCGTCTTACAACCTAGACAATAGCCTCAAGAGACTGTGACTACTAGTAGAACTCTTGTAGGTTGGGTAGTGTAGATGAGTTAGAAATAGAATAGTGTATGGACAATAAATGAGGAAGTGTTAGAATGGCAGAGCACGACTTTTAGGAAGTACTGCTAGACAACAATGAAGTATAATAGCTATAGTAATTTATTATGAATATGGGTTAGTGTTAATTTTGAGGACGAAATTCTTTTAAGTTGGATAGATTGTAAACCCCCTCACCCAAAATAGGTATTTTGTGTATATTTTATATTATTATATTTATTATAGATTATTTTAAATATTGAATTACTTAGAGTATTCTCTTAGTTAACTAGAAAATAAATTTATTTTAGTATATTTACTTATGTAAATATTTATTTAGATATATTTTTAGACTATTTTAGGTTTTTGGAGAATTTTTAGAATTTTTAGGTAATTAAAACATATGGAACGTAAATTTTTAGGACTTTCATGATTTACTATGAGACCATACTTGCATATTGTTCCTACCAAATATTTATTTTAGGTTAAAATATTTAATTATATTTTTCTGTAATTTATTTAGAATTTTAAGAAATTTATTTAGATTTTTGAAATTATTTAGGATTTATTTGGATATATATAGTCTTAATATTAGATAGATAATAATTTAGTGTTAATAGATATTAATAAGATTATATATAAATTATTTGAATTATCCTTAATTATATTTAAGATTATAAATTATTGAGATAAACTCAAACTCTATTTTAAATTAATTCAAATCCTGAGCCTACGAGAAAAGAAACTTCATGCATATCCTATCCTTATTTAAACTGATCCTAATCATATCCAAATTAGCTAATCCTAGTCGTATTCAATTAAGTAGTCTCAACCATTATAAATACCTATTAGACTTATGGAATAAACTCATCCTTCATACTTTTCTTCCACAAATTTTCCTCTTTTTCGTCCAAAAAGAGTCAAAATTCGTCATAAATTCAGCCTCATTTTCTATTAGTTATGACGACTTAAAAAGACGATATATCCTAGATCCGGACTCCAAATGTGCTCCAGTTTTTTTTTAGAACTATAACATGGTTAGTTTTCGGAATATATAAATTATTTTAATAATTTGTGAACCTATTTTTCCAGAAAATTCTAAAAGTGCCAGTTATCCAAAATCAGACGCATTTTCGTACTTTTGAGATTTTGGGAGATCCCGAATTCGGAATTATGAGCCGTTTGAAGTTTCGAAAATCTGACATGATAAAATTTCATAAAATTATTTTTACAGAATTTAATATGCAAGTTTAATCTACTATAAAATTCGTGCAACATAGACGTAAGTAGGAAACCACCGAAAACTTTCATCTGTGCGCCCTTGTGGCCATAACTCTTTATCGACTTGTGATTTTATGAAACCGTAGATTCTGGTGTTTATGTAGCATTGAAATATATATGATTCTACACACAAATCCAGGATTTGAGTTGGTTGACTTTTTGGTCAACCGATTGCCTCGATTTGCGTGCCACGGATCACAAATCCGTAAAGTTGACTTTCTTTGGACCAAAATTAGAGCTTAACAATAAAATCAAATTATAATAAGTTTAAAATATTATTTTAGATTATTTTATTCAGAATTAAAATAGATTAAAATGGTGGAACATATTCACCCACTTTTGTAACCTAACTTGTTTAATTTATGTGACGGGTAGATCGGACGACGCCTTGAGTTGGGACTTCATTCTTTTTCAGATCAGGCAAGATACCTTGCCAAATTGCTTACAGTATTTTGCATGCTTATTTTATTTCTGTATATTCATTGCATTTTTGTATATTTCTTGCATGTGTAGTTTTTTTCCAGTCATTACTATATATTAGATATGTTGACACACATATGGCACTTAGTATCATGAGAGGACAATCAGTAGGCGTATGAGCTTTAACCACTCTGGTAAACCGTAGTAACTAGCACGCACTATGGTGGTCGTGTTCGATGGTCGCTACCCCCGAGGTATGTCGATTGATGGAGTCACGAGGGTCGCTACCCCCGAGGTATGTCGGCTGATGATGTCCACTGACGTGTGTGTGAGTGTGATATTTAGATCGAGTAGCCTACCCTTGCCCATATGTCGAAAAGTTGTCCTCATTTGCATTCATATAGATTGTCTTGTACATCGTACTTATATATTTTCAAACATTATGCATGTTTACTGTATTCAATTGGCTTGCTTCTATGTATCTTATTATGTCCCTCTGAGGACCTGGTCCCTTTTCAGGTGTAAATATTCATGACTATTCGCAGGAGCACGGATCATGACTTACTACTTATCTCTTTCGAGGAGGTCTTACCTTCTGAGCATCAGTGATTATCTCTAGCGAGGGATCGCTTCACTGATACACTTCTATCATCACCTTATTGTGTATTGGAGATTTTATATCCCTCTCTCATTTTAGTATTGGTATAGTCATTGGTAGTGGATTTGTCTCCACCCGACTATCATTTATGGATTATTCAGACTCATTATTCTAGTTTAGTTATTTTCTTTTGTGACTTGTTGTGTGGATGAAATTTAGTATATCGGTGACTTATGACAATATTTATACCACATGTGAGTTTATATTCATATTACAGCGTACGTGTGTATTATGGTATCCATATATTGGAATTGTCATATACATGCGGCTGGCATGCTTACGTGTCCTAGTCCTACATTTTTTGGGACTGGGGCGTGACAGTCCGAGACGATTGAGGCAGGTACTCCATGTAGTCGAACAATCTCGTCAATGTAAATCTGTGCTAACCGATCGATGCTCCATGTAACTTTGATAGGGAGGAAGTTAGCAGATTTGGTCAAACGATTAAATATGACCCAAATTATATCATGCCCCCGCGGCGCCTTTGGGAAGCCCACGATAAAATCTATAGCGATGTTGTCCCATTTCCATTTGGGAATAGCGAGGTTCTGCAGCTCCCCGCCGGGCCTCTGATGTTCAGCTTTCACCTATTGACTGGCCATACACTGTGACACAAAGTTGACCATATCCCGCTTCATACCATTCTACCAGAAGGCCCTGTGCAAGTCCGTGTACATCTTGGTGCTCCCCGGATGTAAGAAATACTTTGTATAGTGTGCCTCTGTCATAATTTCCCTTCGGAGTACTGGGTCGCTAGGAATGCATAATCTTTCTTTCATATATAAGGTACTATCTTCGCCTTCCACGAAGTTGGACGTCTTCCCTGTCGAGATCATCCCACATACCTTCGTTAGGAAATGATCGTCCCTCTGAGCAAATTTGATTCTGTCACGCAAACTCGGCTCAAGATGGAGTGGTGCCAGTTGTATTCCTCTATGCCGAACTCAAAACTCGATGCCCATCACCTCTAGATCCTGAAGCAAATAACTGTTTATGGATAGTGATCCCACGTGCTTTCGACTCAGAGCATCAGCAACGATGTTTTTCTTGCCCGACGTATATGCGATCGTCAGGTCGTAGTCCTTTATCAGTTCTAGCCAATGCCGCTACCGGAGGTTCAGTTCCCGTTGGGTGAATAGTCACTTGAGGCTCTTATGGTCTGTGTAGATTTTGCAAGCAACACCATAAAGATAATGCCGCCACAACTTCAGTACAAACATAATTGTCGCCAATTCCAAGTCATGTGTTGGGTAGTTTTTCTCGTGCGGCTTCAATTGTTTGGAGGCGTACGATATTACCTTATCCCTCTGCATGAGAACACACCCTAAGCCTAGTCCCGAAGCATCGTTATATATCTAAAACTTATCTACTCCATCTGGAAGTGCAAGTATTAGAGCTGAAATGAGCCGTTGCTTTAGCTCTTGGAAGCTAGATTCGCAGTCATCACTCCACTTGAATGCAATCCCTTTCTGAGTAAGGCGAGTCAAAGGCGAGGCCAATTTAGAAAAATCTTTCATGAACCTACGGTAGTATCCCGCAAGGCCCAGAAAGCTAAGAACTTTACTGGATGACGTAGGTTACTTCCAATCCACCACCGCTTCTATCTTCTTTGGGTCTACGATGAGGCATTCTGCCGAGATGACATATCCAAGGAATGCCATGTTGTTCAACCAGAACTCATACTTGCTAAGCTTTGCGAACAACTGATGCTCTCGTAACATTTGTAGCACGATCTTCAGGTATTCCTTGTGTTCCGTCTCATTCTTGGAATAGATTAGTATATCATCAATAAACACGATCACAAACTTGTCCACAAACGACCGAAATACGCGGTTCATCAGATCCATGAAGGCTGCTGGGACGTTCGTCAAGCCGAACAATATTATAAGAAATTTATAGTGTCCATATTGGGTTCAGAACGCTGACTTGGGGACATCATAGGATTTGATTTTCAACTGGTGATAGCCCGACCTAAGATCAATTTTAGAGAATATTGTTGCACCTTGTAGTTGATCAAACAAGTCATCTATCCTTGGTAACGGGTACTTGTTCTGTATGGTAGCCTTATTCAGTTCTCGGTAGTCTATGCACAGCCGCATAGATCGGTCCTTCTTTTTCACGAACAGCACCGGAGCTCCCCATAGAGAAATGCTTGGACGAATGTATCCTCGGTCCAATAGATCTTGCAACTACACCTTCAGTTCCTTTATCTTTTCTGGGACCATTCGGTAGGGTGCCTTCGATATCGGTCGCGTATCCGAAAATGTGACAATGGAGAATTTGATCTTTCGACCAGGAGGCATTCCGGCAGCTCATCCGGGAACACGTCAAAAAAAATCTGTTATGACATCAGCTTGAGATGCATCTGTACCTTGTCACGACCCGCACCCGGAATTTGGGCATGAGTCGTGGGTACGTCCAGCCTACGCCGCAGCATCGGCGGTAGAACGCTGTCTAGGTCTAAACATAATATATATCCTGTCAATGATCTCAACTCCGTACGGAGGACAATGATAATAATCCACAGTTCTAAGATATACTCAATCACAAGCTAATAGGAATCATAGCACGATGAGAATAGAAAAGAGTTCTAATAAAACCAACCACAATAATCCAACTCAAATCCTGGGTCTAAATGACCTCACAAAGTCACAAAATAATAAATACATCTCAGTCTCAGTCTAAAACAATAATACAGAAAAAGTAGTCTAAGAGCAGCCAGGTACGTTCTCCTCTAGGCTAGGCAACTCCTCTGGGGTTTCTGGAGTGAAATCACCCTCTAATCCTGGGCCGTAATGAGTGGGGCAAAGATCCTCCAGGTCCTCTGAAAAATGTTATCCAGTCAGGATTGGAGCGAAGCACAAGCACTAACAGCAGTTTTATTCAATTGACAAAATCTATAAACAGTGTAA
This sequence comes from Iris macrosiphon, assembly GCA_036927795.1. Taxonomy (NCBI): domain Eukaryota; kingdom Viridiplantae; phylum Streptophyta; class Magnoliopsida; order Asparagales; family Iridaceae; genus Iris; species Iris macrosiphon. The sequence continues at coordinate 141,290,320 of JAYESA010000003.1, read as the reverse complement.
GAGATACAAGATGGAAATAAATGCTGAAAATAAGAAGTACAGAAGAAATGAAATAGCCAACAGAGCATCTAGCAATGAACAATAAATAGTGAATGCTAGAACAATAAATCTGAATAAAGATAAAACATCTAGCTAAGTGTTTGAAATATTAGTTTATTATGTGATCGGCTTGGGACTAGATCAGGCTGGTTATATATGATTAGCTATGATTCTTGGAGGTCAGGCTAACCATATGGTTAGCTATGATGCATGATAATGGTCAGGCTAATCATATATAACAGCTATGAAGCATGATGATGGTCAGGCCGCACCCGACGTGAGAAGTGGGGTGAGCTATGATGCATGGTAAGGATTTGGATATGATCACATAATCTACTAATAGTTCCCCATCCCCAGCTAGCACGGTGGATTCCAATCACGACTCCTCATGATGGGGATCTAGGGTGCTAACTCGTGTATCCACAGTGTCGGAATCAAGTATGTAATACACTACAATTTATAGAAGTAATCAACAATGAAAACTGTCAGAGAATGTACTCGCCTGTGGTCCTGAGCAAGGTATGAGGATCGATGTCCAAACTGGAGTCACAAGGACCTAAATATAAAATATAAGTGTCAATGAGTGATATGAGATGGTAAGTATGTGCTAGCTAAGTATGTCATTTATATGCTATTTTGAGTCCATACTAGGTTAACTAAGGCATACTAAGTCAATATAGTCACTATTAGTTCTATACCAACTAATTTTATCATACTAAGGATGCTTAGCTTATACTAGTCGATATCCTAACTAGTAACTTAATACTTATTTTACTTTACTAGTACCTTACCTTATTCATATTACTCAAAACCTCTTTAACATAAGGACACTCTAATCTATCATTAAGATTTAGTCTTGGTGCCTGGGTTCTCTAATACAACTCTCAATAACCCCATCTCACTGATACATAATTAGCACACTACTTATATGATCTAGGTAACACTACCTTGATAGCACCTTCACCTAACACTCAAGACTCACATCCACACCTACTGACACAAATGGGTATCATACTATATCTAAGTATAAAATCCATAACTTAACTTAAATACTCAAATTCCAAATCTTAGGCCTGGAATGATACTGCTAGTGTTACTCTGTTCTCAGTCCCCTATCTAACTCCTCACATCCCTCACTCAAGCTCATTATTGATGTTACCCAATACACCTGCAATATCAGCTGCCCTTAATCGAGCATCACAGTACATTGTTTGCACATCAGTCCATCTTGGACTTTACAATCTGCAATAAAGTATTATCCCCCATATTCAGCTAAACCACTTACCCTTGGTTAGCATACAAGTAAACCTATATCACTCTAACCTGGAACCACACTAACACAGCAAGTCCAACTCTCGCTGCTATTGTTACTTGTTGTTACCTGACATTAACTCCACACCCCTCTAATGTTGCCAGGTCGGAATAGACCAACATCCACATTTCCCCCAAATCACAACTACCAAGTAATATATGATTTTCTAACTTAACCATCTACTTGAGATTGTAACACACCTACACACCACAACCAACTGCTATCCTCTACCACAGTATACTAAATGCACACACCGATACATATCCATCCTCACATCCATAACACACCCTGATAATCTATTAACACTTAATTACACCCACACACACCCAGATTTTTGATACATACTTCCTACCAAGAACACCCCTCACACCTATACAGTTAATACTTACAGGCACATACACTGCTAGTACACACACATGTACAGAATTCCACTCTCAGGTATCTAATACACAGGTTTAAACACATCTATACTGACCTATAGCCACACACAGGAAATACACTGATAGACACAACACTAATTAATACACAGACACTACTACTCACAGTTTATGAAAACTGGCACACTCACACCTAAACACATAGTCACTGAGACATTCAAGTCCTAGGTACACTGAGAATTCCTCAGTAGACACACATACACATGTGCACTGCTCTTCACACAGTCTAATACTGATGCAATTATACACTGCTACCTCATGCTGAGACACACTGGATGCTAACACACAGTTTGCTGACACAGGGACTCACACACCTATGTATAATATCTCACAGGTTCTCTAGTCTTAAAGGAAACTAGGATACACACACACACACTGCACATACCTCAGAATTCCTCACTCAGTCTTCACACCTACACGCAGGAATATAGGTCTGGGTACACAAGTACATAAGCTCTGTGACACACAGGAAATAACATAGGAAATAACATAGGGATACACAGACATAGGGGCACAAGTTTACACACAGCATGTGGGTTCTCACTACACAGTTACTGCTATTGATGAATAAAACTTGGGACACTCTTAAAACAGGGTCACACACAAGTTCACACAGAGATAGGTACACAGATACAAATACGATGGAACCTGACCTAGACACTGAGACACAAGGGAACCCGATTTAACACAGCTACACAAACTGAAATATGCACAGCAACACAGTCCCATATACCCGACTGCACTGTGCTGATTCACACAGGAAAAAAATACATAGTTTTTACACAACTAGTTACTGATAATAGTTCCCTGAATTTGAATACTGAAACACACACATAGTATTGATACACACTGAAATACCTAACCCAGAATTCTCAAAACCCGACTGTGTACAGTGGAAAAACCCTAATTCCTGATTTCCCTTTGAGAACATCAGAAATCTCCAATCAAACCCTAAACCGATGTCTAGACTACACGTAGGGGATGAAATCATGCCTACACGAAATCCCTAGGATTAGGGTTTCAGAAATTTGGGGAAAACCAAACGAAATTCACCAAAACCCTAGATCTCCTAGGTTTACATGTAGAATCCCTAAAATTCAAATTCTAAACCTTAGGGTGGGTTCCTAATGGCCATTAACATATGAAAACAGAATTTAAATGAATAAAAATAGGGTTTTTACCTGCAGGGATGGTTTCTTCAATGAGGTTCTTCTTCCCCAAGGCTTCCTGACCCACGTTCCTTGCTTCCCTTGCTTTGGAGGAGGAAGGTGGAAACCCTAGGGTTAGGATTTCGAAATCTGGAGGTGGGGAGATGGTTTTTCTCTTGTGGAGGCTAGGGTTTCTTCTCTCTACATGAAGAATGGCTTCCCTTTTTATATAAAGCCCAGTTAGGGTTTCTAATGCATAGTCTAGGTTTAAACCCCCCAGGCCCTCTTATGTAGAACCTAATAACTCAGGTTTAGGCCTTCTAGGGTTTGAGGTCCAAATCTAAAATTAGGATTCTAGGGTTTCACTAGAACTGGTTTACAATTAGGGTTGACTCACTAGGTCTGTCCTAATGAGTTCTAGGGTTTGACCTAAAACTAAACATTACTAATAATAATATAATTAGTTTATAAAACTCAGCAATTTAATTTAATACATAATTATAAAAATAGTTAAATTACACAATTGCCCTTGCCGGAAAAGTGGTAGTGACAAGTCTACCCTCCTAAAAGAAATTTCGTCCTCGAAATTTGGACTGAACAGAACAAGAATAAATCAGAAAAAAGAAATATACCTCAAGTTTAGAAGAGATACGGGTATTGCTCGCGCATTTCGTCCTCTCTCTCCCAGCTCGACTCCCCTGGAGAGTGATGTCTCCATGCTACACGAACCAAAGGAATAGTTTGGTTTCGCAACACCTTCTCTCTGCGGTCTAAGATCTCTACGGGCTGTTCGGGGTAGCTGAGCGCCGGACCAACCTCAATCTCCGAGTGATCAAGTACGTGACTAGGGTCGGCCACGTACCGTCTCAGCTGCGACACGTGGAACACATCATGCACTCCCTCCAATGCAGGCGGCAAGTCTAATCTATACGCCACTGCACCTACCATTGCAAGAATACCGAAGGGTCCGATGTAGTGTGGGCTAAGCTTCCCGCTTCTACCAAAACGAATCATTCCACGCGTCGGAGAAATCCGTAGGAATACTAAATCGCCAACCTGAAACTCAAGGAGTCTACGGTGGCTGTCGGCCCAATGCCGCTGTCTGTCCTGCGCCACTCGCAGTCTGTCTCTGATGAGTTTCACCTTTTCTGCTGCATCCACGACCATTTCTGGTCCTAGCAAGGCTCTCTCTCCAACGTCGTCCCACGATAGCGGTGTACGACACCTCCGTCCATAAAGAGCCTCAAATGGTGACATCTCGATGCTGGCCTGGTAGCTGTTGTTGTAAGCAAACTCTACCAGGTGCAGATGATCCTCCCAAGAACCTCCGAGATCTAAAACGCAAGTGCGTAGCATATCCTCGAGAGTCTGAATAGTCCTTTCAGACTGCCCGTCTGTCTGGGGGTGATATGCGGTACTGAACTTGAGCTGAGTGCCCAAGCTAGCCTGCAGACTCCTCCAGAAGTGGGAAGTGAAACGACTATCCCGATCTGAGACGATGCTCACAGGAACTCCATGAAGCCTAACAATCTGTCGCACGTACATTTCTGCTAGCTTCTCTGTCGACGTGCCCACCTTGAAAGGTAAGAAATTGGCTGATTTGGTCAACCTGTCCACGATGACCCAAATCGCGTCTTTCCCTCCTGGAGAACGTGGAAGTCCTGAAACAAAATCCATGGTCACGTGCTCCCATTTCCATTCTGGAATCGGTAAAGGTTGAAGCAAACCACCTGGCCTCTGCCGGTCTGCCTTTACCTGCTGGCACACTAGACACCGAGATACGAAGCATGCTACCTCGCGCTTCATTCCATACCACCATACGTGCTCCCTCAAGTCTCGATACATCTTGTTGGCACCGGGATGCATCGAGTACTGAGAGCGGTGTGCCTCCTGTAAAACCTCCTCGCGCAGCTCCCCGCTCGGCACACACATCCTCGTGCCGTGCCGTAAAGAACCGTCATCTGCGATAGTAAAGTCGTCCGACAATCCTATCTGAACCTGTGCTCTGATACTCCTCAGAGTCTCATCATCGTACTGCGCAGCTCTGATCCTATCCATCAGCTCGGACTGTATCTGCAATCCCCACATCTGAATCTCAGAACCGGAAACTAACACTTCAATCTCCAAGCTCTCCAAATCAGCCAACAAATGCCTATCTGTCGTCAAGTACATAGCCGTCGGATACCTGCTCAAGGCATCGGCGACTACGTTGGCCTTCCCTGGATGGTACTGCAATGAGATGTCAAAGTCCTTCATCAACTCTAACCACCTCCTCTGCCTCATGTTCAGCTCCTTCTGTGTGAACACGTACTTCAAGCTCTTGTGGTCTGTGAAGATCTCCACACGCTCTCCGTACAGGTAATGCTTCCACAGCTTTAGAGCGAAGATAACTGCTGCCAACTCCAAATCATGGGTGGGGTAGTTCTTTTCATGAGGGCGTAACTGCCTGGAAGCATAGGCAATTACCTTCCCGTGCTGTTGAAGAACACATCCCAGACCCTTCCCTGAAGCATCACTGTAGATGGTGAAACCACCTGTCCCTGCTGGCAACGTCAAAATTGGAGCTGTTGTCAACCTCTTCTTCAGCTCATCAAATGCAGCCTGGCACTCCTCCGTCCACACAAAATCCACATCCTTCCTAGTCAGTCTGGTCATCGGCGCTGCAATCTTGGAGAAGTCTTGTACAAACCTCCTGTAGTATCCTGCTAGCCCGAGAAAACTCCTGATCTCAGCTACCGAACTGGGGGTAGCCCACGACTCCACTGCCTCGATCTTCTTTGGGTTTATCGAGATTCCGTCACCCGATACCACATGCCCAAGAAATTCGACCTTGTCAAGGAAGAATTCACACTTAGAGAGTTTCCCGTACAGCTTCTCCCTCCTAAGAGTCTCTAAGACCAATCTCAGGTGCTCTTCGTGCTCCTCCGGGGTCTTGGAATACACAAGAATATCGTCGATGAACACCACCACGAACTTGTCAAGGTACTGGTGGAACACTTTGTTCATCAAGTTCATGAATACTGCCGGTGCATTGGTTAAACCAAATGGCATCACCATGAACTCAAACTGGCCGTATCTGGTCCAAAAAGCTGTCTTCGGCGTGTCTTCTTTCTTCACCTTCACCTGGTGATAGCCTGACCTCAAATCAATCTTCGAAAACACCCTCGCCCCGCTCAACTGGTCGAAAAGATCATCTATCCTCGGCAGCGGGTACTTGTTCTTGATAGTGATATTGTTCAAAGCTCTATAATCAATGCACATGCGCACCGTGCCGTCCTTCTTCGGTACGAACAATACCGGAGCTCCCCATGGTGATGAACTGGATTTGATGAAGCCTTTGTCCTGCAGCTTCTCAACTTGCTTCTTCAGTTCTGCCAGCTCGCTGTTGTTGACTCTATAGACATGTTGGGAAATGGGCTCCGCTCCTGGAACCAAGTCTATAGAGAATTCAACATCTCTGTCTGGCGGCAAGCCTGGCAACTCCTCTGGAAATACATCCAGGAACTCCGCTATCAGAGGATGTGGCAACTCCTCTTCTTCCGTCCTGGCTCCGCAAAATGTGCTCCTACTCTGCTGTTCCGCTGCTCCTCTGACAACCTCAAACTCCGGCTCTCCTGGTGGTCTAAACAATACTCTGCCTCTATAACAATCTATAGTAGCATGATGTCTACTCAACCAGTCCATTCCGAGCACAATATCGTACCCCGGAAGTGGCATGACGAGTAAACTCACGCTCAAGTCTCGGCCTCCTACTGACACTCTCCGGTCCTTGCAGTGATCACGGACTAGTATAATACCTCCACCAGTCATGATCTTGCAAGTCCTAGCTAATGGTTCTGTGTCTAAATGATGTCGAAGTGCATATGATACAGACACAAAACTATGGGAAGCGCCAGAATCGAATAAGGTAAATACGGAAATACAATCGAGAAGAACCGAACCTGTGATCAAGTCTCCTGCTGGCTCGATCTCCTCGACTGCCATGGCATACGCTCGCCCCTGGGGTGCACCTCTCTGCTGCTGATGCTGGGCAAACCTCTGATTTTGCTGTGGAAGTGGTCCCCTCTGTTGTTGGCCTCCTGGTACGGTAGGTACCCTGCCTGGTCCTCTCTGGGCGGCTGCTCCACCCTGACCTGGACGAATGGTAGGGCAATCCTTCAGCTGGTGTGTCGTCGATCCGCAGTACAAACATGAGCCCAACCTCTTCCTGCAGATCTCTCTGGTGTGTCCTGTCTTCCCGCAGTAAGCACACTGGATGGCGGGCTGGTTCTGTCTCTGTTGCTGCTGCTGGACCTGCCCTCGGGCTGGTGCCTGATGCTGCTGCTGAAAGGGTCTCTGCTGTTGCTGCTGAAAGTGTGGACGCTTGCCCGGTCCCGTACTACTGTTTGCTCCTCCGGAACCATCGCGTCCCCTCTTGGGCCTGAGGCCCAAGTCGTCCTCGGCTACTTGGGCATCCATCAATATGCCCTCGTAGGTAGCTGTGCGACGTCCCGACGTGCGAGACTTGATCTCCCTTGTCAGCCCCTTTCTGAATTTCCGGGCCCTGTCCCCCGGATCTCTAATCATCGATGGCGCGAAGCGGCTCAGGCGGGAAAACTCCGCGGCATACTCATCGACGGACGAGCTCCCCTGGGCTAAGTCATGGAACTGACTCTCCAAAGCTCCCAGGGCAACATCAGGAAAGAACTTTTCTTTGAAGAGTTTCTTGAAATCCTCCCAAGTGAGTCCCCTGCGCAAGAGTTTCGGCTCCGTGCGAAACCATGTCAAGGCAATGTCGAACATCTGGCTGCCAGCGGCCTCGATCTGGAGGGCCTCCGGAAGCTGTGCCAAGCGTAAGTTCCTCTCGATGTCCTCTAGCCAATCATCGGCGTAGAGTATCCCTTCTGTTCCCTTGAACTCCCGAGGCATCATCCTCTTGAAATCCACAATGGTGCCCGGCCTCTGGTGGTGCTTATCAGGACGCTGCTGCTGCTGAGTAGCTCTCTCCACAGCCTGGAGAGCCACTTGATGAGCATTCTCCATGTTCACCCTCATCATCTCTGTCTGGGCCTGATGTGCCTCAGCCTGCACTCTCTGGGCCTCTGCCGACGTCCTCTGGTGTAAACTCCCTCGACCAGATTTCAGTATTTTAATATTATTTCTAGTTAATTAGAATTAGTGTAACTTTTTAAAAATTTATTTATTATATATTATATTGATTGTGCACCTGTTCATTACACAATTGATTAGGGCATCACACTAGCTGTTAACCCTAAACAAATTTCACATTCCTGCTCTAGACTAGTCAGACTACTTTTTCTGTATTTTGTGCAACTTCCAGAAACCTCGTTTTGTGCTTCGTTTTAGTCGCACAAATATCGTTACAAACGTACGTATTTAATCCCTATTTAATTTTTTGCTCTTTACCCACCTCTGTACCCTAGAGATTTGAGGACCAGTAGGCACCTGTTTTGCCCAACCAAAAATACGATAATATTCTACACTAATTGTATTACAATTATCGTATTGACACCGTAGAAAAATTATGACCCTAACTGCCCTTAAATAATTAATGAACACCGTGCGCAGTATTTATTAAATAATAAATACGGTGACCCGTATCACCTAAGAAATCAGACCCTGCACCTGCCCAGACTCACCCCACATAGTTCAAAACATCCTCCCCAGCATTTCCCCTCAATTCTGTGAATTTTGGTAAATTTTAGAACCAGGTGATTTTCCAGACAAATTTTATAAATTGCGCAATTTCCCAATTTTTGGACTTTTATCCAATTTATGAAAAGTCAAGGGTTTTTATGCAAAATGCATGTTAGATGGCATTACCCTATTGGCTAGACAATAGGTGGCATGGGACCCACAGAAAAATCTGCTGAAAATATCCCAAAAATTCAAATTACTAAAATACCCCCAAAGTTCCCTTTAATTACGAAAATGCCATTGGCCTAAATTCTATATAAAACCCTAACCCACACACCCCTCTCTCATTCCCACTCCCTCACAGCCACCACCGTACGCCGCCGGCCGCCCAACTCCGGCACGACCTCCGCCCCGACCCCCTCTTCCCTCCGGCCAAGCCTCGCCGCCTGAGCCGCCCTGCTCCGCCGTGGCAAGCCACCGCAGCACCCTCTCCTTCACTGCCCGACAGCAGCCTCCCCGACCTCCGACCGCCCACCACCGCCTCCCTAGCCGTCGCCGACCACCGCCACCACCCCCACTCGCTTCACCGTGACTTCCTCTCTCCAACCACCACCGCCCCGTTCCCCCACGACCGCCTCCGCCGTCGGCAACTCCCCCGCAAGCCACCACCGCCTCTCCCTGTCATCCTCCCCGAACCACTCCCCGTCCCACCGCCACTCCGGCCACCCCTGACCACCTCCACCCACCCCGACCTGTTCGCCACCTCCTCCTCCACCACCCCGACAGCCTGCACCGCCGCCCCCGCCACCGCACGCGGCGCTGCAGCTGCCGCAAGCTGCTGCTGCTGCTGCTGCTGCTAGCAGCTACTGCTACTGCCGTTGCTCCTCCGGCTGGCCGCCGTCGACTCCGCCGCCGACCTCCCACCGACGACTCGCCGTGGACCCCACCTGCCACCTCGTCAGGTATAAATACGCTATTATATACGTATTTATATATATAAATGTATATGTATGTATATATGTATATATATTTATATATATATATGTATATATATATATGGTTTTATATATTATATATTAATATTATAGTATTTAATATATATTATATACTGTATAAATACAGTATATTATATGTATTATTATTATTATTATTATTATTATTATTATTATTATTGTTATTATTATATGTATATATTTTATATATATGTATATTAATATATATTTCTATGTATATATATATGTATATATATATATATCAATATATATATGTTATCATATATATTATTATTATTATTATTCAGTATTTACTAAAAACAGTATATATACTTTCTTATATATGTATTTTGTTCATTTTTAATATATATTTAATATATGTATATATGTATATTTATATATATATGTGTATTATACTCTTAATATATATTATATATATACTGTTATTATACAGTATATTATATTATTATATATATATTTACTAAATATATGTATATGTATATATATTATTATTTTATATGTATGTATATATTTATGTATATATACTTATATTTATACATATATTTATATATGTATAAATATAATATCTACTTATATGTATGTTATATAAATTTTATATGCATTTTCATTTATGTTTTTCCTTACTTATAAATATATATATATTTATATATATATATATAATTATATATATATAGTATGTATACTATATATATCATATATATATATAACATATTTTGTATATGTTATATAATTTCTACTATATGTATATATGTATACTATGCACTCTTTTTCTTTTATTTATTTCTGCACTTAATTTCCTACACCTATTATATATATATATATATATATATATATATATATATATATATATATATATATATATATATATATATATATATATATATATATATATATATATATATATATATTATCTATATGTATATAATATAACATATTATTAATATGTTATACTATGTATTATTGCTGGATAATACAGCTTATATTTATATGTATATTTCAAATTCTTGCACTGTCTTTAAATTCATATATTATATTATCCAGTGGTCACCTATGGACCCTGATAATATTATTATTATTATAAATACTGTATATAACAGTGGTCACCTATAGACCCTGGTATTAGTGCTGGATATTACAGCATTTATATTTGTATTTAAATTCCTGCAAATGTCATTTTCTTTTTATATATTATCTATATATATATACTATACAATACTATACAGTACATAAATATACATATGTATTTACTTTTCTGCCCTGTCTTTTATTTATTTATATTTATTATATAACACAGTGGATATACCCTGCTACTATATACCTGCATTGGTCTGTTCTTCATATACTGCTATATATATTATATTATATCTATATATATACTATATATATATTATATATGTGTATATAAGTATATATATATATATATATATATATATATATATATATATATATATATATATATATATATATATGCTTATTATTACAGCCTTGTTATTCACGAACCCTGTCTATTTTAACAGAAACCACCTTCAGCACAGCCAGTGACCCCCTGTCACCAGCAACCTTAAACCTGACTGCAAGATCAGGTTATCAACACTATCAGGGAGTAGGCAAGTATACCTTGCCAAGTACTGTTTAAATTCTCAATATTGTATATGCTCTTGTTTCTGTATTTCATATACAATGATTACCTGAGACTGCCTTGGGTACAGTCAGTTGATATGTTGACATTTAAAATAATATTACGGACTCACCAACAATTAAGAGAGTATCCTAATATTCTCCTAGACCCTATCACGGGAACACGCAACATGGTTGCAATGCATATTGGGATGCGAGCTGCGTATTTGATTTGCTACCAATACGTGTGACCCGCATCACGGATTAGAATAATTTAGGAAATGTACGACTTGACATTTAGTTACATTGGACGGGGAGAACGACTAAAATACGTATGGGACACCCACCTCTTTACCATGTGCCGCACTCGACGGAGTGATACGGATGATATATGTATATAATCATGTGACCATTCTCATCGTAGATGGAAAATTGTATAGTGCCCTTGAACGGGGGCATATGTGGCATATACTAGCCTGTCACTACAGATTGGTGAATTACGTCAGCATATGTCTGGCCACACATTTCCCATACGTACTAGGTTGTCTCAAATTGCATTTCACCTAGATGGTTAGCACCCTGTATTTATTTTATTTTATTCAGTAATTTTTATTCAGTATTTACATACATGGCATGTTGTTTTCCTGTATCTTGTTACGTCCCTCTGAGGACCTGGTTCCCTGCCAGGTTTAGCTGAGACACTCTACCCCACAGTACCTGGACTTGGACAGGAGTCTGGACATGCCCTTGAGATAGAGTCAGAGGAGATGACGTCAGAGTCTACCTGAGTACACAGGAGTTGGAGCTACATATTTTGAGGATGTTGTGCTAGTTTATCTTATTTCACTTCTGCTTACTTTTTGTAGTGGGATTGTTCCCACCTGACTTTATCTGGGTTGTATATGACATTTCAGATATAGCATCTATATATTCAGCATTTTCCCTGTCATTCTTGTGGATGAGATAGATTTACCTGTATTTAGACTTGTAGTATTTTAGGACAGCGTAGCACATCACTTCGGGTCCATTAAATTGGGTAATCCCTTAGTGACGTGTCAGCTGGCCAGTGACACGTGGCCTAGTTCCGTATATTTTTGGGACTGGGGCGTGACACGGTTTTAGTGGTGGCCCATGCAGGTCGAGTTAATTGCTAGTAACATGATATCATGTTCAGCAAACCTGCAATAGGATAGGAATACTAGGTCTCATCCACACTGACTTCATCCATAATTTTTGCATCCTGCTTGATTATCATCTATTAAATCCTTCGTACTTTTCTCAAATTTTCTATCTTTTTCAGAAATATGGACATACCCGGGGAAACTGCGATTAATGGAACTGACCAAGCAACAGACCTCTCGCCAGATGTCCAAGGGACACCAATCCCGATAGACCAATCTCCGAGAAGGATGTTGGTCAATCCAACAACCTCGTACCTTCACCAAGATTCGACCCAAGAAGCAACACCAGTCCAGCAAGAAGGGCAACCTTCTCAGGCACCAACACTGCAGGCAGAGATACCTTTGTCTCCACCTCCAGTTCTCGCAGCCCTGATGCCACAACTTGAGGAACAATCTCAGATGTTCCAAGCCATATTGCAGGCTCAGTGGCAACAGAATGAAGTCCTGAGACAATGCCTAATGACGGTTCTGGAGAAGACAACTGCCCCAGTACCAGCCCCTGTCCAACCAGCTAGCACTGTTCGAGGCTTTAGCCGGATGAGCCCGAGAACCTTTAAGGGCAATGAAACTCCGGAAGAGATCTCAGACTGGATCTCCAATACGGAAATACTGCTAGAAGGTTCCCAACTTCACCCCGATCTATGGATAACCGCAGTAAGGACCCTACTCCTCGGTAACGCTCATCACTGGTGGGAATCTATTGAGCGCAGCACCGGCAAGAACTATACTTGGGAACAATTTCTGGAATATTTTAATGCAAAATATTTCCCAGCCATGGTCAGAGATGAACTGTACTTTCAGTTCCTGTATTTGGAACAAGGGAATATGACCGTTGACGCCTATGATGCAGAATTCAGTCGACTAAGTCAATTCGGTGCCATCCTAATACCAACCAAGCTGAAGAAGGCCCTAAAGTTCCATCACGGCCTTACCCCCGAACTCCAAGGGTATACTACGGCACAGTCGAGGATTTCATACGAAGAAGTTCTTTCAGAGGCAAGGATACAAGAAGCCATTGGCCGAGAAGCAAGATGCTCAAATCCAACCATATCAGCCATAGACCAGACAGGAGCAGGAGGACCAATCCGTCACCTGAGAAATCAGGCACAATACAAGACAGGGCCATATCAATACAAGGAACTTCCGACTTGTCACTATTGTGGCAGGAAGGGACATTATGCCAAAAACTGTCGAAGGAAGTATAGACTATGCTTGATATGTGGAGATAATCAGCATAGGGCCAGAGACTGCCCACAACACAGAGAAGCAACACTTCGGACTGGGCAAGGACCAGCAGCACCAGCCCAGAGAATGCAACCTCCTACTAGAGGTCAGCATTCCCCAGCATCTGGAAGATTTCAGAGGGGACCACCCTTAGCCACCCAAGACACGCAGTACTACCTAGCCAGACAACAAACCATTAGACGAAGGCACGAGCAGGCCTTTGCACTAGCTGCAGTTGCAGAAGAACCGGAAGGTGAAACCATTTCAGGTACCCTTATAGTTGCATTATTACCAGCAAACCGCATTATTTGATCCTGACACTACACTATCTTCACATCTAGTAGTTTCGTACCCATGCAAATAGCCAGGTTTACCGAAAGAGGCATTGTTCCAGTTACCAACATTACTAAAGCATGCTAGTAGTCATGTATAGTAGCGTAATGAGAACGCGATTCCCGGTACTTTCAATACCAAACTTCGACGTTGTCTTAGACATGGACTGGCTAAACCAAGTACAAATGCTATCCTAGACTACAGGAAGAGAAGCGTCATCCTTAGACCACCAAGTTATCCATTCGGATATCAGGACTAAGCAAACACATCTAGGTAGATTGCTAGACGTTGATTGTTAGGCTCAAAACATGTGAATGTAGTAATAGCTGAATACTACAGGTAGTTTCCAAATTAGATTTGATATACATGACTTATTAGGATAGTCAGTAACTTCTAATCTTGTGTTTTCACCTACCCGAGAAAACTATCAGACTTGGAAGAAGAGGAAAACTAAGCTCGAGGTACATCAGACTCTTCGATGTGTTGGAACGCATCAAAGAAGTTGTTTACAAGATAGCATTACCTCAGACATTGGAAGAAGTACATGACGTCTTCCACATATTCCAATTAAAGAGGTACGCTCTGGATACAAGTCATGTGCTTAAATACGGACAACCTATAGTGTATATTAAGGTTGTAGAACTTAGAAAACCACACCTCGTTTGGGTCAACTAGCAACCTAGACTAGAAGTTAGAGATTATAGAGTCTTGTCTTTTTGTGAATTTGAATTGTTTTGTACTTCTCATATCCTAATCTAGCGTACTTATATTTGCTATACTACCTTAAAATTATACTCTGCTATTATAGCCTAGTTTTGCAAGCTTATTCTTTATCAAGCTTGTTCATTAAATATGTATTATTGGAGTACTACATTAATACATTTCAGAATCAGTGTATGACGGTCTGATCAACCATAATACACTTGGTTCGCCTTTCGCATAACTACTTTACGTGGATTGAGATATATAGTGATTAGTAGACAGATGTACTTATCCTCTGCGCATATCGTACCAGCTACATAACTAGGCTAATACGAATATGTGAATAAGGAGTACCAGAATAGCATTTCCATCCACAACTGCCTTGACAATTCCCATTGAATTCTTTAAACGCCTTGAATCTCCATACTTCTAATCCATTACCCCCTTGAACTCTTGATTACTGTTTTCCGTCTTTCCTTATTTCGGAAAGAAGAAACCTCGTATATAGTATAAATATGAATTGTATTGTTTCCATAGCCATTTCTATAGTTTCTGGGGAATTACCAAACCCTATTAGTAGATTATATTGCAGTTTAACACTGTTCTTATTTGTAGAATAATTTCTGTTACCTACCTTACGTTGTATTATGTTCCTCTAGTTCATATTGCATGAAAACATCATGCACCAGGCAAATCAACCTGGGAACGTGTAGAGGATATCCGATAATGTTTCCCCGATCTATTTCCAGTTCAGGATATGTCCAAATATTTCAAATTAATCTTCAGCTATCTATGTCCTGATATTTTAAATCAATCAATCTTTCGTTCTCATTATATGTGTATTTTTATTTCGAGGACGAAATATTCTAAGGAGGGTAGATTGTAAACTCCCTAGACCAGATTTTAGTATTTTAATATTATTTCTAGTTAATTAGAATTAGTGTAACTTTTTAAAAATTTATTTATTATATATTATATTGATTGTGCACCTGTTCATTACACAATTGATTAGGGCATCACACTAGCTGTTAACCCTAAACAAATTTCACATTCCTGCTCTAGACTAGTCAGACTACTTTTTTTGTATTTTGTGCAACTTCCAGAAATCTCGTTTTGTGCTTCGTTTTAGTCGCACAAATATCGTTACAAACGTACGTATTTAATCCCTATTTAATTTTCTGCTCTTTACCCACCTCTGTACCCTAGAGATTTGAGGACCAGTAGGCACCTGTTTTGCCCAACCAAAAATACGATAATATTCTACACTAATTGTATTACAATTATCGTATTGACACCGTAGAAAAATTATGACCCTAACTGCCCTTAAATAATTAATGAACACCGTGCGCAGTATTTATTAAATAATAAATACGGTGACCCGTATCACCTAAGAAATCAGACCCTGCACCTGCCCAGACTCACCCCACACAGTTCAAAACATCCTCCCCAGCATTTCCCCTCAATTCTGTGATTTTGGTAAATTTTAGAACCAGGTGATTTTCCAGACAAATTTCATAAATTGTGCAATTTCTCAATTTTTGGACTTTTATCCAATTTATGAAAAGTCAAGGGTTTTTATGCAAAATGCATGTTAGATGGCATTACCCTATTGGCTAGACAATAGGTGGCATGGGACCCACAGAAAAATCTGCTGAAAATATCCCAAAAATTCAAATTACTAAAATACCCCCAAAGTTCCCTTTAATTACGAAAATGCCATTGGCCTAAATTCTATATAAAACCCTAACCCACACACCCCTCTCTCATTCCCACTCCCTCACAGCCACCACCGTACGCCGCCGGCCGCCCAACTCCGGCACGACCTCCGCCCCGACCCCCTCTTCCCTCCGGCCAAGCCTCGCCGCCTGAGCCGCCCTGCTCCGCCGTGGCAAGCCACCGCAGCACCCTCTCCTTCACTGCCCGACAGCAGCCTCCCCGACCTCCGACCGCCCACCACCGCCTCCCTAGCCGTCGCCGACCACCGCCACCACCCCCACTCGCTTCGCCGTGACTTCCTCTCTCCAACCACCACCGCCCCGTTCCCCCACGACCGCCTCCGCCGTCGGCAACTCCCCCCCAAGCCACCACCGCCTTTCCCTGTCATCCTCCCCGAACCACTCCCCGACGCTTCCCACCGCCACTCCGGCCACCCCTGACCACCTCCACCCACCCCGACCTGTTCGCCACCTCCTCCTCCACCACCTCGACAGCCTGCACCGCCGCCCCCCGCCACCGCACGCGGCGCTGCAGCTGCCGCAAGCTGCTGCTGCTGCTACTGCTAGCAGCTACTGCTACTGCCGTTGCTCCTCCGGCCGGCCGCCGTCGACTCCGCCGCCGACCTCCCACCGACGACTCGCCGTGGACCCCACCTGCCACCTCGTCAGGTATAAATACGCTATTATATACGTATTTATATATATAAATGTATATGTATGTATATATGTATATATATTTATATATATATGTATATATATATATGGTTTTATATATTATATATTAATATTATAGTATTTAATATATATTATATACTGTATAAATACAGTATATTATATGTATTATTATTATTATTATTATTATTATTATTGTTATTATTATTATATGTATATATTTTATATATTTGTATATTCATATATATTTCTATGTATATATATATGTATATATATATATATCAATATATATATGTTATCATATATATTATTATTATTATTATTCAGTATTTACTAAAAACAGTATATATACTTTCTTATATATGTATTTTGTTCATTTTTAATATATATTTAATATATGTATATATGTATATTTATATATATATGTGTATTATACTCTTAATATATATTATATATATACTGTTATTATACAGTATATTATATTATTATATATATATTTACTAAATATATGTATATGTACATATATTATTATTTTATATGTATGTATATATTTATGTATATATACTTATATTTATACATATATTTATATATGTATAAATATAATATCTACTTATATGTATGTTATATAAATTTTATATGCATTTTCATTTATGTTTTTCCTTACTTATAAATATATATATATTTATATATATATATATATAATTATATATATATAGTATGTATACTATATATATCATATATATATATATAACATATTTTGTATATGTTATATAATTTCTACTATATGTATATATGTATACTATGCACTCTTTTTCTTTAATTTATTTCTGCACTTAATTTCCTACACCTATTATATATATATATATATATATATATATATATATATATATATATATATATATATTATATATATATTATATATTATATATATATTATATATATATATATATATATATATATATATATATATATATATATATATTATCTATATGTATATAATATAACATATTATTAATATGTTATACTATGTATTATTGCTGGATAATACAGCTTATATTTATATGTATATTTCAAATTCTTGCACTGTCTTTAAATTCATATATTATATTATCCAGTGGTCACCTATGGACCCTGATAATATTATTATTATTATAAATACTGTATATAACAGTGGTCACCTATAGACCCTGGTATTAGTGCTGGATATTACAGCATTTATATTTGTATTTAAATTCCTGCAAATGTCATTTTCTTTTTATATATTATCTATATATATATACTATACAATACTATACAGTACATAAATATACATATGTATTTACTTTTCTGCCCTATCTTTTATTTATTTATATTTATTATATAACACAGTGGATATACCCTGCTACTATATACCTGCATTGGTCTGTTCTTCATATACTGCTATATATATTATATTATATCTATATATATACTATATATATATTATATATGTGTATATAAGTATATATATATATATATATATATATATATATATATATGCTTATTATTACAGCCTTATTATTCACGAACCCTGTCTATTTTAACAGAAACCACCTTCAGCACAGCCAGTGACCCCCTGTCACCAGCAACCTTAAACCTGACTGCAAGATCAGGTTATCAACACTATCAGGGAGTAGGCAAGTATACCTTGCCAAGTACTGTTTAAATTCTCAATATTGTATATGCTCTTGTTTCTGTATTTCATATACAATGATTACCTGAGACTGCCTTGGGTACAGTCAGTTGATATGTTGACATTTAAAATAATATTACGGACTCACCAACAATTAAGAGAGTATCCTAATATTCTCCTAGACCCTATCACGGGAACACGCAACATGGTTGCAATGCATATTGGGATGCGAGCTGCGTATTTGATTTGCTACCAATACGTGTGACCCGCATCACGGATTAGAATAATTTAGGAAATGTACGACTTGACATTTAGTTACATTGGGCGGGGAGAACGACTAAAATACGTATGGGACACCCACCTCTTTACCATGTGCCGCACTCGACGGAGTGATACGGATGATATATGTATATAATCATGTGACCATTCTCATCGTAGATGGAAAATTGTATAGTGCCCTTGAACGGGGGCATATGTGGCATATACTAGCCTGTCACTACAGATTGGTGAATTACGTCAGCATATGTCTAGCCACACATTTCCCATACGTACTAGGTTGTCTCAAATTGTATTTCACCTAGATGGTTAGCACCCTGTATTTATTTTATTTTATTCAGTAATTTTTATTCAGTATTTACATACATGGCATGTTGTTTTCCTGTATCTTGTTACGTCCCTCTAAGGACCTGGTTCCCTGCCAGGTTTAGCTGAGACACTCTACCCCACAGTACCTGGACTTGGACAGGAGTCTGGACATGCCCTTGAGATAGAGTCAGAGGAGATGACGTCAGAGTCTACCTGAGTACACAGGAGTTGGAGCTACATATTTTGAGGATGTTGTGCTAGTTTATCTTATTTCACTTCTGCTTACTTTTTGTAGTGGGATTGTTCCCACCTGACTTTATCTGGGTTGTATATGACATTTCAGATATAGCATCTATATATTCAGCATTTTCCCTGTCATTCTTGTAGATAAGATAGATTTACCTGTATTTAGACTTGTAGTATTTTAGGACAGCGTAGCACATCACTTCGGGTCCATTAAATTGGGTAATCCCTTAGTGACGTGTCAGCTGGCCAGTGACACGTGGCCTAGTTCCGTATATTTTTGGGACTGGGGCGTGACATCTGGGCATCGACCATGCCCTGAATCAAAGCGAACATCTGTGCTCCATCGACGGGCACACCTCCTGGATGCTGAACTGGTGGTGGTGGTGCCGTCGTAGCTGTGGGGACCCTCTGAACTGGTGGTGGAGGACCCCCGAATGCTGCAGACACTCCCACATGTACTGGAGATGTAGGAGGTGCTGCGAATGTCTGTCCGGCAGGGCGAGAGGTGGCAGACCTCTCTGAATCTGCTGCTCCGAGTCTCTGGGACCTTCTTGGCGGCATCCTGAAGACAGATCGAAGAATCAATTAAAGTAATAAACACGATATCATCAAGGAAGGACAGTAAATTTCTAAGGAAAAACATTAAGAGTAGTATTATGAGAATCAAAAATTCCTAATTGTGATTGAGCATATCCTCGGCCAAATTCCTATTTCCTAAAACAGGCTCGTAGGAATACTCTAAGCGAGCACCACTACGATATCGCTCTATGCGGTTCTAGGACTCGACTACTGACCTGCATGGGCCACCACTAAAACGTGTCACGACCCGCACCCGGAATTTGGGCATGAGTCGTGGGTACGTCCAGCCTACGCCGCAGCATCGGCGGTAGAACGCTGTCTAGGTCTAAACATAATATATATCCTGTCAATGATCTCAACTCCGTACGGAGGACAATGATAATAATCCACAGTTCTAAGATATACTCAATCACAAGCTAATAGGAATCATAGCACAATGAGAATAGAAAAGAGTTCTAATAAAATCAACCACAATAATCCAACTCAAATCCTGGGTCTAAATGACCTCACAAAGTCACAAAATAATAAATACATCTCAGTCTCAGTCTAAAACAATAATGCAGAAAAAGTAGTCTAAGAGCAGCCAGGTACGTTCTCCTCTAGGCTAGGCAACTCCTCTGGGGTTTCTGGAGTGAAATCACCCTCTAATCCTGGGCCGTAATGAGTGGGGCAAAGATCCTCCAGGTCCTCTGAAAAATGTTATCCAGTCAGGATTGGAGCGAAGCACAAGCACTAACAGCAGTTTTATTCAATTGACAAAATCTATAAACAGTGTAAGAGATACAAGATGGAAATAAATGCTGAAAATAAGAAGTACAGGAGAAATGAAATAGGCAACAGAGCATCTAGCAATGAACAATAAATAGTGAATGCTAGAACAATGAATCTGAATAAAGATAAAACATCTAGCTAAGTGTTTGAAATATTAGTTTATTATGTGATCGGCTTGGGACTAGATCAGGCTGGTTATATATGATTAGCTATGATTCTTGGAGGTCAGGCTAACCATATGGTTAGCTATGATGCATGATAATGGTCAGGCTAATCATATATAACAGCTATGAAGCATGATGATGGTCAGGCCGCACCCGACGTGAGAAGTGGGGTGAGCTATGATGCATGGTAAGGATTTGGATATGATCACATAATCTACTAATAGTTCTCCATCCCCAGCTAGCACGGTGGATTCCAATCACGACTCCTCATGATGGGGATCTAGGGTGCTAACTCGTGTATCCACAGTGTCGGAATCAAGTATGTAATACACTACAATTTATAGAAGTAATCAACAATGAAAACTGTCAGAGAATGTACTCGCCTGTGGTCCTGAGCAAAGTATGAGGATCGATGTCCAAACTGGAGTCACAAGGACCTAAATATAAAATATAAGTGTTAATGAGTGATATGAGATGGTAAGTATGTACTAGCTAAGTATGTCATTTATATGCTATTTTGAGTCCATACTAGGTTAACTAAGGCATACTAAGTCAATATAGTCACTATTAGTTCTATACCAACTAATTTTATCATACTAAGGATGCTTAGCTTATACTAGTCGATATCCTAACTAGTAACTTAATACTTATTTTACTTTACTAGTACCTTACCTTATTCATATTACTCAAAACCTCTTTAACATAAGGACACTCTAATCTATCATTAAGATTTAGTCTTGGTGCCTGGGTTCTCTAATACAACTCTCAATAACCCCATCTCACTGATACATAATTAGCACACTACTTATATGATCTAGGTAACACTACCTTGATAGCACCTTCACCTAACACTCAAGACTCACATCCACACCTACTGACACAAATGGGTATCATACTATATCTAAGTATAAAATCCATAACTTAACTTAAATACTCAAATTCCAAATCTTAGGCCTGGAATGATACTGCTAGTGTTACTCTGTTCTCAGTCCCCTATCTAACTCCTCACATCCCTCACTCAAGCTCATTATTGATGTTACCCAATACACCTGCAATATCAGCTGCCCTTAATCGAGCATCACAGTACATTGTTTGCACATCAGTCCATCTTGGACTTTACAATCTGCAATAAAGTATTATCCCCCATATTCAGCTAAACCACTTACCCTTGGTTAGCATACAAGTAAACCTATATCACTCTAACCTGGAACCACACTAACACAGCAAGTCCAACTCTCGCTGCTATTGTTACTTGTTGTTACCTGACATTAACTCCACACCCCTCTAATGTTGCCAGGTCGGAATAGACCAACATCCACATTTCCCCCAAATCACAACTACCAAGTAATATATGATTTTCTAACTTAACCATCTACTTGAGATTGTAACACACCTACACACCACAACCAACTGCTATCCTCTACCACAGTATACTAAATGCACACACCGATACATATCCATCCTCACATCCATAACACACCCTGATAATCTATTAACACTTAATTACACCCACACACACCCAGATTTCTGATACATACTTCCTACCAAGAACACCCCTCACACCTACACAGTTAATACTTACAGGCACATACACTGCTAGTACACACACATGTACAGAATTCCACTCTCAGGTATCTAATACATAGGTTTAAACACATCTATACTGACCTATAGCCACACACAGGAAATACACTGATAGACACAACACTAATTAATACACAGACACTACTACTCACAGTTTATGAAAACTGGCACACTCACACCTAAACACATAGTCACTGAGACATTCAAGTCCTAGGTACACTGAGAATTCCTCAGTAGACACACATACACATGTGCACTGCTCTTCACACAGTCTAATACTGATGCAATTATACACTGCTACCTCATGCTGAGACACACTGGATGCTAACACACAGTTTGCTGACACAGGGACTCACACACCTATGTATAATATCTCACAGGTTCTCTAGTCTTAAAGGAAACTAGGATACACACACACACACTGCACATATCTCAGAATTCCTCACTCAGTCTTCACACCTACACGCAGGAATATAGGTCTGAGTACACAAGTACATAAGCTCTGGGACACACAGGAAATAACATAGGAAATAACATAGGGATACACAGACATAGGGGCACAAGTTTACACACAGCATGTGGGTTCTCACTACACAGTTACTGCTATTGATGAATAAAACTTGGGACACTCTTAAAACAGGGTCACACACAAGTTCACACAGAGATAGGTACACAGATACAAACACGATGGAACCTGACCTAGACACTGAGACATAAGGGAACCCGATTTAACACAGCTACACAAACTGAAATATGCACAGCAACACAGTCCCATATACCCGACTGCACTGTGCTGATTCACACAGGAAAAAATACATAGTTTTTACACAACTAGTTACTGATAATAGTTCCCTGAATTTGAATACTGAAACACATACACAGTATTGATACACACTGAAATACCTAACCCAGAATTCTCAAAACCCGACTGTGTACAGTGGAAAAACCCCAATTCCTGATTTTCCTTTGAGAACATCAGAAATCTCCAATCAAACCCTAATCCTAGGGACCTTCCTGCCAGGTGTCTCGAACAGAGGCTAAGTACCCTTCACTACCCGAATACAACATGCTCCTAGCCAAAATTGCTGATATCACCATCCCCGTCTTCGGTGCAGCGCTGCACGAATAGTAGAAGTCTGCCTCGCCGGGTAGACGAAATATGACTCGCTTCTCCGCGCACTCGATTGTTGCATGGCAAGCCCCCAACTAGTCCATTCCGAGAATAATGTCGTATTCCTTAATGTCTAAAATAATGACATCTAAGGAAAGCTTTTTGCCTCTGATGCAAATATAGCCGTCCCTACAGATCGCATTGGTGGGCATGTCGACTCTCGAAGGGGTACTCACACAAAGGTTCATCTTTAATGGAATAAAAGCTAATTTATTCTCAATAATAAAATTAGCATATATAAAACTATGCGTAGTACCTGAATCGAATAAGACTCGGAAAAGTAAGGTACTTGTCACAACAATGTCGAAGGCAGATGCCTCATCCCGAGTCAATGCATAGACTCGACCTTGGGCACCCTGGCGTTGTGGGTTCACTGGTATAGCATTGGCACCATGTGCTGGAGGTCCCTTATTCTGGTTGGACTGCGGTCTGACAATCGGCCTGGGGTCTCGACAGTCAAATGCTTTATGGTCCAAATGGCCACATTTGAAGCATCCACGACTCGGCACTCATTCATCTGATGCCCCATCTTGCCGCACCTATGGCAATACGATCCCTGAGGTGGACCCCTGTGCTCAGACGTGTACGAACGTCTTGGCACTCCAGACCCTACCGTTTTATGTGGCCGCTTGTTAAAATTGGTACGGGGAGTCTGTACATTAGTCTTTTGTGAATTGCGCCCAAAGATCCGTTCTTTATTAAGGGAAGCTTCGTAACATTCTCGGTAGGTCTGGCACTTTTAATTTATGACATCCCTACGCAGGTCATCATTCAAACCTTTCTGAAAACGATAGCACCATGCCTGCTGGTTAGGCAAGAAGTGTCCGACAAACTTCGAGAGTCTTGCGAACACTGAATCATAGTCATCAACAGACATACTTTTCTGTATCAGATTATTGAAGTCGTCTTCCTTTTGTTGCCATACGGCCCTTGGGATATATTTTTCAATGAAGGCATATTTGAACATCTCCCGGGTGATCTTGCAGTTGGGATTGGCATCATAAATCCGTTGCTTGGTAGCTTTCCACCAATCATGTGCCTGTAGTTCCAGTTGTACCGATGCACAAGCCACTCGTTTGGACCCCTTAATGCCAACCAGGTTAAAAAGTCCTTCGAGTTTTTTAATACATCCCATCACCACGTCCGGTTCTGCTCGCCCGTTGAACGTTGGTGGGTGCATCTTAGTGAACTCAGCCGCTCTACAGGTATTCTTAGCAGAAGGCTGCATTTTCTCATATTCATCTTTTATTGCTACAGTCGGCAGCATGACAGGCGTCACCGTGGCTCCGTCGTTGCTGGGCACCAAAGATGTGATCAATTGCCTCATAGTATCCATCTGCTTCTATTGAGCAGTGAACTGCGCCTGAATCTGAGCCAGTTGAGTGACAGCTTGCTGTTGTTGTACCTCCATTAGGTGCATGAGTCGCTCAGTCATATCGATTGAACCCTCTCCTCCGGATTCTCCAAAACTTGTCGGGTCACTCTGGACAGGCTAAGTACTGCTTGCAGCGACATTATTTTTCTTTGCCATTGCTACAAAAGAGAGTAGCTTGTCAACACTCCAAAAACGATAAATCCTTATCTATGGGCTCATTGTATAGGATGATTCATCTCATGCAGCGGACGTCGAATGTAACTCAATCGAGAGGTGCATCAACCTCCTAGAATATCTTTTGAAAATCCAAGGAAGTGAAGCCGTGCTATGATACCAATATGTCACGCCCCAATCCCGCAAGGGTCAATCATCCTCGCTTAGATCCTTTGCGGAACCGATCGTCCTCGTCAGGGCGTGATGACGTACGAGCCTGGAGTTGCGCTCTCACAAGGCAAGAACATGCAGTGATAGAAAATCATTTGAAACACAAGTTAGAAAATATATTCACAGATAGTTGAACACAAGTATAGAAAGAAAACATGCTTTTCATTAATAATTCAGAGTAATTTACATAGAGTTTACATTTGATGCGCCTCTCGGATACTTGGTTTGCATTACAAAAAAAATCAAAAGGTAGGGCACGCTCCATCAGATACGCCTTGTCGTTCGTAGATTATGCCCTTGTATAGATTGAAAGTCCACACCTCCAAAATGAACTGGCTTCAACTATACTTCAAAATAGAAAAGTTTCTAATGCCTTCTCGTTTATCCACTAGCATTGCACCGTCTGAGTGCCTGAAATAATTGCATACAACGTGGGTCAGTACTCAACTGTACTGGTGAGCGAGACAAATCCACTCGCCTAAATCAACACTTGCTAGGGGGCGAGCATGCATTAAAATAATAATATTATTATGAACTAAGTGAATTCAGTTTATATCAGTTACATAGTTTTAGAGGAAACAAAAATAACGTTGAACCCGTAAAGTACATCGGTTGCTTACTCAACCGATGCACGTCTTCCCTGCAACGAAACACAAGTATACTTACCATCTGCACAAGACAATAAATTAGCATATGTTCTATCTATATGCGGTCATTGGTGTGATCGACACCATGGGGACTCATCCAAGGCATTACGATGCGTCCTGTCAGCCCGGGTAGCAAACCCTGCTGAAGGTCCCGCAATGCATCACGACTAGCATGATCAAATATTTTCTCCCGGGTCGATACAGTTCCAGTGCCCCGGAATACCATTTCGAGGAAATGCCAAACCTTGTGCACAAGTTGTCCCAAATCATGCAAATGCGTGAACAGTTCAATTATCAAACAATGCATGAGATAAAACAGAAGAAGTAAAGCAGCAACATATATACTTATGCAAAAGTTCATATTTTCTCAAAGTCATGTTTCAATTTTGGTGTCCCGTGTGTCCAAAATCTCTGAGGCACCAGGCCGCAACCAGTAACATAATTTTCTTTATATATTGGAGCTCGTGTTTATAACGTGTTCATGAATATACAAGTTAGTCTACAATTCTCATGTTCCTTTCTTAGTGGCTGGCATACATTATGGCTAAGGATTTTCTAGGCGTTCAGCCGGGCACAATCGATTGAACGTTTAAAAAATTAGAGATATGAATGTGAAGAAGTAGAAAAGAAGGATCTGAACCACTCACTGATTAAAGAAAGTGCTGAAAGAAGGAGTCCCGCCTAGCGATGATCAAACATCAGTTACGCGGACCTGCAATAGCACGAGCACCGAGTTAGAATCCTTTACCTATCCTTCCTCCCGAATTCTCTAAGAATCAAAGCTCCAAACAAGAAAGCCAATAGCAAAAACCAAGCAAATCAAAAGCAACACCAAAACGAAATCCCAAAGCGACATCAAAAAAACTAAGCAACAAAGCACAAAAACTATTGGACTTGTTTCAATAGAGACCTATCCATGAGTTGGAAAGGATCATCGTATTTTTTCCATGGTAAGAGGATATCGAAGATCTAAACACCAAACTATGACTCAGACAGACTAGCCACAAGCCCAATTATATAGTGTATATCCCGATCGGATCGGGATTTGAGGCACTACAGCTTTTGTCTCTGCCACCTCCTAGACCCCTGCTTTTACCCCTTCTGTAGCTCTCTGAAACAAACGTCTCTTAGTGGGATGTGGATGAAGTGCCCTGAGAACGTCTCTGCATCTCTTCATTCAGTACCCCACTCTTGGCAAACTCCAGACTGACCACATCTTACAGAGCAGAAGAGATCATAGACACTCGTACGGTCTCCCACGAGTCTGGCAATATACACAGCAGCCATAGTCCCTGAACCTCGTCATTGAACTTGACTCCCATCGAGAATAGCTAGTCAACCACGCCCTGGAACTCATTCAAGTGATCCATAATAGATGCCCCATCTTTGTATCGCAGACCCATCATCATCCGGATCAGGAATAATTTATTTACCCCGGTCTTCTTCACATACAAAAATTCTAGCTTATCATACAGTGTCCTCGCATGCTCAATATTGGCAACATGGTTGTACACGTTCTCATCAACAAACTGCTTGATGTACCCACATACCTGTATATGCTCAAAATTCCAGTCCTCTTCGGATTTGTCACTGGGCCTCTCGGAAGCAAATACCAGCAGATGCAGCTTCTTAACAAATTACAAATCCTTCATCTTGCTCCTCCAGTAATGATAGTTGGTACCGTTCAGGTTTACCATATGCACCAGCTTCGCGTCCATCTTTTCTTCCTAGTTTGCCTGTCAACTCCTGACACTCTTCTAAAATTCCAGAATCTGTCTTTGATACCACACTGTTGGAAAAGAAGCGCGAAAACTTCCCCCAAACCAGAGAGTACCTGCGAGAGAACCGAGCAATACAATGCACAAACCAAACACCAAACCACAAAAATATAATCCACACAGACACAGAGAATTTTGACGTGGAAAACCCTTGCGAAAAAAACCACGGGACGATCTGAGTCCAACCCTGAAGAACCTCCACTAATAGAATAAAGAGAATACACCCTCTACAAGCTCCTCTCGATCCAACACGGATCACCAATACACTTAAGAATAGAAAATAGATTACACCACAAAGATAGAAGATAATGATAAATTATCCAAAATTGATCTCCTCCTCCGAAATGGCCTCCAATCATTCTTTCTTCTTCCCAAAGTTGTAATGGCACTCTTGCCTCATTTTCTCCTCTTTCTTGAGATAATATATTATAGTTAGATAGGAATTAGGGTTAGAAAAACCTAATATATATACCCCATAATCTCGTAACTAATCCTGGACCGTAGGATACGATCCAACGGTGTATAAAATACCTTTGAATATTCGTCTAGCCCGTCGACTGAATTCGGACCGAATTCGGCAGAGTCAGTGATTTGCGAGTAAACGAAGACAAGAGTTTTCTGGAGCTTCTGGAGCACCCTGACCGAGTTCGGACCGAGTTCGGACCGAACTCTTTCTCCCCCTGGACAACAACTGCTCATCCTTCTTTCCGAGCTTCTTCGACCTCTTGAATGGCTCTCATCGCCTCCCCGAGCTTCTCTGACCATAGACGGCGCTCATCATACTCCGGGGTGTTCTCTACATAGGTTGGGAATCCTATCCACTCCAAAAGTCAGTTCATGCGTTGGTCTCCGGTGCGGTCTGTAAGGAATCTCTCAAAATTTAATTCCCATTTGTGCTTGAGGTATGGAAAGCGACCAGAACTAGTCTTATTCTATTGGGAATAGTAAAGGGTCCTTGGTTATGGAGCTAGAAGAGGTGTGAAGCATGAAGTCTAAAGGGATATGATCTACTGCAAACTTAGGATGGTTTGGTGACTACTATATCTGTGACACATATGGCGAGAAAGGAATATAGATATCTTTGTGGCTTGTTACTGTTAGTGATAATAATAATAAAGATAAAATAAAAATAACTTTGAAACGTATCTGTATGTCAACACATTCTTTAGAAAGTTATTTGTCCCAACTCAGAAAGAGGTTGTTGTTGGATTCAAGTGTATACTTTTCTCAGGATACAACAAAGCATTGATCAAAAGACACATACAATAAATATAAATATTTTTTTCTTGTTGAATAGTAGTAATTTGTGTTATGCTTTGATGGTGTGTATATTTGAGGCTTGAGTATACTAAGATATTTATATAATTTTTTATGCTTTTTTATGAACAAGTATAGCTCTACAACAACCAGAACAAATCTGAACGAACAATCACTCCCAAAATCCGAACGAAAATTAAAATTTGTTCAATCTAATGAATCTGAAGATTCGTTCGTGTCACGCCCCAGTCCCAAAATGACGAGGAACTGAGCACGTGAGCAATGGCCAGCAGCACGCACCGATGGACAACCCAAATTAATGGCTCCATCAGGGCATGCTTAAGCTGTAGTCTAGCAGTAATAATTACAAGTCTCAGGTATTTCTAATCTCATCCACAGATAACACAGATTGAAGCCAGAAATAATGTAATGAAACTAAATATGCAATATGAAATAAGGTTATCTCGGGAAACAAATCCGAGAATTATTCTGTTACAATTAAGGAAAGACAGGAAATAAAATGCTGGAAAATGTAAATACTGTGTAGATGTAGCCGGTGCTCAAGAGAAGTCTTCGGCCACTATCTCGTCCTGTGTTCCTGGTTCTGTTCCGAAGAGTGCTCCGGTACCGTACACTTCTGGGTAGTTCTCTTCAGCTGTACCTGGGGACATCATCCATTCCAGGTCCTCAGGGGACATAGCAAGGTACAGAAAAACTCAAGCCAAATGAATATCAGTGCAGCAATCAGATAATTCAGCAGGGTAAACTAAGTAACCAGCTATGTGATATGCAATATGAGAGCAGCACTAGAACTCAGGCCGAAGCCACTACAAGCTCTGTGTCGGGGAGCCGGTAGCAGCAATAACTATGATTTACACTATGATATAAACTATGTTTATATATATATAATATCAGCCTGTAGTCTGTGTGTGTCTCCCCACCCAATGTAATCACACGTCTCATGTCCATGACACGCATAATCATAACTAATGCAGTAAGTCTGATAGCTATGAATCAAATGTCTAAGAATGTAAAGTCTATGTCATCCACATGCAAACTCTACAGAATCATCTTGAAAGTCTCAGGAAGACTCTGTCTCATGAAATAGTGTCAAGTGTCCTGGGTTCTGGTGTACTTGATAGGACAAGTACGAGAATTATAGGGTCTCGATATCCATGTCTATGTGACGTTACACAACCCCGCGTACGGAGTTGGCACCCGACTATGATCGGACACTAAGCACGTCACACGTTCCCTAGGTCAAGCAGTTAAAACAAGTTTATATTTTAATTCACATGAAAACAAGTAAAATACTTTGTCAAGGATTACTGAGATTTGGCAAGCTTTAATTGTCCTTTATTGCATAATTAAGTCCAGAAAATAATTAGCAAGCTGCAGAGTTTGGCAAGGTACACTTGCCTGTGGTTCCGGCTGTGTTTACGGCTCTGACTTCGGCGGGAATTGCAGGCGGTACTCCGGTTGCTGAAACAAATATTACCATCAGATCCAGAAAATATCAATCAGCTAGAAACGCCTGTCCTTGAGTCCAATTTGGAGACAAGGGCAAAAATGGCAGTTTCGGGCCAAAACGGGGTCCACCGGTGGGCCCGCTTTGCACCGAAAAACGTGTCAGGGTCAAAGGTCTCCAAATTCACCAAACTCAGTGTCAACAGGTCAGGAACGCTGATACGAACCCAACGGAACTTCTAGAATTGGATTCCGATGAGCCGAACACAAAATCGCCCGTCGAGCGGGGCCTGTGGGGCCCACGACACGCGATTTCGTCAACGTTCTCAGAATCGAACCAAACTTGACCCACAGGACCAGTGTATTGCTACGAGTCCGATGGTGCAAGTTTCGTCTCGATCCGACGTGTGTACACAAAGTTAGGTCGAATTGCAGAAAAGACGGATACGGGACGATGTCCGCGGATACGCGTTGATTCTGGTGTGCACGCACACCCAAATCAGCTTCTGCGAAATCCCACACGTCCGTATCGCCGAGGCGCACGTATCTGTGAAGACCGCGCGCGACCAAGTCGTCCCGTTTGGCGGGGCGGACTCGGTTCCGGGGTGAAACAGGGTCTGGTTTTTCCTGTTTTTGGATCGCGGTGTGCGATCACCACAGGACGCGATGCCCCGAGCGGTTTGTCCGGGCACCGAGAGGGTCATACAGGCTTCGCAACGCAATTTGCGGATTCGAAATCCGAGCTACGAGGTGAAAGTTACAAGTACCTGAACCTGACCGAAAAACCGAGGATCGAACTGTGTCGGTATCGTGTCCTGGACACGTGTCAGCGTGTCCAGCCTAGGGCAGTGCTGTGTCCTGCGTCCTGCCGCCGTGTCCGGGGCTCGGGGGGGGCTGGCCGTCGGTCGGCGAGGTCGGGCCGGGGCTCAGGCGGCTCAGGCGAGGTGTCCGGCGGCGTCGAGGGGGTCGGCGGCGAGTTCCGGCAGCGGGGAGGAGAGAGGAGCAGGGTGGAGGGGTCGGTTCCGCCTGGGGAGGAGGAGGAAGGGGAGAGGAGGAGCTTCTGGAGCCGGCGGCGGATCTGGGGGGGGGGGAGGTCGACGCAGGGCGGTGGTCGCCGGGGGCTTGCCGGAGCGTCGGGGTAGTGCTAGGGTTCGGGTTTGGGGGGAGAAAGGAGGCGGTGGCGACGGCTATTTATAGGGCTTAAGGCGGGGTTGGGTCGGGGACGACGAGGCGGGAAAATCGGAGGGGAAGGCGGTCGTGGGGAGGTTCTCCGGCCACGTCGCCGGAGAACGCGGCGGGCGGCGTGGTTTCCGGATCGCGGGCAGACGGGGGAGGGTGACAGAGGCGCCGGGTCGGGTCGGGCGCGGATCCGGCCTGGCCGACCCGCCCGACCCGCTAACAACGGTGGGCTGGGTTCGCTGCTACTGGGCTCGGCCCACTGGGCCGGGCCGGGCCCAAACTAAAAAAAATAAATAAATAAAACAATAATAATAATTAAAACAGTAATTATAATTTAATAAATAATTAAATAAATAGATAAATACTATTTAGGCATTTAAAAAATAGGTCTGGGGTCCGATAAATTCCAGAAAAATTGCCCTAAGTCCAGTTTTTCATTTTACATCCAAAAATATTATTTTCATAATATTTTAATACTGTTTATTATCAATTAAAAATCATTGAATAATTAAAACCCTGTTTTTAATTTACAGAAAAATCTTAGAAAATTCCAGAAAATTGTGAAAATCCAGTTTTTTAAAATTTTGAAAATTCAGGGGGTTTACAGTTCGTTCAACCCAATGAATCTGATATTCGTTCAAACTCAATAAATCTGAAATAAAAAGTTTTTCTTTGTGCAATCAAACTTAAATTCTCAACAATCTTCCACTTTGATTGTACAATCAAACTTCTATTTTCAATCTCCCGCTTTGATTGTATAATTACTGAGTTTGTCAAACATAACACAAAATAATATTATAATGAATACAAGAAGGTATTTTAACTCACAATAATGCTAAGTTTACTACCAAATGCTTACAACCTTCTTACAACCCTCTCACCCCCAACTATGTGGGCCACCCCCGGCCCCACCTTTCCTCCAATGAACGACTGCCACATGGCATTCCGGCCACGTGGCGACCACCGGACAGCCACCGGGTCCCCTCTCCCCCCTCCTCCAATGGAAGGCCACTACGTGGGGGTTATAAGAGAGTTGTAGGCATTTGGTTGTAATCTTAGCATAGCCCTTTAATTTAAACCTTCAATTAATACAAATTCATTAAATTTTTATTAAAGTTATTAGTAGCCTTAGCTTTAAATCAATTACTCTTTGCAATAAAATAGGAGGTTTCATACACATTATAATATCTTAATTACAATAGTTTCAACTACCGCTTTAGCACTTTTATGGCCATGTGCTAATCTTCTGGTTTCGTGAATGATCCAAAGGGTAAACCTCTAAACTCTCATAAGAGCGTCACCGCTCATATATTTACGTAGGTGAAGTTAGTTTATATACCCTCACTACTCAGGCATTTATTTACTTCATTAAGAGCAAATCACACTGTCGTTGCCGTACTGGTAACACTGATTCTGTCACAATTAAATTGAGCTATATTTGTCATTTGGTGTATCTCAATCACTTAAAACAACTTATTTTTATCCATTAAACCTTGTACTAATTGGTTTATTCGTCTAAGGTTATGCTACCATTGTTGGTGATTTTTATAAGAGATTTTAGTCCCCATTTTTTTGGATGTTCCTTTTACAACTTCTCTAGATTGGACTTTAGTAAAAGGATATGACAAATTCTTACTATTCTTCACATACATTATTGTGACAATTGTCTCAAAAACTCATGTCTTAGACTTATATGTCGACTTGACATTGTAAGTACTAATATATTCTCTTGATGAAGTAGCTTGAGTATCACAATGGATGAAAATAGGAGGCATTGATTTGTCACAATTTGATATCTAATAATAAATTCCTAATCCATTCTGCCTCTCTACTCGTAGCCACCAAGCTATAAATTTTGACTCCATAGTCAAATGAGATATACCATTTTGTTTTTTGGATTTCCAGAAAATGACACCCTTATTAAGGAGAAATATTCAACCATACATGGACATGTTATCTTCGGTATCTATGATCCAAGTATCATCCATATATCTTTCAAGTGTTGCTGAAAAATTATTATAAAATAGGCCAAGTCCAATGATTTCTTAAGATATCCAAACACTCTACTTATGACTTTCCAATATTTTTCACTTGGATTAATTGCTAGTAAATCTATTTAGTTTGCACACAGCAAAATCAATATTTGGTCTAGTATCAACCTTATTTTCGTTATTGGGAATAACAAATCCTACCGGTTGCTCCATATACAATTTCTCATTCATAGTAGCAGAAAAATAACTTCCTAAAATTGTTAGTGATAATAATAATAGATATAAAATAAAAATGACTTTGAGGCATATTTGTATGTCGACACTTTCTTTAGAAAGTTATTCGTCCATACTCGAAAAGAGTTTGTTGTCGGATTCAGGCATATACTTTTCCCAGTATATAGCAAAATCTTGAGCAAAAGATGCAGAAAATAAATTTGAATTCTTTTCCCTTTAATTAGTAGTAGTAATTTGCGTTGTGCTTGTGATGATGTGTATATTTGAATCTTGGGTATACTCAGGTATTTATAAAAAAAATTATGTCTTTTTCATGAATAGGTATACCTCATCCAACAGTCGGAACGAATCTGAGCGTGAACGAACAGTCACACCCAAAGTCCAACGGATACTAAAATTCGTTCAATCCAATGAATATGAAGATTCGTTCGTTCAACCCAACGAATCTGAAGATTTGTTTAAACCCAATGAATCTGAATATTCGTTCAAACTCAATAAATCTGAACTAGTAAATTTTGCATTTGTGCTATCAAACTTAAATCCTCAACAATTACCTGGTCGATAACAGGTGTCCATAGAAATATCTTCAATGATGTAAATATGATATTTCCCATCTAAGAAGAATGTTGTGAAGGGGGGTGTATTAGGTTTTATTCCCTTAATAAGATTTATTCTTTAAAAAAATAATTTTTTTCAAAAAAAATGAAGCAATTTTCGCATAATTGCAAAAAAGAGGAGAAATTTTGAGTATTTGCTGAGAGGGGGACAACTGGCTAACTCAGCTGGGGTGGGGTAGGGTGGGGAGGGGGGGGGGGGGAGGGGAGGGGATGAGGTCTCCGAGGGAGAGGGGGAATCTTCGATGGGGCGGTTACTGCCGCATGGCCCGCCAACTGAGTTGGCGAGTTTTCTCGATCTCTGAGCACGTTTGACCCCGCCAACTCAGTTGGCGAGTTATCCCCCTCTCAGCAAATATCCAAAAAATTTCCTTTTTTTTGCAATTATGCGAAAACTTCTTCCTTTTTATGAAAAAATCGGAAAAATTTGATTTTAACAACATGACAAAACATTACAGCATGTAAATTATTATTATTATTATTATTATTATTATTTATTTATTTATTTAACAGCTCACAAATTGGCACTTGTATGTGTATATATACATCCACCTAGGGCTAGAGACCAGCTCAAGCTTCAAAGCGGTGGGCACAACAGAGAGAGAGAGAGAGAGAGAAAGAAGAAGAAGAAGAAGAAGAAGAAGAAGAAGAAGAATGGCTGTTGCAATAGAAATCCCTAAAGAGTACGGTTACGTGCTCCTAGTACTCGTCTTCTACGCCTTCGTCAACCTCTGGATGGGAATCCAAGTTGGTAAAGCCCGCAAGAAGTAATTGCTCTCCCGATCAAATTTCTCCCTCGCAAATTTGTTTTCCCTCTTCATGAACACATATATATATATATATATATATATATATATATATATATATATATATTGATTTGATTTTGTTTGGTACAGGTACAAGGTTCCGTATCCGACGATGTACGCTATCGAGTCGGAGAACAAGGACGCCAAGCTGTTCAACTGCGTGCAGAGGGGGCACCAGAACTCGCTCGAGTTCCTGCCCATCTTCCTCGCGACGCTGCTGGTCGGCGGGGTCCAGCACCCACTCGTAGCCACCGGGCTCGGCGTCGTCTATACCATCGGCCGCTTCCTCTACTTCAAGGGCTACGCCACCGGCGTCCCCGACAACCGCATCAAGCTCGGGTACCGTCACCTATCCTTTCCTATTATTTATATCTTTACTCGTAATACCCGAAGCTTTACAAAAATGTTGAGGATTAAGTTATATTGCACAAAGACAAACTTTCTAGTTCAGATTGAATTTGAATGAATTTTCAGATTCATTGGATTTGGGTTGAACGAACGAAACTTCAGATTTATTGGATTGAACGAATTTTAATGTCCGTTGGACTTTGGGTGTGACTATTCGTTCAGATTCATTCGCGTTCAGATTCGTTCTGACTGTTGGATGAGGTATACATATGTTCATGAAAAATCATGAGAATTTCTATAAATATTTGAGTATACTCGAGTCTCAAATATACACAAATCACAAGCAAAACATAAATTACTATTACTCAACAAGAGGAAATTAGATTCAGATTTCTTGTCTGCATCTTTTGCTCAAAGTTTTGTTGTATACCAGAGGAAATATACTTCTGAACCCACCAACAAACTCGGGACCGAATAATTTTCTAAAGAATGTGTCGACATACAGATACGTCCCGAAGCCATTTTTATTCTATCTCTATTATTCTTTCTCACAACATAAAAAAATTGACAAAATTTTTATGTAGAGAGAAAATAATTGATTGATTTACTTCTAAGACAAGGGGTACATATATATAGAAGGAGGCTAGCCTTCTTATTTTCTATTCGATGTAGGACTAAATAAGTCCCCCATAACTCAACACTCTCCCTCAAGATGAGCGATAGATATCAATCATCTCCATCTTGTTACAAAAGGTATCAAACTCTCTAAGACATAAACCTTTAATTAAACAATCAGCTAACTGCTCCGCTGATTTCACATAGCTCAAAGTCAAAACTTTTCTATTCAGTTGCTCCTTGATGAAGAACCGATCAATCTTCACATGTTTGGTGCAATCATGCTGAACTGGATTGTTTGCAATATCAATTGCTGATTTGTTGTCACACCAAAGTTGCAGGGAGTCTCCTCTAAACAAACGCATCTCAGCCAACAAGCTCTTTATCCACATCATCTCGCACAGGCTAACTGTCATAGGCCTGTACTTAGCCTCAGCTGTAGACCTAGCAACTACATCTTGCTTCT
Organism: Iris macrosiphon; assembly: GCA_036927795.1. Lineage (NCBI taxonomy): Eukaryota > Viridiplantae > Streptophyta > Magnoliopsida > Asparagales > Iridaceae > Iris > Iris macrosiphon. The sequence continues at coordinate 141,253,378 of JAYESA010000003.1, read as the reverse complement.
TGCTGCGCCAAGATACAAGATTGCCTCCAGCAAAAACACAGTAACCTGTAGTGATCCTGCGATCGTCCATACAACCCGTCCAATCGGCATCACAGTAGCCTTCAACTCTCAGATGTCCAGAACTTCTGAACCATAACCCCTTTCCTAGGGCTTCCTACATGAGAATTCTCCGAACTGCCTCCATATGCTGCTCTTTGGGATCATGCATATATCTACTCACCACACTCACGGCATAAGTAATATCAAGTCACGTATGACATAGATATATGAGCCGACCGACTAATCTTTGATATTGCTCCTTACTCACCGGATCACCACCCTCAGCACACAACTTGTGATTATGCTCGATAGGAGTAGAACCAACCCTGCAACCCAACATTCATGTCTCTGAAAGAAGGTTCAGAGCGTACTTTCGTTGAGAAAGTACTATACCCTTTCGTGACCTTGCAATTTCAATTTCAAGGAAGTACTTCAACTGTCACAGATTATTAACTTCAAATTTCTCTCCATGCCTTTTCTCTAGTCATATGATTTCCTCAGTATCATCTCCAGTCATTACAATATCATCAACATAGACCGGAAGAATAGTGATACGAGTCTTGGAGTACCTGTAAAACACAGTATGATCTCCATTGCACTGCCTATATCCCATACCACAGAGTGCAAGCCTGAATCTATCAAACCTTGCTCTCGGAGACTGCTTTAGTTCATACAAAGACTTCTTCATTTTGCATACCTTCTCCGTTGCTTGTGAATTAGCAAAGCCTGGTGGAATCTCCATATACGCCTCCTCCTGAAGATCCCCATGCAAAAAGGCGTTCTTGACATCTAGCTGATGTAGTTGCCAATTAAAGTTGGCAGCACATGACACCAACACTCGCACAATGCTCATCTTTGTGACTAGAGCAAAGGTCTCGTCATAGTCGATACCATAAGTTTGGCTATAGCCTTTAGCAACCAATCTGGCATTGTACCTGCCAATCTTGCCCTCTGGAGTCTGTTTAACAGTATAAATTCATTTACATCCAATAACACGCTTCCCAGCTGGTAGTGGTACCAGCTCCCATGTGTCGTTCTTTTTTAAGGCCTGAAGTTCCTCCTGCATTGCACTCAACCACCTAGGATCTTGCTTAGCTACCTGCCACTTGTTAGGTACAATTATCTCAGGTTCTAACTTATTCAAACTATCAAAAGATAAATGTCCCAATCTGCAGCGTTGGAGCATTACTTCTGTCTCTGGACCTCCACTAGTAGTAGCAACAAGCATTGCAGCCTCCCGGTCCTGGTACCAAAGACCATCACCCCTGATGCCAGTCCCAAGCCTCTTCACCGTGGCCTTCTCCTGGAAATAACACATATCCCGATCAAAAATAACAGTACAATTCAATTGATTAATGAGAGAGCTAACAGAAAGTAAGTTGACCAAAAACGAAGGAACATGCAATACAAATGACAGGAAAATAGATGAAGTACAATGGACCGAGTCAGTACCCTTGATGGGTTGGGATGCCCCATCAGCAATCTGAACTGTCTCGGGATGCATATGCTTGCTCGGATAATATAATGCAAACTTACTAGATACACCTGTGATATGCCTAGATGCACCTGAGTCTATGATCCAACCAGTATGAGATTTAGTGGATGCAAGTGCCTGAACCAGAATACCTTTGTCCATATGAGCAGCGTAACCAGTAAAGTTACCAAGGTAGCTAGTGTTATCCAGATCCTGAGTGGCCAGTCCCTTGCCCTTAGAACTCTCAACTTGAAGCTTGAACTGACGTAGTTCCTCCAGCTCTATCATCTCAGCTCCAGTCATTTCGGTAGTGGTCTCCTCCGTCACAGCTAGGTGAGCAACTCCCCGGCCTCCGCGTCCCCTACCTCCTTGACATGCACGTCCAACTCTCTGTCCTTTGTCTCCTCAGCCATGGCCAAAATTGCGGGGTTGAGGGCAGGTGTAGCTGAGGTGCCCTTTCTTCCCACAATTGTAGCACTCATGTCATCGCTGCTGGGAGCACTAGGAACCACCAATGCAGAACGGACAGTTGGTGAGGTCTCGCCTTTCATCTCCTTCTGTCGGATCTCCTCTTGCTTCATCGATGCAACAACCTCATCCATGGACCGAAAAAGATGACAAATGACACATTGCTGCCCTCCTAACCTCAAACTGCGGGTTCAGACCCTTGAGAAAACGAGCCACATGCTTACGCTCAAGGTACTATTTTCTAAGGAGAACATCTGCCGAGTTTTGCAATGATAGCGGATCATATTAGTCCAAGTCCGCCCATAAGCGACGTAGCTCCGCTGCATACTGGAGTATTGTCTTCTCCTCCTGTGTGGTAGCATCAATCTTCTCCTCAACTTTCATCATCATCATGACACTCCCAGCTTCAGAGTACATCCCAGCCAATGTCGTCCATACATCAGCTGTACTGCAGATCGACTCCACCATCCCAGCTATGGATGGAGACAGAGAAGTCAGCAGCCAAGAAACCATCAGAGAATTAAGGTGACTCCATGTGCTCCATTCAGCACTCGTCTTATCCATTGGCTCAGTGCACTCTCCCTTCACATATTTTTCAAGCCCCTTGGTCCGAAGGTTCAACAGCACCCTCTTAGACCAACTTAGGTAGTTTCTTGTCCCCTCAAGTGGGCAGCAACTCTATATTCTTTATCACCTGCGACGGTTCTAATGCGGGCACGACTGCCATACTGGATGTGGTCTCCTCTAATTTGGCCTGAAACACCCTGGCCACCCCCTCCAGTATCTCTTTCAACTCCCGACTAGTCACATGTGTTCCCATCTCCACAGTTGTACACAGGGACGAGGCCAAACACAACTCAAACACGTGTCGTGTGCCTACATGCGATCACGACTTTCTTCATCTATCTGTACACCCGCAAACTCCCGCAAACTCATGTGACATGAGAAATGCACGATGGATAGAACTTGTCGGAACAAGTGCTAGAAATAGAGATTTGTGCAAAACTTTCCAGAAAGTATGCTCTCTAATCTCAGAACCCACGTTGAGATCGAAATCAGAGGATCACACAAGAGTTCCTCTCTGATTATCCACAATCCAACGACGGGTTTGACGACACCCGTAGGCAAACCCGCAGGGAACGTCGACGATACTTGAGGGTGGGGTTGGGGGGGGGGGGCTTCGACCCGGGTAGAGGAAGGCGGGTAGGGGGGGATCGGGTGAGAGACAGGGGGAAGGGAATAGGGTTAGGGGGGGGGGGGGGGGGGCTCCTTGTTTTTTCGGTTTTTTTTTTTTTTGGAAATAGGATTCAGATCTTTGGCTCTGATACCATATAGAGAGAAAATAATTGATTGATTTACTTCCAAGACAAATGGTACATATATATATAGGAGGAGGCTAGCATTCTCCTTATTTTCTATCCGATGTGCAACTAAATAAGTCCCCCATAACTCAACATTTTATAACCGACTGTCAACCTAACGATGACTAGTTGGCAGTGCATAAACCTACCATTCAAGCATTTTACAATAAAATAATGAATTTCCTTGAGGATGGGTGGATTGAAATTTACAGAAAATGGAAACACTAGAATTGTCATTTTACCTTCTTAAATTCTTGGAAGGGATTTGGTGTCCACAGGTGTCTCGCTAGCTCGGCATCATGATTTCAAGAATTTGTATATGAACATATTAGGTTTTGAAATTCTGAGTGGAAGTGCGATTCTCAAATTTTTAACAATCAAAATCATGAACTCTAGAGAAGTGCTATAATCTAATTCCTCCAAAGGAACAGCTCTTTATACTCGTTAACTAGAGTTTGGCATACCCTTTAACCCTTTATTACAGTCAAAGAAATCTCCTTAATACTTTTTGTACTACAATATACTATCCTTATTACGTTGTGTCCTACAAGTCTATATTGAAGACGAGTTTGTATTTTGTAAGCCTTTGGTAGGGATCTATCTTTTTTTTATCGTTCAGATTATTAGATCTTTAAATTATCCAATTTATCGTGAGATTTATGGTTAAAACTAATAATCCAATAACTATTTTTCCGGAGAAATTCAGAGATAATTAAGAACGGAGATCTTGATTCCATTTTTTTTCATATTTTTTTCGAAGAAGTTAATTATTATTCTGGCCCGAATGCCTACAAAATCCGCTTGAGCTAAGAGTGCTTGTCTTTTTTTTTTTCTGTTATATATATATATATATATATATATATATATATATATAATTTGACCCGTAGCCGAACATTGACCTATAATCTGGATTAAGGATATGCTAATCCACTGAGCAGCAGGTATCTATGTAATACCAAAAAATAATGTAGTAGGTTGGTTGGTTGCTTATTATACATTATGTGTAAAGTATTGAATATCACCATCCATCACAGACCAAGTATCTAGATTTTATCGCGAGGAATCACACGTTCATAGCTCCATTCATGTTGTGCTTAATGTCTTGTAAGTTGGGCGTCCGTAGGGCAGGGCCCATAACGGGATGATGGGAAGAAATGGATACAAACAGCAAACCCCAAAATTTTGGGATAAAGGTTGTGTTTTTTTATTTGATGACACGGGTTTATAGATCAAAATTGAGAAGCTATGTTTTATAGACAGTATAGGATGCATGCGACGAGACAATCATAACACTGATATCAACATATTCTAGTGTGTGTGTTTTTCCTGGTATGGTTAGTGTTATTGGTTCTCATTTGGTGGCACCGTAGTCTTCTATATGAATAGATTTTTCTTAAAGTCTCATGTTTTTTCTCTCTATCTGTGTCAGGGGGGTTTTCATCATAGGATTCTTCGGCCTTATCATCTGCACTGCTAAACTCGGAATCAATCTGGTTTGCTGAAGACATCTTAATGTTTAGTAGTTAGTTTGTTGTTGTTGCGCGTCTTTCTCATGTTTCAGTTTGAATAATGAACAGCACAGTTCTAGTTTGTGCGACAGGGAAGAACTTGTATGTCAACTAGATTTTCTCCAGTCTGGTGTATTCTCTCTTTTTGGTGTATTCTCTCTTTTCTTTTGACTTTTAGCAGAAGGATGTAAAATGAAGCTCAGCTTCTTGTTTTCATCAATAATTCGCTCTTTTGTTCTAAGCAATACATAGAAAGTAATGTTTGATGGTTGCCATTCTACAAAATTGAGCCTGGTTGTTATTTCGAGTATTTGAGCTGCATTAATATTTTGCTTATTGAGATTTATACATCATATTAATCTGTTTGATCACAGAGACAGATATGCATATACTTGACCATAGATAGAGTATATGTATTCAAGTTGGACTGAAGTCTACTTGATATGTAGTTGGTCATTGTCATATGGTCTAGTCATGCGTATTTTGGGATTAGAACATGGCATAGTTTATATTGTCATTTTGATTCTATGAAGATTGTAACTAGCTACTCATCTTAGACATTTTAGACTTGGGATACTGAAATTTGAGGTGTTTAGATGCCAAATTTGCAGCTGATAAATGCATGTAAACTGACAATATCATGGTTTGCTTGGAAGGGACTATTCTCCGTCCTTCTCGAGATCATCGTAAAGTTCCTAGCTAGTGGTCCTCGCTTAATCCTCATAGGAGTAAAACTTTGATACAGATAGCTGAATCAAATATTTGATATAGCCACTATATGACAGGTGGGCCCTCCTTTCTCTTCGTAAAGTGTGCAAACATATTTATATAGAGGGAGGCCTATCTGTCATACAGTGTCTGTATTAAATATTTGATACAACCATCTGTATCAAAGTTTTACTCATCCTCATCATTACACTAGTTGTCCTCTTTCTACTTTGAAAGGCATATCACTTGTCGCCTCCCCCTCGATCAGGGCCCGTCCAGGGATAAGACGAAAACTAGACTTCGGTTTGGACAATCTCTCTCTTCTTAGGGCAACTTCCGAAATCTATCGTGACATGCAAGGAATCGGGATCACGAGTAACACTCAAGGACATAAAGAAGTGTCTCACAAGAAATCGGATCAAGGGATAACCAAAATTAGTACCGGACAACCCAATCTCCTGGACCACCCTTGCCCTTGATTCAAATTATATTTCTTTGATCCCTATTTTCAACATTCTCCTGACAAGCCACCTAAACTCTTTTCAATCTTTGGCACTTCTTGTTGTGACGGGAGAAGCATTCAAAACCAATCTGGCACAATGAAATTTCCAACACGTGAGGAGAGGCTCTGGATTTGAGTGTAAATCTATACTATTAGAAAAGGTTTGAATACGATTCAAAATAAATAATTTATATATATAATTTATATATATATATATATATATATATATATATATATATATATATATATTCTTTGCACACAACTCGGAGAGACCGAATTTAGCTATGCCTAGAGTAAGAATTTAGAGAACATAATATTGTACAAGAGAAAAATGAGAGAAAAATGTTTTACGCAAAGAATAATTTTCCTGTGGAATGATTGAGGAGAGAACCTCAACATATATATAGGAAGAGAGCCAAACCTTCACTACGGACAAGAGAGTGAATTGCTATTAATCCCAGCATTTAAAGAGTAATGAAAAAGGAAAAACCGTGGAAAATAAATCGGAGCTGTCACAAGTTTAAAATGTGGGAAATGAACTTGGACATAGGAAACAAATTTGGATTCCAGTCCGAATCTGAAGAGTAAATTGAATCGACATTCGGCGTCCGCAGGTGTGCACACGCATACGTTACCGAACCGGGCCGGACGGCGGCGGCACGCTTGTGGCCCAAGGGCTCCTCACACAAGTCCACAAGAAAGCAAATAGGAGAAACTTATATATACACACAAAGGTGGAGTGGTCCAACCGATGGCTAACTAAAGCAAAAAGAGGAAGTTGAACTTTTGCTCACGTGTGAACACGTACAACCAACAATCACAATTACAATTAACAAGTTAAGGAATTGAGAGGGTTGAAGGGTGGCTGGTTGTTATAGGACTATTTTTTTTTACCGTAACAGATGCTGGAGGGAATAATTGGAAGAAAGAAAGGGACGGTAACGTCTTTCACGTCATGATGCAGCGGCAACAACAGCTGAACATGTCGGACAATCCATCAGAAGCATTGGTTTGAAATCACTTGTCATTATTAAAGGGTATCATCTCCCAGCGAGTGCTAACTATATAAGAATAGTCAACATACTCGTCTCAAAAAATGAACTTTACATATTCCCATTAACTCATAATCGACACTGCAAATTTTAGATTCAAGCTGCCCCTAGTTCATCCTGTTGTAACCATTTCAAGTCAAAGTACAAAATCATAGTCCAAGATATCAATAACTAGCAATAAAGAGAACTTATTGGCTTCATTTTGTAGCATTTATAACTTGCAGGAAAGCAAATACTGAATGTACATAGTGCCATGATTTCCAGATCAACCAATATCAAGCAGTTTGTATTTCTAGATGCATTCTTTATGAGCTGTTGAGCCACAGTTTGAACTGGACAACTGTGTTGGTCGTCTGATTTAGCAAGAAACTTGCTTGCCTACTTACTGTTACATATTGCTTACACCTAACAAAGAGTTCCAAGATGGGGAAAATCTTGGAAAAAATCACCACCACAATAAAATAATTTCATCTTGCAAAAATGGACCATAGAAATACATTATAGTGCTAAGAGTTACTTCAGTACATGCTCACAACCAAGGACTAGTTTGCTTTCTAGCAGAGGTTGCTGGTTTCGCTTTATTACTTGCCACAAAATCGTTCTCTCCTTCCTGAAGCGGGGAGCTATCATTCTCACCATCATCAGAATCTTCCTCATCCACCATATCATCCCCAAAAGTAAAAGCTTTATTCTCTTTGGCCTTTCTGGGGCTTCTCCATACATGATCGTCAAATTGACTGCCCATGTCAGCTTCAGGACCATCGTGGTTACACTTCTTGCATAATTTGTTTCCTCTAAAGTTCAAGAAATCGCATCTATGCACAAGAAAACATGTGTTCAGGTTAATGATCCGTGATGGAAAGAAGACTCGATCAATAAAATAAAAGATATGCAGAGAAAAACAGGTGGAAGAGAGAGCAGGGGATGAAGTCTTACGACGGGCATTCCCATTCCCCAGGATTTAAATGTCTCTTTGGTCGCACTTCTTGACAGCGAAAGCACTTCTTGTTGCGAGCAAAGTTCATAAATTCACACCTGTTGGCATACAAAATGATTACTAATCTTTTTTCATTCACAGAACTACCTCATGGTAGGAGAGTAGAAGAACGTTGGGATAGAAGGAGAATATAATTACTGTGGGCAAGTCCAATCCCCTAATTTCATTTCTGCACTGCCAAAGTTTGTTCGCTTTGGCCCATCTTCTTTGCACTCTAGACAGCGCACGTTTCGAGCAAAGTTCAGGAAGTTGCAACTGCAGCAGATATTGATGATATCAAGTCTTTTGCACTCTAGACAGTTCATGTGTTCATTACATCTTGTTAGCCACAGCTTAGCTGGTTCAATTACTAACTCAAAAGAAATGGCTGGCCACCATTACAGATCCATACTTTTTTCATTTCTTTCACGCATGTAAAGGCAAAAATAGTACTTTTATTTAGTTTTAATTATTTTCTATGTTCTTTTGGAAAGGTGGGGAGTAGCCCAGAATGCTTCATTACAAAGATGATAATAATAATAATAATAATAATAATAATAATAATAATAGTAATCCCAAAGCAACCAGCAATATGAATCTGGAGTGTAATGTGGCAAAATTAGGTTCGTGAAATCCAAAGGTAAGGATGATCTTAACTTTGGAGCATAAGGCCAGCTTGTGCAAAACCAGGAATCCATTGCGTCATTTGGAGGTTCAGTAAATCAAATTTCACCTGGCTCCCAGGAATATAATTATAGATCCAACTTGTGTATTTGGAACGGTGGAGTGTTGTTGAGAAGGTCGAACATCTGTCCTTTCAATAGACATTTGTGGTTAAAAAAAATAGAATTGAGCAGGAGGCTCCTAGGATAGGAAGCAGAGACACTCCTAAAGTCAGTGTCGTGTCTGTCTTGTCATGTTGGACACATATCAGATGCTCCAAAATACATAGGGGTCCAGGACAGAAAATCAATGTTCTGTCTCTGCTGCCGTGTCCTTATTCGTACCATATTCACGTTGAAAGACAGCTTAAATTAGAGGAGCAACTGTCAGGTCTCATGCGAGACTACAGGAATATAAATTATTATGTCCTTGTAACCTTTGATATAATAGAAACTTAAATATCTTTGAGAAAAAGGTAGAACCAAAGTTGGTTTGGGCCAAATGCCGCATCACGTAGAAGAACAATTAGAAGTGAATTCCTCGTCAACATTACCCACTGAATGGGAGAATGGCCAGGTAATTACTTGCCAAAGGGATAAGAGTTTGAGTCACATCACCATAACAAGGTGCCTCAAAGATCTCTCTCCTTGATAACTAACCGGTGCATGGGTGTGTGGAGAAGGGGGGTGGGGGTTAGCTGGGAGGAGGTTTAGGTGAGTGCTGTAAGAAGCCTGGAAACCCCCGTTAGTGAAAGGGTAAAGGCAAGTCACAATGTTTCATTTGCAAAGTGCAGAGGTGGAATAATGAGGAATTTACTATCAACCTTGTCATGAATAGCAGAAGCTTCAAATGGAAACCAAAAGACCGAATTAAGTAAATTTTGATGGTGCCAAGGGGAGCAGAAGAAAGGTTAGTTATGACTTATGAGGAATTCTGGAAAATATCCTATTTTTGCAGCTAAAAAACAAAATATCAGCCATAAATAACATCAAATTATGCAGATGTAACTGTTTGTGGATTTTCTCTAATCTAACAGATTCTACGAAGTTATTATTATAATTGAATAGACTTCAAAAGATATATAATTGAGGGCAACCAAAAAGCAAGGTTCAAAGTATCGGTATCGGAATCGGTATCGGACCATTCCTATGAGTACCGGGATCGGCGGTATCGGTAGTATCGGCGGTTTCGGATCGGAGTATCGGATTTTTTGGTATCGGAAAGCAAACAACTATTAGTAAATTATTAACATTTTAGAGAATATACTTTATACATTTATGCATAATTTAAAGTATTTTCAGTATTGTTTCCTAGTATTTTTGATATTGAATGAAATAGTAGTCATCCTTGTCGATTGATTTATATGCGATAGATAAGTTTTCCTCTTTTATATGTTTTTACAACCTTACTATGCTTTTACATCCTTTCTAATTGGTCTTTTTAATTCAAATTTTTTGCCGAATTGACTGGAAAAGAGATCTCTAATGTCGGTATCGGTCAGTATCGGGTATCGGTCGGTATCGGATCGGGACATGCCAAACTGTATCGGTATCGGCCGTATCGGATCGGTATCGGCCGATACTTTAAACTATGCCAAAAAGTAGTGTTTTGAATTCCTTGACAAAGGAGATTCTGGTGAATGATCTACAAAGATTCCGCTGTACTTCCTCATTTGCCAAATCCAAGGCAAGATATGCAGCAGCTGCAAATATTCAAAAAGATAAAAGAAATGTGGGAGAATATGTTTCAACAGCAGTTCGAGGAAGGATGCATGATCTACTGAGATTTCGCTATAGTTCCTTCTATAAACTAACAATAAAAACAACGATAAAGCCACTTCCAAATTTTGGGGTTGACTGCATGAATACTCATCTTCCATTCAGCTTTATAACAGTTACTGCAGAAATAATAGCCTACCTAATCCTAGCAACTCTTTCAACTATGACCAAATCAATCTTCCTGACTGGTGCATGTAGTGCTCTCTTTTATACATGTCCAAATAACCTCAAACTATTCACCCATCCATACTACCTACCTTCCTGCAATCTCTTCCTATGGAAACCAGTGTAAGTTTATATTTGTTGTGATATATGCTGGAGATAGAGTGACTCTCCTTGAGTTGGGATTTTGGTCATAAAAAAATCAAAATAAAAAACATAAACTTACAAAAGAGAAGAAAAAAAACATAAGCCCCCATCAAAACATCAACCACATCACAGAAACATCAACCTTGGACCAATCTTTCATTACTCCATCTGATCCATTACCAAAATCCTTTGCAAGAAAGGTTGATCCCAAAACAATTATCCTCTTAACTTGTATTCCTTTAATCTCGAGAACACTATTCGAATCCCTGTGGAGTACCCCACCCCTTACACTTTTTGTCCACTTTAGACCTGAGTCACCCTATAACTTCAAATCCTCGAAACCATAACCGAAATGGATTGGAACATCGGTCCAACACCACACATAGAAGAGCCAATTAATTTCAGGCAAATTACAGATGCCAAGGCCCCCTTCCCCCCACCAAACCCCTGTAGAGATTTAAACCTAATGGACCTTCTAATGGAATTACCTCCTTAAATATCAATCTTCTTCATCAATCATGATAATTCAGAAAAACCGTGAACATTGTAAGTAGGCTTGAGGAAACCAAAATTAGTCAACATTATCCTTTCCCCTAAAAGATAAAGCATTCCCTGTGGTAGTTGTCACCAACTCAACCTACTACATCAATTACAGGTCTTCAGTCCCTCTTAGTCAATTTCTCAGCCTTAACGGATATAGATACGCAATCAGCTAGGAAAAATGGACACTTCAAAAACCGGTGGTGATGTCCATGTCGTGTTAGAAACGTATTGGACATAGGCTCCAAAATACGCTAGAACATTAAAAATGTGTCATTTGTGTCTGTATTGTCTCATGTTTGTGTCTTTGTCTCCTTCTGGCGTCTTGTGTCGTATTTGTTTCTGTGCAACAGAGGCCATCACTAATTAACCAAAATGAGTCTTGAACCGGACAACACCATCCGGACAGGACCGATCAAAGCAGCACTGGGTTCAACCTGGCCCAAACAAAACCTGGACACATTCAGGGCCAGCCTAACATTTGACTCACCATGGGTTTTCTATATTGAAACCCGACTCCAGCCCGACAGTCCCGGGCTAGGTTTTCCTCTTGGAACCGTAATCCCGGACAAAGCACTCATCCTGACCGATTCCACTCAGGTTAAACCCAATGACACACCCATCCCCTACGTGATCTTTGGGGGTCGGAACCCACCCGCAAATGCCTTTTGTGCTACATTTTTTTTTGGGGGGGGGGGGGGGGGGGGGGGGGGGTTGGGGGTATTTTGGTCTAATACTCCCAACAACTTATTTAGGGGTTATTTTGGTCGACACCTCTCCCAATTTTGGACATTTTTTAAGTTAAAAAATGTCCAAAGGCGTAGGCCGACATGCAATATTGGTTGTTCTCGGCCCGAGCTGGCCCAGCTCGTGTAAAGTCGGGTTGCAGATTGGGTTGGGTCTACCCTTCGTATAATCTGGCCAAGTCTGGACCATCATGTTCTTCTCTCAGGGGCTTGCCCGGCCTGGACCTAACCCGGTCAAACTCGGCATTGACTAGGTCGGTCCACTAAACACCTTGTATGGCATAGCTAGGACCCGTCCAAGGTATTAAGGACCAAATTGAATAATAAAAGGGTTAATTAGACTTTGGGTACAAAAAAAATTCAAAATTAGCATTTGGATCCTGAAAATGTCCAGCTTAGAGTTTGGGTCATGAGATGACGGTTGACTCATGTTGACCATCCAAAATCTGTTAATAAATATTTTATGGTCAATTATATTTAGGGTCCTAAAACATTTTTGTGCTTCTTGAATTCTAATTCAATTTATTTATTAACATATTTTAGATGGTCAACACTGGTCAACCATCATCTCATGACCCAAATCCTAAGCTGGGCATCTACAGGACTCAAATGCTAATTTTTGAATGTTTCACGGACCCAAAATCTAATTAACCCATAATAAAATGGTAAGTCAATCTTGAAAGGACTTCAGTTTATATTTTCTAGTCATATTAGCTAGAGGATTCACTTATAAGTGATAGCCAGTTGTGTTGGACATCCTCTTTTTCGAGGATAAATAGCCTTTGTCAATTATATATTCTATGATCCATACAAGTTCACCATAAAAAGGTAAGTCAATTTGAACTCAACGTACCATTATGTTAACAATTCTCATCCGCAAGCATAAGAATGTCAAAATAAATTCGAGGATAAGCATGTCCTGAGATGGCCTGACTTCCCCCTTCCCTCATCTTCATCATTACAATAGTAGGTGTCACTGATCCTTCTGTAACCCCTTTTGGATTCTCCCTCCCTTCGCAGCATACTACCTCCTTACTAACAAGGGGAAATAATAGGTCAAGGGATTGAGGTGAGGACTTCTCAAAGCACCACTATCTATATCACAGATTAGAGAGTTTGTTGGCCCTGATCCTTGGGTTCATCTTCAGAGGAACGTGATTTTTTCCTCTCAGACCTTGTTTAGAAAGGTGGCATTACAGGCAAGATTATCTATTTCAAAACTAGAGAGTATATTGTCCTCTTGATCCTTCAGTTCATCTTCAGAGGAACATGATTTCTTCATCTGACCGTGTTTAGAAACATGGCACTACGGGTAATACATGTTTGCTCTGATACTAATGTCTGACAAGGAAAAGTTTCTGTAATAAAAAGTTCAAAATACAACTAGAGAGGTTATGTCTATATTTTTATGAATATGGTATATGCCTATATGCATGTAACCATATTCAATATTTGCAATATATATCTTTAATAGGCTAATAGCTCCATATAGAATTTTCTAGTGGACATGTACATGCGACCTGCCCAACCTCATTCACAAACTTTAATAATGCAAAGAAACAAAATGTTGTTCCTTTTGTATCAACAAAATAGAAACTGGAGTGTTGAGATAAGTGTATCCTATCAACGTGAATTGCAAGCTACTTATAAATCTATTCACTACTTGGACTATTGGGATAAGCACATAATTTTACAACAAATGCAACTTATATCATACTTACCTAGGGCATAACCAGTCTCCTCTCTTCATTTCGACATCTTGTGATTTCTTACTCTTAACGGTGGCCTTCTGAGAGTTATGAGAAGGTTCTTTTTTACTAGAATGCTGCACTGAAGGAGGTGGAAGGTCTGGAATTGGATCAATTGCCGTGTCACTCAATTTAGTAAGTTCCACAAGCAGCCTCCGAGCAGATTCATGAACATGTTCCTTGACGGAAGGGTTGTCCACCCCTGACTGAAGAACAGGATCCACTGCATAGGTCATTAAAATACGCATGACATCCACAGTACGAGCACCTTCATCTTCCTTTGCAACTATATATGCTTTATCACAAGATCCTCGTAGAATGCAAACACTACACACCTGTGACATGAATATGCTTTAGCTCTTCAATGACATGTTTCGAAGTTGACATTGGACTGGACTAGTTTTTTGTGATTTAGTTGTGCATCACTTCTACTTTAATATACTATTGCAATGTTTTCCCTCTAGATTTGCACCACTTCAAGTTATATTTTCGTCTAGGTTCTACTGTACACCATCCAGTTCCAATAACTTACATAAGATATACTATAAGAGATATCTAACTTCCGTCACTTACATCACCTTCATCAAGCTTCAGAAATGCTCTCAATCTTTTTGCAGAATTGACAGCTTTCCGCAACAGATTAGGACAACCACTTTCGACAACAGTTTGGATTTCTTCTTTGGGCAGAGATCTGTTATAAGAGAGAAAATGTCTAAATGCTTTCAAATGAGCAAGAAATAAATATACATATAAATAATATCTATTGAAGTAGTTACTTCATAATGTAGAATTGGGAAACCATTGACAACAAGCACAAGTGGTTTCAATGTTGGACAGAAGGTTAAAAAAAATCTCCTTTTATGGTATAATTCCATTGATGGTTAAAAGTTGATAATATAAGACATGGGGCATGCCATTAAAGATATGGATGAAACCTCAAATAAGAAGTTACCCTCCCCTCTCCCTTATGCCCCCTCTTCTTCCTTACATATCGAAAGAACGTAAGACAAAAGAAGGTTGGGACTTGGGGTTGAGGTCATACGGGCAGGATTCATGCACAAACCAATAGGTGAAAGAAAAAGTTGAGCCACTCAAATAAGAAAATCAACAATATTCTCCAATATAATTCTACACGATGTAGAAACCAAATGTTCTGTGGAGGAGCTCTTACTAATATGACCAGCTAATCTAAAAATGAATGGTATCCTAGGCATCATTGACACTCCAAAAATTGGTGCCGAGTCTGTGTAACATGGTATTGGGCAAGTATTGGACATAACACATGTACTCCATAATAAACTAGGACGCGACAACATCAATGGTCTTTTCATGTCGCCATGATATAGGACAAAAATCGTGTTAACTTGATGCATAATTGGGGGAGGTACACAAGTTACCAAACAAGTTTAGACCAAGAATCCAATATTTTATAGACTGGATACTTCAAAATCACCCCATGCCAGCAAGGTGCTTAAGGAGAGCTTGCCTTCTTTCTAGGAACTGAGCCACTTTCCATGATTTACAGTAGAGGTAGGGCCTCTGATTGTTGCAAACCAGGTGCACGATGTAATTTTCCTCCGTTCCTTGTGTTGAATCGTAGCCTTTTCCTAATCAAAAGTATTAAAAAGCTTGTGGCCACGAGTACTAATAATTTCGATCGGGTTCAGGGTTTGGGATTTCGTAATGTTATGGAAATGTTCCAGGATCTTTCAGCGAAAAATCGTCAGGGATTGAGCGCTCTATGTAAAGCTTTGGAATAAATGAAGTTTGAGGAGGAAGGAGAGGGACCTGAGGATGTCGAAGCGCTCGCGAGCAAACTTGAGACAGGCGTTCTTGATGCGGTTCTGGTCCATGAAACCATCAGCTTCTTCTTCTCCTCCTCTATCAACTCCATTTCCGGTGTCGGTTGTTCTCTGGAAGTAACCTTTGCTCTTCATCTTGTCCAGGAACCGGTCCCACTCCGGCCATGGATGGGCGAGAGTAGGAGGAGGAGGGGCGGCGGTGGCGGTGGCGGTGGAGCAGGAGCGGAGGGGACGGTGGAGGCGGAGCGAAGACGAGGAGAGGAAAGAGAGGGTTGTTGTTATTCTTCTTCTATGGAGAAGAAGGAAGGATGAGGTCAAGTGGTTGTAGAGTCTGGAAGGAGCCATAGTTGAAGAAGAACTGAAGGAATGTGGATATATGTTGATGGAGAAGAGGAGAATAGTAGGGTTTATGCCATTGGGTGGAATATGGGTTTGGTTTAATCTTTAAGCCCGACCCGTCCATTTACCCAATTTTCAAAAGGAAAAAAAGGTTGACAAGTAAGTTGCAAAATTCTAACACTCGTAAATTTAACTTTGCTAACAAATTGAGAGAGATTTAGATACAAGAATGTGACTGTTGAGGACATTCGAGTGTAAATTAGTATTATTTTATCTACAAATAAAATATATGTTCGTAAGTAGTGGTACGAAACAAATGAGATCGTTGAAGATGTTAAGTAGGATAAGCTCGATAATATGATATGTTTAACATTTTTCAAATCTAGTAGTGGATTATAAAATGGTTATCGTTTTTTCTTTCTATTTTTTTTCTACCATTTATATTTTTTCCTTTGATTATCGAGTGGAACTTAAGTAATATTTGAATCTAAATTTTATAATTTTTTAGTTTAGCTAAGATCCTTTCACCCTAATTTTAGTTTTTTTTTTCCTCTTGTTTTTTGTTCTTTGCACCTTCTCTCTAATCTATTATCATCTTTGCTAAAAAATTTATAGTTATAAATTATTATTTAGAGTTTTTTTTTCGTATTTCATCAACAATGATCACTTTTTTTCAATACAAGTACCTCAAATATTGTCCAATTTCAACATAAAGTCCGCAGTCTTGTTCCTTGGAAGGAGATATCTCATATCATTATGATTATTCGTCACAAGCTAATTTGGTTTTAAAAAATTATGAAACACCATTTAACTTAATAAATATTATATTTTAAACAATTTTATTTATCCATAGTCAAACTCATGTAGTAAATCATAATCCATATTCTTCATTCTTCATCCCAATTATTCCCTCCTTCCTTCCTTCCTTCCTTCCCTTCCTTCCTCTCAAAAACCAAGAAATCCAAACACATCTTCGACACCACCAATCCATTTCCTCCCTTCCTCTGTCACCCACCTCATTTCTCAACTACCCCTCCCTTCCATCCTCTTTTGATCACCCCTCCTCTCTCCGTCTCTCATTCAATCTCAAATTCATTATACAAATCCTATGTTCAAAAATGTGATTTACATAGTATGGTTAAAATTTGCTCTAAGTTATGATACTTTAACTTAGAAGGAAGTTGACGATAGGACTTATGATATGCACAAAGATTTGTGGCGTTCTTCTTCCACACAACAAATAATAGGAGAACAAATAATAGAAAAGATTTGAGGACATAATGAAAAACTTTCTTATCCTACATGAAAAATGTAGTCTTTTATACAAAATCAAAATGGGTACAAAATCCTAAACATTAGAATTTTGGCTTGCATTTGAAATGCAAACCACATAATTTTAAAATAATCCGCAAGATTTAACGGGTTGTTCATTATTGGTTCCTAATTCCTACGAAAACAAAGCCCACAAATTGGGGTTTAAGCAACAATGAAAAATTCAAAGAAAACTAATTCAAAACATGAGATATCCTTGGAGTCCTCTATTATTGAAACAAAGATCTTTTTAAATTCCTCCCTAAAGGTATGGTCCTACCTAAAAATCTGTAGAGCACTAGATCTTACATTTTACTGTTCATTTTGGTTGTGCGCTGCATTGGAGGGTTATATGGAGCTAAATTTATTCTTTGTTGTGGCAAGCGTAGTCTCAAAGTTTTGAAATTTATATGATATTTTTTTCCCAAACCTCTATTAAGTTTTTTTTTTCTTAATTTCAACTTGATACCTTTAACTATTCAAGTTTTTCAATTTGTACTCTAAACTTTAATATCATACCAATCACTATCCTCAACTATTGAATATTTTTAAGTCGGTACCCTCCATCAGCCAGGGATTAACTTATATGTTTCAACAAAAATAAATAATATTTTTTGACCAAATTACCCCTATCCTCTCAATGTGAGTATTTGAAGTGATCACGAATGATGGGATATTTTGTCATTTTAGATTTTTCATTAGCATTGTTAGGGTATTAAGTTGTACAATTATAGTTGAGGTATTACGTTGTCTAATATTAAAGTTTAGGGTATCAAGTTGAAAAACTTGAATAGTTTAGGGTATCACGTTAAAATTTAGCCCTTTTTGAAAATATTTGACACAGCTTAATTCATACTAGAAAAATATGATGGGAATATTCCGTGTTAAATTGTGTCTCAAACAACAACAACAACAACGTATATTCTATGAGAATATATTTATAGAAATTAAGTAATATTTTAAAATATAGAACATTGGCAGCATATACAGAGTTAAGGATAACACATCCCAAGATTTGGGGTTGGCTATTTGAACCATTTTAGTCCATTCAATTTTTTATAAGCGATGCCCTTTGTAACGTTAACAAAAACTATATCATTTTTACTGCCTCAATCTGTAAGCCCTCTTTAAATATATATATATATATATATATATATATATATATATATATATATATATATATATATATATATATATATATATATACCATTTTTTTTAAAACCAAATTTTGGTCCACTTGAAGTTAGCTAGTAAATAAAATTGTTATTTTCATGTCTCTAAGTGTATATGTCCAATATAAATTATGTATTGTAATACTATCATTATCTTTGTTGTTGATAAATTTATTAATCAAGTTTCAGCTATAATATTATCACGCCCCAAAATCAGAATACTATAGAGCGGGGGACAGACAAAGCCATCTACGTATATCAGAGCACTCCAAACCTTGAGATACGGTCACAGCTGTAGCGCCCCGTTCCTCCTATTCGAGGAGCGCGGCTAAGAAACACAAGACGGTATCGTTCGATCGGGATAGATTGAATTAAGAACTCGTCCACGTTATGGATTTGTTTCTTCGGAATCGATTCCCATATTCAGTGGACTGCGCCCCAAGGATCGGCTTAGCGGCAGAGTCAGGAGGGACCTCTCCGCTGCTATCTTTTATTGTCTCGATTTTCGATGTCGCTTGTTGCTTTCGTGCTTTGAGTTGGTTTTGGGATTTGCTTGTTTTCCTTGAACGGTTTCGATGGTTTTCATTGTTTTCGTTCATTGACTTGCACTTCTATTCTGAGATTGGAAGGAGAGGAAGAAGTATTAATCGAGCTGTTCGTGTGCAGGTGAACGAGCAGTAGGCGGCTTGCGAGCGGAGTCGTGAAGCGCCTCTTTCCTTCTCCTTTCCAACTTCTAAGTGAGTGGCTACCAACCCGATTAGCTAGCCCTGCTTCCAAGCTTCACACCCTAAAATCGTGCACTCTTCTTTGCCCCGATCAAACGATACCAAGTAATAATAAAATATACCAAGATAAAACGGGAATAAACTTGGTTTGTATTGCTTGTCATTTAACTTGGGAACGATTACTTACACTGCATGCTTATTCGTTTGGAATGTTCAACATATGTTTCAATTTTAGTTAGAATACATGTTTCTTCTATAAATTATGCTATGCATATGGAACACACTTTAATTTGGCATAGATTGATCAGTAAGACTATGCAAAACTGTTTGGCTATGGAGCTTGCTCCTATTCGTTTAAAATTTGTTTGAAATAATTTGAACTAAATGTGCTTGATCACGGACAACTTGTGCACAAGGTATTTTGGCTTCCGCGGATGGCCGCCAGGGCACTGGGGCCGACCCGATCCGGGCGGAAGAGTTCGTATAGTCGTTTGTCATAGACGGGATGCTATGTAGCGGGGCTCGCCACCTGCGTTGCATATCATCCTTGTCCCGAGACTATAACCCGTCCCTTTGTGGCATCATGCCAGTGATCCCTGTGTATATTTAAACCTGTTGCATACTAACTTGTGTCTTCGTGGCAGGGAAGGCATGGTAAGTATTGTGCAGGTAATTCAGACGGTCAGGTAAAATCCACCGAACGGTGGCACGTTCATTTCAGTAAATTCTATATGCTGCTTACTTGTAAATGAACTAAGGCAAGATAGAAACCCACAAATATGCATGCTTCATTAAAATAACGTGTTGATTGGTATAGTTCGGTTAGCTCGCCTTCACCAGTATGTTTTGACATGCTGACCCTCGTTGAAACAGGTTCTCCGCACCAAGGCGAACCGAGCGAGGAGCCGAAGTCGTCTTCCCGATCCAGTCCAGCTGTTGGCGCATCTTCACCGCGCCCCTTTGAAGCATTTTGAAGCAGGAGCCTGCAACTCTTCATACACAAATGCCGCTCCGTGGCAAAGCCGTCCTCCAGCCTGGAGGTCTTTATCATTTTGAGTTTATAAAGGGATGTAATGTACATGACTGCTATCTCATTTTGAGTCATCTCTTTTGTAAGCCTTTCGGCATATTAGCTGACTCGTTCAAGAGTTTGTAATAGATGTTCATTATCAATAAAGAGAACTTTTCCATGTTTCAAATCTGTGTTTCAATTTATCTGCGTACTCTGAATATGTGCTCGTTATGCAAAATACTTTAGCCTTGTGCGGGCGCAACCCCAGGCCCGCACAGCATCACGATTCGAGGGACGCCCCAACAATTCTACGGAATCGGGTTGTGACATAATGGTATCAGAGCACAGATTCAAGTTCCTTAGACTTCGTGCTGGAAAAGTTCCTTTAACGATCAATTCCTGTGTGAACTCTTGAACTCGCTAGGCCAAAATGAGATACATTCATGCAATAAGTCCATAATACATTATGATTCTAATGTAATTTATCTTCTTTTGAAGGAATGGTACCAGCGCAATCTGCAGCGCAAGCACCGAACGAAACACAAGAAAGCAGTTCGGGTAATTCGGGAAGCTCTCAGAGCCAGCGCAGCATATCTCAAGTCGATCCGCTTGAGCGGGTAATGCAAATGTTAGAATCGCAACGACAAAGAGATGATGCTTGCCAAGCCAAGTTCGAAAGCAATTTAGAGATCCGATTCTCAGTCCAACAGAAGCAGGTAGATACCCTGCAACAAATCATTCAGACTTTGGCTGCCAACCATTCCGCCGCAACGACAACGACTCCGGTGGAACAGCCCGTGCTTGAAGTAGAGACGCCACAAATTCCAAGGCCGAAGGACGTGACTGCCTTCAACTTGGGCCACTTCAAGAAAGTCTGCAACACCCCATTCAACGGGACTGAGGACCCAGTGGTAGCTCTAGATTGGCTAGTCGAACTTGAAGATCACTTCGCTCTGCTAGAGGTCCCCGAAGAGAAGCGCGTCGCTTGCGCGCAACTTCAGCTCCGCCTCAACGCGCACGATTGGTGGAACGTGCATCGACGATCTCTCCAATTTGATCACGGAGAGAAGGCAATCTCGTGGACGACTTTTCGTGTCGCGTTTGAAGAGGAGTTTATACCCCCTCCAGTACAACGTCAAATGGAGAATGATTTCGTGCAACTGAGGCAGGGCAGCATGACGGTTAAACAGTACTCCGTCGAATTCAACCGACTCTCTAAATTTGCAAGGGCCTATTTACCTGATGCAGCGAGTCGAGCTAGAAGGTTTGAAGGCAGTTTGCGCCCTGCCATCCATGCGCACGTGGTCAATAATCAGTACGGGACAATGCGTGAAGTCATAAATCACGCCCTATCCCTTGAACCGCAGTATCTTCACGTTTCCACCGGCGCTGTGCATACCTACAATCACAAACGCCAAGGCAACGAGAGAGGAAACAATGCTGCAAAGCGACAAAATAATGGTGGTCGAAATAAGACAAATACAGGAGTGCATTGTGAGCACTGCCACAGGCCGGGGCACACCATCGTTAATTATTACTTGAAGAATGGGTCTTGTTACAACTGTGGCGGCAACGGACACTTGATTCGAAACTGTCCGCTCCCGGATCGCCGCCAGCAACAAAATAATCCCTAACGGTTGGTTCTATTCCTAAGTTTTGGGACGAAACTTCCAATTGGTTGGGTAGGATGTAGCGCCCCGTTCCTCCTATTCGAGGAGCACGGCTAAGAAACACAAGACGGTATCGTTCGATCGGGATAGATTGAATTAAGAACTCGTCCACGTTATGGATTTGTTTCTTCGAAATCAATTTCCATATTCAGTGGACCGCGCCCCAAGGATCGGCTTAGCGGCAGAGTCAGGAGGGACCTCTCCACTGCTATCTTTTATTGCCTCAGTTTTTGATGTCGCTTGTTGCTTTCGTGCTTTGAGTTGGTTTTGGGATTTGCTTGTTTTCCTTGAACGGTTTCGATGGTTTTTATTGTTTTCGTTCATTGACTTGCACTTCTATTCCGAGATTGGAATGAGAGAAAGAAGTATTAATCGAGCTGTTCGTGTGCAGGTGAACGAGCAGTAGGCGGCTTGCGAGCGGAGTCGTGAAGCGCCTCTTTCCTTCTCCTTTCCAACTTCTAAGTGAGTGGCTACCAACCCGATTAGCTAGCCCTGCTTCCAAGCTTCACACCCTAAAATCATGCACTCTTCTTTGCCCCGATCAAACGATACCAAGTAATAATAAAACATACCAAGATAAAACGGGAATAAACTTGGTTTGTATTGCTTGTCATTCAACTTGGGAACGATTACTTACACTGCATGCTTATTCGTTTGGAATGTTCAACATATATTTTAATTTTATTTAGAATACATGTTTCTTCTATAAATTGTGCTATGCATATGGAACACACTTTAATTTGGCATAGATTGATCAGTAAGACTATGCAAAACTGTTTGGCTATGGAGCTTGCTCCTATTCGTTCGAAATTCATTTGAAATAATTTGAACTAAATGTGCTTGATCATGGACAACTTGTGCACAAGGTATTTTGGCTTCCGCGGATGGCCGCCAGGGCACTGGGCCGACCCGATCCGGGCGGAAGAGTTCGTATAGTCGTTTGTCATGGACGGGATGCTATGTAGCGGGGCTCGCCACCTGCATTGCATATTGTCACGCCCCAGTCCCAAAATACGTAGGACCAGGAATACGTGACACGCCAGCTACGCATTCGACCAGACTCTGGTCTGACTCGAATACGTATACTGTAATATAAAGGGCACTATCTAGATATTCATAAATGTAAACCTCTATGTCTCAATCCACAATGTACATCAGTATACAAGAAAGAGCTATATGTGCTAAGGTCGGCCGCCCAATAACACAGTAACTCGAATAGACTCGAGAAGAAGTATGAGTCTACAAAACTAGGCTACAACAGCAGATGAATAATCAAATATAAAATAACCATAATGCCGGTAGATATAATACGAGTACCTGGTACCATGCTCGCAAGATATGCCACTCCATCAGTATCTCCAAGTGCTCCGTAATCGTCTATGCTGCAAAACTGGCAGGGAACCAGGTCCTCAGAGGGACGTAACAAGGTACAGAAATATAGCATGCCAAGTAAACAGAAAGTACAAGTGCACGACAGGGTACTCTATCATAACCAACTAGTGTGACACAGTTTAAAGACAATGTTCGACGCGTGGGCTGTCCAAAATAAAACCGCAGCTCCGAACACAGAGACACACGGGTCGTACCGTAGCTCCGAGCACAGAGACACACGGGTGTTACCACTACACTATGAAACAGGATCACTACACTATGAAACAGGATCACTACACATACATATATAAGCGCGTGCAGAGTAGCCCAAACGTCTAGTAACTGTCTTCCCCATCCCAAGTGGTCAACGATTGTGCGTTGAACCTGAACCTCTAACTACAGTCTCAATACATGGAAATAACTCAACAGACGCGACCCTAAGGTCGTCCCAGTCTCTGGTCATGATGTCAGTATCAGGATACAGGAATCTGGCACGATCACAGTGTATGAGTGTGTCCTGGGGTATCGATGTACTCTGGTACGTGCATCGAGGTGTTATAAAGCATCTAGTACTTATTCTAAGACGTTAAGTCGAATGTCAACACCCGGTTGTGAACCGGACACGGAATATCGAACATCAACCTAGGTACGTGCACAATGTACATAAAGAACAACAAATATCTGTAATCTGAAATACAGGGTGGCAAGGTACACTTGCCTGCGTGCGGCTGCTGATGACGGGGATCGGGTACCGCGTCCAAGTCCTCAGATCCCGCAATACCTAGAGATGAAATACAAACCAGAAATCAATAATATGTTCCACGACAGACAGGGATGCGTCACACATCTACACCTAAACTCAGTCTCAAATTCGATTAGTTAACTACTAATCTTACGGTCCTCAATCTCTGATCCTTGATCCGAATAATAGCTATCTCAAAATCAAACACATGTATAATATCTTCAGACCCTGTCCTCAATCATTTACTATCAACTGTTACTCATCTTAAAACTACTCCTCGATCAATCCTACGATTATTCCTCAGTCTAAAATATTCTTCACAATATTCAGTTAATATACCCCTGACCAATTCCTCAGTTTTACCTCAGTGTTCACAGGCGTTAACATGTACATTTATTGTTGTCCTCAATTGCACATTTAATAATTACTAAACTTTCTGTCCCATATCATCCTTACTAACTCACAATAAATCACCTATCCCTCGATGACAGATCATCGTATTAATTTACAACAATTTAATTTGCTCAACAATATTGATCAATAGTGTAGATATAAATTTTAATGCTCTGACATCTCAAGGTGTCCCAATATCATGAACTCAATATATATTTGAATGCCTGGTATATAAATCTTGCATTTTCCACCCATGCATATAATTCATGCCCTAACTCGTATATAACCATTAATTCCATTTTAATTACTCATGTAAGTAAACCCTAAACTCACCCTTAAACCCTAATCTCATATCTTTAACACATGCTCATTCATACTATACTAGACTTACACTAAACAAACTATACAACAATAACCCTAACTCAACTACAACACCATATATATCAATACAGAGAGGGGGGGAAATGGTATACCTTGGCGAGGTATTCGCTGGCCGTAAGGGGGTGATGGAACGGGGTGTGGTGGTGGTGGCAGTAGATCAACAGTAGGTTGGGAGGATCGGTCTGCCGGACTGGAGGTTGGTGATAACGGAGATGTGGTGGTGGAGTGGCTGTGCCGGTGATGGTAATGGTGGACGGAGGGTGAAGCTGGAGGTCGAGGGGGGTGCTCGGCCGGTGGTATCGAAGCCGCGGGGAATGGGGATCTCGGCTCGGGTGAAGGAGCTCCGGGGTTGGTCGCCGGGGCTCAAGATCTACAGTCGGCGGTGGTGGGAATAAACTGGCCGGGGGATGATGACCGGAAATGGTGTGGCAGTCGGTCGGACAGGATGGAGGATCGGCAGTGGTGAGCAGCGAAGTCGGGGGAGCTCGGAAACTCGCCGGAGCAATAGCTGTAGTGGCGGAGGAGGTCGGATGGACTCGCCGAAGAAGCAACAGTGGGGGGGTCGCTGCAGCCGTGAAGCTGGCCGGAGTGGCAGCTCGAAGCCGGCGGGGTCGACAGTGCTCGGCGGGTGGAGAGTGCGGGCTCGAGCGGACGCTGTGAAGTCGGAGTCGGGCTACACAGTCGACGGAGAGTAGTGGCACAGGCCGGAGTGGGGTGAACTGACGCCGGACGACGGAGAGTAGCTGAAGTCGGGGTCAGCCGCCGGACAATGCCGCGGCTGCACCACCGGAGTCCGGGTCAGCTGCACAAGTTGGAGTTTTCCTCCAGGAAGGAGAAAGGAAGAAGAAGGGAAGAAGAAGAAGAAAAAAATATGGAGGAGGAAAAGCATTTGGCTGCTAGAGTAAAAGGAAGAGGGAGGAGAAAAAGTGAGGTGGGTGGTTTCCAAAGCCCCTAGGAATTAGGGCCGGTTTTGGGGAGTGGTGAGGGTGATGTGATGGTTTTATAGGATAGGGTGTGGGGATTGGAGGGTAGAGATTTAGCTAATTCAAATGAAGGGTTGAGATCTCACATGAAGGAAATATTTGTTTCTTCATGAAGGAATGAGGAAATTGGGATTGGGACCCCATTTTGGGACCCTACAAATAATCATGACCAATGAGGTGTGCCAACAATTTGTTAATTGCAAATAAGCCCCCGTAAATTCGGGAATTTGCATAAACACATGAAATGACGCAAAAATTGCGGAGAAAAATGTATTTAAAATTGTCATAGTGAGGGGGCGTTGCGCGTTAGGCGCGGGTCAAATTTGAAGGGCATTGGGATTAATTTAATATTAAAATAGAATTTACAAGGTTGGTAAATCCCGATTTAAGTAACGATAACGCGTCCCGCGAATTTAATTTAATTGGGGCCCGCGGGGTCAAAATCTGGAAACGGCGCAAAGGCCAAAAATGGTGGGGGCTTAGAGTCGGCCTTGGACCCTTTAGTTGGTCCGGCTCAACGGGTTAAGTTGGTACCCCAAAATCGAGGGTAACGACACAGGTGTCCGACACGGAATAAAATACGGTTTACGATTTTCGGAATGTTGCACAATTAATTTAGAGCGCACGAAAGTTGATTTTAACAGTCAGAAAAGTCCAGTGCCTAATTTGGCGAGTTGAGTCGAGTGTACAAAATTTGTACGAAATTTATGGGCTGAAAATGGGCTCCGAATAATTAGACAAAGATAGGGTGGAATAATGTTTTAATTAAATAGATTAAAAAATTTCCGGTAAAATATCTCCTACTCTAAACCTCAATATATTCTATCTAAAATTTTATCTGGCCCACTCTAACTATCTACAGAATAAAATTGAGGGGGTTTACATTCTTTCCAACTTAGAAAAATTTCGTCCCCGAAATTAAAAGTAAAGCACGATAATATCTAACAGAATTTAAAATAACGAATAATTAAATTGCCGTATGTAAATTAGTACCTTGCTCCTCAAATAAGTACGGGAATCGCTGTCGAATAGAATCCTCGCGCTCCCAAGTAGACTCGCCTGGTGAATGGTGCTTCCATGCCACTCTGACCAGTCGAATCGTCTGTCCTCTCAAAGTCTTCTCGCTGCGATCGAGGATCTCAACTGGCCGCTCTACATAAGACAGACTAGGCCCGATTGTAATCTCCGAATGATCAAGCACGTGGCTAGGGTCTGCGACATATCTCCTCAGCTGCGATACGTGAAATACGTCATGTACTCCCTCTAATGATGGAGGTAATGCAAGACGGTATGCCACTTCGCCAACTCGTTCCAGAATGTCAAAAGGTCCGATATACCTCGGACTCAGCTTGCCTCTGCCTCTGAATCTGATGGTACCACGAGTGGGCGATATCCTCAAAAATACGTGGTCACCCTCCCTTGAACTCCAATGGTCTGCGGTGCGCATCTGCCCAGTGTTTCTGTCTGTCCTGTGCTGCGCGCAGGTGGCTCTGAATCTGCTTGACCTTCTCTACTGTTTGTGTCACCAATTCGGGCCCAAGTATCTGACGCTCTCCCACGTCACTCCAACAAACTGGCGACCTACATTTTCTGCCATACAGTGCCTCATAAGGTGCCATCTGTATGCTGGCCTGGTAACTGTTATTGTAGAAGAATTCTACCAAGTGTAGATGGTCCTCCCAAGATCCTCCAAAATCAATCATGCACGCTCTCAACATATCCTCTAATATCTGTATCGTGCGCTCTGACTGTCCGTCAGTCTGTGGATGATACACAGTGCTGAACTTGAGACGAGTTCCTAGGCTCTCCTGCATACTCCGCCAAAAATGTGACGTGAATCTGGAATCACGATCCGATACGATGCTGGCAGGCACTCCATGTATTCGTACTATCTGTCTCATATACATGTCAGCTAATATCTCTGTGGACTGCCCAACTCTGAAGGGCAAGAATTGTGCAGACTTTGTGAGTCTGTCTTCGGCAAATCCCAAACTGCATCCTTCCCGCTAGGGCTCCACGAGAATCCTGTGACGAAGTCCATGGTAATGTTTTCCCACTTCCACTCGGGAATGGGAAGCGGCTGCAATAATCCTGCAGTCCTCTGACGTTCATCCTTGACTTGCTGACAAACTAAACATTTTGCCACGAATCTTGTAATCTCTCCTTTCATCCCATGTTACCAGTGATGTTGTCCCAAATCTCGATACATCTTCGTACTTCCGGGATGAATGGAATAATCGAGCTATGAACCTCGGTCATCAACTCTTGGCGTAGCTTGCCACTCGGAACGTATAGGCGATCTCCACACCTTAATGTTCCGCCTTCATGAATCTTGAATCCCGTTTGCAGTCGTCTAGATCTCGTATCTGTAGGCAAGGCTGCCTTGATCCTCTCAATAAATGTGGACTGAATCCTCGAGACTGGCCATCTGTCCATCCATGCCTGGCAATACAATCTTAATCCTGAGTTCCTGAAAATCCTCTAACAACTGGCGATGAGTCATAAAAATATGCCATAGGCTTCCTGCCCAAGGCATCTGCTACGACATTCGCCTTGCCAGGGTGGTACTGTAGCTCAATGTCATAATCTGTCATCAACTCTAGCCAACGTCTCTGCCTCATGTTGAGCTCCTTCTGCGTGTAGACGTATTTCAGGCTTTTGTGATCTGTATAAATCTCGACACGCTCACCCTAAAGGTATTGTCTCCATAGCTTTAGTACAAATATCACTGCAGCTAGCTCCAAGTCGTGCGTCGGGTAGTTCTTCTCATGAACTCTCAGCTGTCTCGATGCCTAGGCTATCACCTTGCCGTGTTGCATCAGTACACATCCCAATCCGCTCCCTGACGCATCACTTTACACTATAAACCCTCCTGATCCTGAGGGTAGTGTCTAAATCAGTGCTGATGTCAGACGCTTCTTCAGCTCATCGAAAGCCGCCTGCCACTCGTCGGTCCAGATAAACTCTTCGCCTTTACGCGTCAGTCGCGTCATAGGCGCAGCTACCCTCGAAAAGTTTTCCACGAACCTCCGGTAATATCTGGCAAGTCCGAGGAAACTCCTAACCTCCGTAACTGGTGTAGGGGTAGGCCAGGTCTCTACTGCAGCTATCTTCTCCGGATCAACTGATAGTCCATCTCCGGTGATTATGTGTCCCAGAAATGGTACTCTATCCAAGCAAAACTCATATTTGCTGAGTTTGGCGTACAGCCTCTCATGTCTCAGTGTTTCCAACACAATCTTGAGATGTCTCTCGTGCTTCTCCTGGTCCTTGGAATGCATCAAGACGTCGATGAACACCACCACGAACTTATCCAAGTACTGGTGGAAAACCTTGTTCCTCAAGCTCATAAATACTGCTGGCACGTTGGCTAAGCCAAACGGCATGACTAGAGACTCATAGTATCCATACTACATCCGGAATGTCGCCTTAGGAATGGCCTCTCTCCGAACCTAGATCTGATGATAGCTGGATCTGAGATCGATCTCCAAAAATACACATGCGCCACTAAGCTAATCAAATAAATCATCGATGCGCGGCATAGGGTACTTGTTCTTTACCGTTACTGCATTAAATCCTGTAATCGATACACAAACATACCGTCCCTGAAATCAATACGCAGACGTACCGTCTCGTCCTTCTTCGGTACTATAAGATGGTTGCTTCTCATGGAAAAACACTAGCCCGACCGAAACCCTTGTCTAAGAGGTCCTCTATTATGGACTTCCAACTCAACCAAACTCTGTCGGTGCTAGTCTGAAGACAGAAAAATAATCGGCTCGGCTCTTGGAGTCAACTCTGTAACAAACTCTTTCTGTCAGGTGGCAGGCCTAAAAGATTATCTAGAAAATATCCTCAACTCTGCTATAACATGGTGGTACACTGGTTCACCTCCTGTATTGTATGCCTCCAAGGTAGATGGGCACCATGCTTCCAGGCTCTCTAATAACTCAAACTCAGGTTAATCCGGTGGTCTAAAGGTGACACAACCACGACGGCAATCAAGCGTTGCGTGGTATTGGCTCAACCAATCCATGTCTAGGATAATGTCATAGTCTAAACTAAACCTCAAAATAATTTCTCCCGTTCTGTTTCCAACATCAATCCTCAAAAGAAAAAGAAAAATTCCTTGCCTAATGTATAATTCTCTTCCTCAAAGTTTTCCCTAAAAATTTTATTCCTCGAATTTCTTCTTTTTGTTATTTATCTCTCCAAGTCATAATTACAACCATAATAATGATGTCACCCTAGCACATACTAAAATTTCTGGTATTAGATCATCATCATCCAAGTGAGAGCTTGCAATTTTATCTTCTCTTAGTCCATAATATCATTCCTGGTATTGCTATCATATCCAACCACTAGTTTCCATCATCAGGCTATGCATTTCCATAAATCAATCTAGGTCATAATCATCAATCCTTCTAGCTCTCAGTACTCCCAAGATCACTGTTACCTCAAGCACGGGTAGGGTACTACTGGGTCCAATTCTCTTACCAACCTTCCACACTAGTTCTAGAATCCAAGGAACCCATCAATCTATCCTGATAAGGTAATAATCTTCTCAGACAAAGGTATACGAATTCTGTCTTCCGTCGTCTGGTCTTTGATCTTCTTCTGGAGGGAAATCATCAGTCACAAGCATTCATCTCCCCGAACAATAGGGGACGAGAAATAAGGATAGCGATATATACGAAGATTGAACGAATGCAAAGCGGAAGTCCAAGGGCGATAATCACATACAAAGAGTTTTAAAATCGATTATGGATTGAGATCCTATTCCAACAATCATAACATCTATTCCTAATTTGCAGGCTCGCTTGGCACAATCAGGTGACCAAGACGATTTAAATCGGACCTGCATGGGCCACCACAAAAACATGTCACGCCCCAGTCCCAAAATACGTAGGACCAGGAATACGTGACACGCCAGCTACGCATTCGACCAGACTCTGGTCTGACTCGAATACGTATAAGCTGTAATATAAAGGACACTATCTAGATATTCATAAATGTAAACCTCTATGTCTCAATCCACAATGTACATCAGTATACAAGAAAGAGCTATATGTGCTAAGGTCGGCCGCCCAATAACACAGTAACTCGAATAGACTCGAGAAGAAGTATGAGTCTACAAAACTAGGCTACAACAGCAGATGAATAATCAAATATAAAATAACCATAATGCCGGTAGATATAATGCGAGTACCTGGTACCATGCTCGCAAGATATGCCACTCCATCAGTATCTCCAAGTGCTCCGTAATCGTCTATGCTGCAAAACTGGTAGGGAACCAGGTCCTCAGAGGGACGTAACAAGGTACAGAAATATAGCATGCCAAGTAAACAGAAAGTACAAGTGCACGACAGGGTACTCTATCATAACCAACTAGTGTGACACAGTTTAAAGACAATGTTCGACGCGTGGGCTGTCCAAAATAAAACCGCAGCTCCGAACACAGAGATACACGGGTCGTACCGTAGCTCCGAGCACAGAGACACACGGGTGTTACCACTACACTATGAAACAGGATCACTACACTATGAAACAGGATCACTACACATACATATATAAGCGCGTGCAGAGTAGCCCAAACGTCTAGTAACTGTCTTCCCCATCCCAAGTGGTCAACGATTGTGCGTTGAACCTGAACCTCTAACTACAGTCTCAATACATGGAAATAACTCAACAGACGCGACCCTAAGGTCGTCCCAGTCTCTGGTCATGATGTCAGTATCAGGATACAGGAATCTGGCACGATCACAGTGTATGAGTGTGTCCTGGGGTATCGATGTACTCTGGTACGTGCATCGAGGTATTATAAAGCATCTAGTACTTATTCTAAGACGTTAAGTCGAATGTCAACACCCGGTTGTGAACCGGACACGGAATATTGAACATCAACCTAGGTACGTACACAATGTACATAAAGAACAACAAATATCTGTAATCTGAAATACAGGGTGGCAAGGTACACTTGCCTGCGTGCGGCTGCTGATGACGGGGATCGGGTACCGCGTCCAAGTCCTCAGATCCCGCAATACCTAGAGATGAAATACAAACCAGAAATCAATAATATGTTCCACGACAGACAGGGATGCGTCACACATCTACACCTAAACTCAGTCTCAAATTCGATTAGTTAACTACTAATCTTACGGTCCTCAATCTCTGATCCTTGATCCGAATAATAGCTATCTCAAAATCAAACACATGTATAATATCTTCAGACCCTGTCCTCAATCATTTACTATCAACTGTTACTCATCTTAAAACTACTCCTCGATCAATCCTACGATTATTCCTCAGTCTAAAATATTCTTCACAATATTCAGTTAATATACCCCTGACCAATTCCTCAGTTTTACCTCAGTGTTCACAGGCGTTAACATGTACATTTATTGTTGTCCTCAATTGCACATTTAATAATTACTAAACTTTCTGTCCCATATCATCCTTACTAACTCACAATAAATCACCTATCCCTCGATGACAGATCATCGTATTAATTTACAACAATTTAATTTGCTCAACAATATTGATCAATAGTGTAGATATAAATTTTAATGCTCTGACATCTCAAGGTGTCCCAATATCATGAACTCAATATATATTTGAATGCCTGGTATATAAATCTTGCATTTTCCACCCATGCATATAATTCATGCCCTAACTCGTATATAACCATTAATTCCATTTTAATTACTCATGTAAGTAAACCCTAAACTCACCCTTAAACCCTAATCTCATATCTTTAACACATGCTCATTCATACTATACTAGACTTACACTAAACAAACTATACAACAATAACCCTAACTCAACCACAACACCATATATATCAATACAGAGAGGGGGGGAAATGGTATACCTTGGCGAGGTGTTCGCTGGCCGTAAGGGGGTGATGGAACGGGGTATGGTGGTGGTGGCAGTAGATCAACAGTAGGTTGGGAGGATCGGTCTGCCGGACTGGAGGTTGGTGATAACGGAGATGTGGTGGTGGAGTGGCTGTGCCGGTGATGGTAATGGTGGACGGAGGGTGAAGCTGGAGGTCGAGGGGGGTGCTCGGCCGGTGGTATCAAAGCCGCGGGGAATGGGGATCTCGGCTCGGGTGAAGGAGCTCCGGGGTTGGTCGCCGGGGCTCGAGATCTACAGTCGGCGGTGGTGGGAATAAACTGGCCGGGGGATGATGACCGGAAATGGTGTGGCAGTCGGTCGGACAGGATGGAGGATCGGCAGTGGTGAGCAGCGAAGTCGGGGGAGCTCGGAAACTCGCCGGAGCAATAGCTGTAGTGGCGGAGGAGGTCGGATGGACTCGCCGAAGAAGCAACAGTGGGGGGGGTCGCTGCAGCCGTGAAGCTGGCCGGAGTGGCAGCTCGAAGCCGGCGGGGTCGACAGTGCTCGGCGGGTGGAGAGTGCGGGCTCGAGCGGACGCTGTGAAGTCGGAGTCGGGCTACACAGTCGACGGAGAGTAGTGGCACAGGCCGGAGTGGGGTGAACTGACGCCGGACGACGGAGAGTAGCTGAAGTCGGGGTCAGCCGCCGGACAATGCCGCGGCTGCACCACCGGAGTCCGGGTCAGCTGCACAAGTTGGAGTTTTCCTCCAGGAAGGAGAAAGGAAGAAGAAGGGAAGAAGAAGAAGAAAAAAATATGGAGGAGGAAAAGCATTTGGCTGCTAGAGTAAAAGGAAGAGGGAGGAGAAAAAGTGAGGTGGGTGGTTTCCAAAGCCCCTAGGAATTAGGGCCGGTTTTGGGGAGTGGTGAGGGTGATGTGATGGTTTTATAGGATAGGGTGTGGGGATTGGAGGGTAGAGATTTAGCTAATTCAAATGAAGGGTTGAGATCTCACATGAAGGAAATATTTGTTTCTTCATGAAGGAATGAGGGAATTGGGATTGGGACCCCATTTTGGGACCCTACAAATAATCATGACCAATGAGGTGTGCCAACAATTTGTTAATTGCAAATAAGCCCCCGTAAATTCGGGAATTTGCATAAACACATGAAATGACGCAAAAATTGCGGAGAAAAATGTATTTAAAATTGTCATAGTGAGGGGGCGTTGCGCGTTAGGCGCGGGTCAAATTTGAAGGGCATTGGGATTAATTTAATATTAAAATAGAATTTACAAGGTTGGTAAATCCCGATTTAAGTAACGATAACGCGTCCCGCGAATTTAATTTAATTGGGGCCCGCGGGGTCAAAATCTGGAAACGGCGCAAAGGCCAAAAATGGTGGGGGCTTAGAGTCGGCCTTGGACCCTTTAGTTGGTCCGGCTCAACGGGTTAAGTTGGTACCCCAAAATCGAGGGTAACGACACAGGTGTCCGACACGAAATAAAATACGGTTTACGATTTTCGGAATGTTGCGCAATTAATTTAGAGCGCACGAAAGTTGATTTTAACAGTCAGAAAAGTCCAGTGCCTAATTTGGCGAGTTGAGTCGAGTGTACAAAATTTGTACGAAATTTATGGGCTGAAAATGGGCTCCGAATAATTAGACAAAGATAGGGTGGAATAATGTTTTAATTAAATGGATTAAAAATTTTCCGGTAAAATATCTCCTACTCTAAACCTCAATATATTCTATCTAAAATTTTATCTGGCCCACTCTAACTATCTACAGAATAAAATTGAGGGGGTTTACACATATCATCCTTGTCCCGAGATTATAACCCGTCCCTTTGTGGCATCATGCCAGTGATCCCTGTGTATATTTAAACCTGTTGCATACTAACTTGTGTCTTCGTGGCAGGGAAGGCATGGTAAGTATTGTGCAGGTAATTCAGACGGTCAGGTAAAATCTACCGAACGGTGGCACGTTCATTTCAGTAAATTATATATGCTGCTTACTTGTAAATGAACTAAGGCAAGATATAAACCCACAAATATGTATGCTTTATTAAAACAACGTGTTGATTGGTATAGTTCGGTTAGCTCACCTTTACCAGTATATTTCGACATGCTGACCCTCGTTGAAACAGGTTCTCCGCACCAAGGCGAACCGAGCGAGGAGCCGAAGTCGTCTTCCCGATCCAGTCCAGCTGTTGGCGCATCTTCACCGTGCCCCTTTAAAGCATTTTGAAGCAGGAGCCTGCAACTCTTCATACACAAATGCAGCTCCGTGGCAAAGCCGTCCTCCAGCCTGGAGGTCTTTATCATTTTGAGTTTATAAAGGGATATAATGTACAGGACTGCTATCTCATTTTGAGTCATCTCTTTTGTAAGTCGTTCGGCATATTAGCTGACTCGTTCAAGAGTTTGTAATAGATGTTCATTATCAATAAAGAGAACTTTTACATGTTTCAAATCTGTGTTTCAATTTATCTGCGTACTCTGAATATGTGCTCGTTATGCGAAATACTTTAGCCTTGTGTGGGCGCAACCCCAGGCCCGCACGGCATCACGATTCGGGGGACGCCCCAACGATTCTACGAAATTGGGTCGTGACAACAGCTGTCTAGATATGTGAGAGTTTTACTCTACAATCCATCGGACAGTCCTGGGTCAAGAATCCTAGATGTCTCAATCTCAAGCAAGTAACAAGTTTACAAGATGTATAAATCACCAACATATAATAGTAAGGCGTCCCAAACTATACATACTCAGATGATCATGAAGCTAGTACAAAAATATAACTAGTCGAGTACAATATTACATGATCAGCTCTAACTATAGTCTAGAATATACTTTACATGTAGACCCGTATGCTAGAATGTCAAGACCCAAAATACGAGCTAAACATGTACTCGGTGGCTAAATGCCTCAAAAGAATAATGTGCAAGATCAAGTGGGTGAGGAAGAAAAAATCCACGCATGTCATCGGGTGCTTCTCGTGTTCACCATCTTGAGGTGAAAAGTACGGGAGATCCTAAGGTCCTGTTCCAAAATCTGGCGAAACAAAACCAGTGGGATCAGGCTCCAAAACAGCAAGTACCACAAGGGAGCCAAACTGATGAACTAAAATTTGCATGCAGACAAATCAGTAAAAAATAGCATAAGGGACAGTTAAATAAGTACAACGGGTAAAATAACAATTAAGCAGTTCAGGAGTAATTAAACAATGACATTTGGAATAAGTACTCTGGATTATCATTTTCGGATTAACTGTAAACTCCCTCACCCAAAATAGGTATTTTGTGTATATTTTATATTATTATATTTATTATAGATGTTGAATTTATTTAAAGTATTCTCTTAGTTAATTAGAAAATAATTTTTTTAGTATATTTAATTATATAAATATTTATTTAGAATTATTTTTAGGCTATTTTAGATTATTAGAATTTTTCCATAATTTTTAGTTAATTAAAAACTAGTAACACTAATTTTTTAGGACTTTGAAGAATTTATTTTATATTCAAACTTAACTAAAAATATTCCAAACTTTTATTTTAGGCTCTAAATAATAAAATATATTTTCTAGAATTTTTTGGGAATTTTCTGATTATTTTTTAGCATTTATTTTGAGTTAATTATGAAAAACTGAATTAAAAACTAATTTCTGAAAAAGAAAACCCAAAAAGTAATTAATTCTGCCCAGTCAGCAAACAGGAGGCCCACCTGTCAGCCTCCCGCAGCGAACAGTGCCGGGCCCGCCTGTCAGTGACCGCGGGGTGAAGCCGAGCCGACCTCGAGCCAAGTCAGAGTTCGACTCGGACTCAGCTGAGCCGAGCCGCGTCAGTTTCGGACCGTCCGATTTGGGCGGGGCAGCGTGGATGGCTGCCACGTGGCGCTTTCTGAGCCGCGGCTGCACTCTCTCTCCTCTATATATATAATAGTTTAAGTTATTTTCTAGGGTTTTTCTTGAGCCAATTTTTGGAGAATTGTCATCTAGGGTTTGTTTATCTTCCAGAAGCCATTGCGCATAGCTCTGGACTCCAAACGAGGCCTAGTTTCTTGCATTAGAAAGATATTGAGGTTAGCTTTCTGATTATATAAATTGTTTTTCGAAATTATTAGTATTAAATTCTGGAAAATTCGTAGAGCACAGTATGTCCGAAAATAGATGTGTTTCGATATTTTCGCAATTTCGGGAGAACCCGGAATCAGAATCATGAACCGTTTAAATTTTCGGAAAGCTAATGTCAAGACCATCAACATATATTTTTCCTAGAATTTAATTCAAAGTATTTACATACTGTTAATTCTGTAGAACTTCTAGGTTAGAATTTAACCATCGGTGCACAATACAAAATTTGTATGTGCCATAATTTCCAAACGAATTTGAATTCGAACGAGCCGTAAATTCCAGCATGTTTTTGACGTTGAAATCTATAGGAAATCATACATGAAAGTTGAGTTTGTGTCGGTTGACTTTTCGGTCAACAGATCGCCTCGATTTGCGTGCCATGAGTCTCGAGTTGATAAAATTCAGTTCTTTGGACAAAATTTAGGAATTAACATAAAAATCATATTATAATAAGATTAAAATACTATTTTAAGTTATTTTATTCAGAATTAAAATAGATTAAAATGGAGGAACCTATTCACCCACTTTTGTAACCTAACTTGTTTAATTTATGTGACAGGTAGATCGGACGACGCCTTGAGTTGGGACTTCATCCTTTTCAGACCAGGCAAGATATCTTGCCAAATTGTTTACAGTATTTTGCATGCTTAGTATATTTTTGTATATTTATTATATTTCTGTATATTTATTGCATGTGTAGTTCCTTTCTGTCATTACTATATATTAGATATGTTGACACACACTTGACACTTAGTATCATAGAGGACAATCATTAGGCGTATGGGCTTTTAACCACTCTGGTAACACCGTAGTCACTAGCACGCACTATGGTGGGTCGTGTCCGATGGTCGCTACCCCCGCGGTATGTCGATTGATGGAGTCCGAGGGTCGCTACCCCCGCGGTATATCGGCTGATGGTATCCACTGACGAGCGTGAGGTTGTGAGGATTAGATCGAGTAGCCTACCCTTGTCCATACGTCAAAAAGTTATCCTCATTTGCATTCATATAGATTGTCTTGTACAGCGTACTTATTTATTTTTAAATTATATGCATGTTTACTGTATTCAAATTGGCTCGCTTTTCTGTATCTTGTTACGTCCATCTGAGGACCTGGTCCTCTGCCAGGTGTATCTGTTCTTGAGTATTTGCAGGAGCGCAGATCTGGATGGTTATATAAGTTTCGAGGATGTCTTCTCTTTGAGCCCGTGGTTGTTAGCTGGTATTCTTACATTGTGTTTATTGTGTTGTACTTTTTTATTTGAGTTGATAGTGGATTTGTTTCCATCCAACTATCATCCTTAGATACTTACTTTGAGATCTAGTTTCATAGACACTGGTTATTTATTTATATTTGATTTCGTGGATGAGATTTAGATTGTACCCTGTGACTTGTGATATATTTTATACCACTTGTGGATTGATATTCATATTACAGCGTACGTATGGGATATGATTTCCATATATTGGAGTTGCCATATCCATACGGCTGGCATGCTTACGTGTTCCTAGTCCTACGTATTTTGGGACTGGGGCGTGACATATTTTTGTGGTGGCCCATGCAGGTCGAGAGCATACTGTCTCGGTTACGTTACTGTACCGAACAAGCCTACACCTAGGACTAGAGTATAGGATCTCATCCACAATTGACTATGATTCATCTTCCTCCTCTCTGTTCTATTCGAACAATTGTATCATGCTTGATTTCTGTACTTCCCTAATAAGTTCCTTGAGTATATATAGCCTTCTGCTAGAATATAGGAACCCCTATTATTAGGATGATAATTAGAGTAGCACACCTATTAAGAATACAACGAGAATATAGACACACCACTAAGTTTAGAATATCTATTGAACCCTAGAATTCCTTATCTTTAGATTGGTATACCATTACCCCTTGATGTATTAAGAAGACTTGAGAGTAGTATAGACACTACTAGAGATAGTTAGAAGTTTTACCATAATGTTTGATCCTAGTATTGAGGAACCAATGGAGAACCAATATTGAACATTAGGACTGAACCTAACCTTCATAATTGGATAGTATTGGAGAACTATAAAACTTAGGTCATTGTCTTATTATTAGTAGACAGTACCTTAGGAAGCCTAGAGGAATGTAATTAGTACTTTTTTTCTTGATCATACCTCGAACATAGCAACTAGCATACAACTCCCCCTTAGAAAACCATGAAGCTATCTAGAGCCCTATTTTAATTTCATATGTTGTTCCTCTGCGACCTTAACGTTCACTAGTTGTGCGACGACTAAAAATTACATTCTTCTTTTCTTCCCCTTTCAACTCGTGCCATCTGACACTTCTGATTATAGACCAAGTGATTTTATTCTAT
The DNA here is from genome assembly GCA_036927795.1 of Iris macrosiphon. Lineage (NCBI taxonomy): Eukaryota > Viridiplantae > Streptophyta > Magnoliopsida > Asparagales > Iridaceae > Iris > Iris macrosiphon. The sequence goes on along the minus strand of JAYESA010000003.1, from coordinate 141,214,287 downwards.
TTTAGGATATATATATATAGCTTGCTAGGATTTTGGTTGTTACTCTTAAATTTTTGAATTATGTGATTGGTAATTAGAATTTGACAGTTTAAGTTATTAGTGTAGATTATGATCTAATGATTACCCCTTAGTTTTAAGTCGCGTAACTTGTACCCCACCTCAATATAAGTTATATCCCCTTTTCCCTTGAGGCTAGTAACTCTTCTATCCTTACTATTGACACTTGTTCTATAAGCACTATGACTAAGGCTAAGACGACCATGACCTATGTAACATAGGAGGATACCCTAATAGGTACTAAGACCCTTTCTCGTAGACCTTAACAGGAGCTTCTATGGTATCCTTAAGACAATTACAATAGTAGTTTAATTGTTATAAGTTAGGTAGTATACCTCACACCCTAGTATCACATAGTCTTTTGACCCATTATTGAAGTGTAATTGAATGACATTAATTGCATGCTAGCAAAAGATGACAGTATTTATTCAAACGATAGAATTTAGAGGTCCTTGCCCCTATTTGGTCGACTAGCGACTTAGACAAGGAGGTTGTATGATAACTATAGGGATTGTAGAGTCTTTTATTATTGTTGCTTAGTTGTTTTTGTTTTGTGAACTTGAAATAATTTGTACCTCCTTTCATCATCATCTAGTGTACTTATATTTGCTGCACTACTTTGACTTATGCTGCTATTATAGCCTAGTTTTGCAAGCTTACTCTTTTATCGAGCTTAATCATGAGATATGTATTATTGGGGACGCCTACTAATACATTGTCTAATCAGAATCAGTATATTACGGTCTGATCAACCATAGTGCGCTTGATTCTCCCTTCGTAATGATGCTTTACATGGATTAAGATATATAGTTGACTAGTAGACACCTGTACTTGCCCTCTAGATATGTCTGAGCGTATCGTATCGGCTACATAACTGTACTAATACGAGCATGTGAATAGGAATTACCAAAATAGGACTTCAATCCATAACTGCTTTGACAATTTCTATTTGAATTCTTTAAACGCCTTGATCCCGATACTTCTATTCTATTACCTCACCCTTGAACTCTTTATTATTGATCTCCATCTTCCCTTATTTCGGGAAGACGAAACCTCGTGCTTGGTATAAGTTTGATACACAGAGAGTACTAGATATACCCCATAGGCCGATCACATACTTGAGGATTATTCTTTCGTAATTAAGGATATATCATATATGATATAATCGGCGTTGAAGTTTTGAGGATTGAATGACATGAGTAAATAAATTAAGGAATATTTTTCTTAAAGTATATAGTCTTCTGTGATAGATGGATAAATTCTAAGTTGGGTAGCAGTGCATTGGCAACTCGAGAGGAATTTTTTTTAGATTGTGATCGAGTAAGATTGGATTGGGAGAGGTTCAAGCCATTTAATTTTAAGAATTTTAGAAGAATGACTAAGATGATGAGGATTAATGAATTTTAAAAATCTTGATATTGAGGACCCAATATTTATACCTTAAGTACATAATTTAAATTTTTGAGTATTGAAGGTAAAATCATCAATTTGAATTTGAAGGATAAATATATAATTTCAGACTTGAACATTGGTAGACTGCATTTAAATTATTTTTCAATTTGATGATTTAAATTAAGAATTAAAATTTGATGGTTGGACTACCTATTTGAAATATTGAGGATGTAAATGGAATTTAAAAAGTTGAAGAATACAAAAATTTATAAGTGAAAATAGGAATAATATTGGACTCGAATTACTTCTAGAGGAGATTATGATAGTTGAAGATCGTGAGGTAAAATTTGATATGGGTTATTTAAATGGATTCAATTTAAATTTGGATATTGATGATTTGGAAAAGTGAGAAGAGATTACAATAGGTTGAATTTTGATTTGAACAATGATTATCTTAATTTTGAAATGATCGCGATAGATTTGAATAGATTTTGTTATTTAAATTTTGGAAGAGATTGCGATTGACGTACCTTATGTACGAATGTGAAGGATTTAACAAATTATGCCTTATTTTAATTTTGAGGACGAAATTGTTTTAAGTTGGGTAGATTGTAAACACCCTCACCAAAAATAGGTATTTTGTGTATATTTTATATTATTATATTTATTATAGATGTTGAATTTATTTAGAGTATTCTCTTAGTTAATTAGAAAATAAATTTTTTAGTATATTTAATTATATAAATATTTATTTAGAATTATTTTTAGGCTATTTTAGATTATTGGAATTTTTCCATAATTTTTAGTTAATTAAAAACTAGTAACACTAATTTTCTAGGACTTTGAAGAATTTATTTTATATTCAAACTTAATTAAAAATATCCCAAACTTTTATTTTAGGTTCTAAATAATAAAATATATTTTCTAGAATTTTTTGGGAATTTTTTGATTATTTTTAGCATTTATTTTGAGTTAATTATGAAAAACTGAATTAAAAACTAATTTCTGAAAAAGAAAACCCAAAAAGTAATTAATTCTGCCCAGTCAGCAAACAGGGGGCCCACCTGTCAGCCTCCCGCAGCGAACAGTACCGGGCCCGCCTGTCAGTGACCGCAGGGTGAAGCCGAGCCGACCTCGATCCAAGTCAGAGTTCGACTCGGACTCAGCTGAGCCGAGCCGCGTCAGTTTCGGACCGTCCGATTTGGACGGGGCAGCGTGGATGGCTGCCACATGGTGCTTTCTGAGCCGCGGCTGCACTCTCTCTCCTCTATATATATAATAGTTTAAGTTATTTTCTAGGATTTTTCTTGAGCCAATTTTTGGAGAATTGCCATCTAGGGTTCCTTTATCTTCCAGAAGCCATTGCGCATAGCTCCGGACTCCAAACGAGGCCTAATTTTTTGCGTTAGAAAGATATTGAGGTTAGATTTCTGATTATATAAAAAAAAATTCGAAATTATTAGTATTAAATTCTAAAAAATTCGTAGAGCATAGCATATCCGAAAATAGACGTGTTTCGATGTTTTCACAATTTCGGGAGAACCCGAAATCAGAATCATGAACCGTTTAAAGTTTCGGAAAGCTAATGTCGAGATCATCGATATATATTTTTCCCTGAATTTAATTCGAAGTATTTACATACTGTTAATTCTGTAGAACTTCTAGGTTAGAATTTAACCATCGGTGCACAATACAAAATTTGTATGTGCCATAATTTCCAAACAAATTTGAATTCGGATGAGCCGTAAATTCTAGCATATTTTTGACACTGAAATCTACAAGAAATCATGCATGAAAGTTAAGTTTGTGTCGGTTGACTTTTTGGTCAACAGATCGTCTCGATTTGCGTGCCATGAGTCTCGAGTTGATAAAATTCAGTTCTTTGGACAAAATTTAGAAATTAACATAAAAATCAGATTATAATAAGATTAAAATACTATTTTAAGTTATTTTATTCAAAATTAAAATAGATTAAAATGGAGGAACCTATTCACCCATTTTTGTAACCTAACTTGTTTAATTTATGTGATGGGTAGATCGGACGACGCCTTGAGTTGGGACTTCATCCTTTTCAGACCAGGCAAGATACCTTACCAAATTGTTTACAGTATTTTGCATGCTTAGTATATTTCTGTATATTTATTGCATTTCTGTATATTTATTGCATGTGTAGTTCATTTCTGTCATTACTATATATTAGATATGTTGACACACACTTGACACTTAGTATCATAGAGGACAATCATTAGGCGTATAGGCTTTTAACCACTCTGGTAACACCGTAGTCACTAGCACGCACTATGGTGGGTCGTGTCCGATGGTCGCTACCCCCACGGTATGTCGATTGATGGAGTCCGAGGGTCGCTACCCCCGCGGTATGTCGGCTGATGATGTCCACTGACGAGCGTGGGGTTGTGAGGATTAGATCGAGTAGCCTACCCTTGCCCATACGTCAAAAAGTTATCCTCATTTGCATTCATATATATTGTCTGGTACAGCGTACTTATTTATTTTTAAATTATATGCATGTTTACTGTATTCAAATTGGTTCGCTTTTCTGTATCTTGTTACGTCCCTCTGAGGACCTGGTCCTCTGCCAGGTGTATCTGTTCTTGAGTATTTGCAGGAGCGCAGATCTGGATGGTTATATAAGTTTCGAGGATGTCTTCTCTTCGAGCCCGTGGTTGTTAGCTGGTATTCTTACATTGTGTTTATTGTGTTGTACTTTTTTATTTGAGTTGGTAGTGGATTTATTTCCATCCAACTATTATCCTTAGATACTTACTTTGAGATCTAGTTTCATAGACACTGGTTATTTATTTATATTTGATTTCGTGGATGAGATTTAGATTGTACCCTGTGACTTGTGATACATTTTATACCACTTGTGGATTGATATTCATATTACAGCGTACGTATGGGATATGGTTTCCATATATTGGAGTTGCCATATCCATACGGCTGGCATGCTTACGTGTTCCTAGTCCTACGTATTTTGGGACTGGGGCGTGACATTAACTGCCAATGAAATCAGGACAGGATTAGACTAATCAAGCGATCACGATCAATCATGTCCTACGGCTTGCTATCATTAGCTAACTAGGGTTATCACAATCCTAATTACTAACACATGCAGTTTGCGATTTCTTACAGCCACATGCCTTGCAGACTATCAGGGTTATCCAGACGAACATGTACATAGTATAGATATATCAGGTATAATTATTTCTTATCTTTTCTGGTAGTGCAACACTCGACGGTGTGCTGGAAGTGTGTCCCTCACGACGGAGAGCTCCAAATCCATCAGGTGTTGCTGGGATACTGGGATTGCATGTAGCTAGAAAATATCTCTAGATGCTTTCTGTCACGTCCCGATTCTGTAGAATCGATAATCGTCCCACGGGCGTGATATCGTACGTGCTTAGGTTGTGCAACGCACAAGGCCAAGGTATTTGATATAACGAGCACATATTCAAATTACGCAGATAGTTGAACACAATATTGAAACAAGAAAAAGTACTCTTTATTGATAATGAACATCATTTACAAAGTCTTGAGCAAGTACAAAAGGTTGCCTTGAAGGCTTACAAAAGTAAACACAAAATGAGATAGTCATCTGATACATTACATCCTTTTACTAAAACTTCAAAAGCTACAGACACATTCTGGAGAAGCTATCATCTTACCACTAAACTGCATAGGGTATGTGCACGAGCTCCTGGAACTTCAAAACATGCTTCAAGGGCACGAACATGGCATGCCGGTAGGTGGACTGGATTGGAAATTCGCTTTAGCTCCTTGAAGGATCGCCTTGGCACGGGAAATCTGTTGCAACGAGGGTTAGTACATCAAAATGCACTGGTGAAGATGAGCTAACCCAACTATACCAATCAACGCGTTGTTTATGTGAATCATGCAATTTTATTACGTGGTCTTTCTTTCCTGCCTTAGTTCAAGTTACAAGCAAGTAATGGATATAGAAATTTACGAAATTAAATATACCATCGCTAGGTGACTTTTATCTGCCCGTCTGAACCACCTGCACAACACTTACCATGACCTTCCCTGCCACGAAGACATAGTTAGCTTGAACAATTTAAATATACGAGGGGATCACTGGCACGTTGCCATAATGGACGAGTAATAGTCTTAGGATGGAATGACATGCAACGCAAGGAACATGGGCGTTACATGCCATCACGTCCGATGCAGGCGACTATCAGGGAGTTTCGTCCGGACCGGATTGGTGCTAGTGCCCCATCGACCGTCTGCAGGAACTAAGACCTTGTGCACAAGTTGTTCGTGACCAAGTGAAGTCTAAACTAAGTTATCGATTGAGGCAGTTCAAGACAACACAGGCACAAGACAAGTAACATGTCATGATCTAATTGCATAGTCTTTCTGATCATTTATCTCATAGTAAAATATTCTATACATAGCACAATAATATAAGAATATTGTTCTAACTAGAATTGGAACATGATGAAAGAATATTCTAAGCGAACTAGCATGCAATAAGGTAACTGTTCACAAGTTGATTGACAAGCATAAAGTAATCCAAGTCTATTTATTTATCTTGACATCTTTTAGTTATTATGGTATTGTCTGATCGAAACAATCAAGATGGCAAAATTTTAGGTGTGAAGACTTGGAAGAAGGATCAACTAATCGAAGTATCGCCACTCACAAGTTGGTGGAGAGAGGAAAGGAAAGAGGTGATTCAAGACTTCGCTCGCGTTCGACCTATCCAGAAAAATTGTCTGCCCACGAATGTGGTTCCGATCCCTCCGGTGATGTCCACTGCATGATCACCTGTATTGCCACATACAGACGATCAATATATTTTCTCATATTTCCAAGCTTGAAATGAAAGTTGTCACGCCACAATCCCAAAATACGTAGGACTAGGACACGTAAGCATGCCAACCGTATGGATATGGCAACTCCAATATATGGAAACCAAAATCCACACGTACGCTGTAATATGAATATCAAATCCACAAGTGGTATAAACATATGTCACAAGTTACAGGGTATAATCTAAATCTCATCCACGAAAATCAAATATAAATAAATAACCAGTATCTATGGAACTAGATCTCAATATAAGTATCTAAGGATGATAGTTGGATGGAAACAAATTCACTACCAACTCGAATGGAAAAGTACAACATAATAAACACAATATAAGAATACCAGCTAACGACTACGGGGCTCGAAGAGAAGACATCCTCGAAACATATGTAATCATCCGAATCTGCGCTCCTGCGAATACTCAAGAACAGATACACCTGGAAAGGGACCAGGTCCTCAGAGGAACGTAACAAGATACATAGAAGCAAGCCAATTTGACTACAGTAAACATGCATAATATTTGAAAATAAATAAATAAGTACGCTGTACAAGACAATCTATATGAATGCAAATAAGGACAAATTTTCGACGTATGGGCAAGGGTAGGCTACTCGATCTAAGCCTCATAACTCATACACCCGTCTAGAACATCATCAGCCGACATACCTCGGGGGTAGCCACCCTCGTGACTCCATCAATCGACATACCTCGGGGGTAGCGACCATCGGACACGACCACCATAGTGCGTGCTAGTTACTACGGTTTACCAGAGTGGTTAAAGCCCATACGCCTACTGATTGTCCTCTATGATACTAAGTGTCAAGTGTGTGTCAACATATCTAATATATAGTAATGACTGAAAGAAACTACACATGCAATAAATAAACAAAAATGCAATAAATATACAGAAATATACTAAGTATGCAAAATACTGTAAGCAATTTAGCAAGGTATCTTGCCTGGTAAGAAAGCTGCAAGGTGTACTGTCCAGAAGTCAAGCACACAAGATCAGAAGCTACGACCTCAGAACAAATATCTCCGGATGCTGAAATAGATATCACCAACATTCCCAGAATAAGCAAAATAGCTAGAAAGTACTTCCCTTTCGTCCAATTTGGACACAGGGGCAAAACGATAATTTCAGGTAAAAGTGGGGTCCATATGTGGCCCACTTTGCACCAAAAAGTGTGCCAGGGGTAAAGGTCTCTAAATGGGACAAATTATAGGTCAAACCAATTCTAAATGTCAATACGAACCCAACGGTATATCCAAATGTAGATTCCGATGGGCCGAACACAGATTTGCCCAAAAACTCAACCGTGGGGCCCGCCAATTGGTGACTTGGTCAACTATCTCAGAATTGCGTGAATATTGGGTCACAGGACCAGCACGTTACCACGAGTCCAGTGGCACAAGTTTTATCGCAATCTGACGAGCGTGCACAAAATGCGCATAGCTTTCACAAAAGTTGCGACACGTGGTTTGTCCGCGGATACGGGCTGATTCCGACACGCACACGCGTCCGAATCAGTTTTTGTGAACTCTCACTTGTCCGAGTATACTGCGCGCACCGTTTGGTATACTTGGTACACGGCGGGGCGATCCCGTTTGGCGGGGCGTGCTCCGTTTTACAACTTTTGGAAATCTGAAAAAAGTATGTTTTCGGAGTTTTCCAATGAATTTAATTCTACCTACAGCAGTTAACAATCTAGGGTTATTTAACAAAAATTAAACTAGGTCAAGTGGTCTCCGCAACCAAAAAGAATCATCGAATCCGGATCTCTATGGTGGGAGATACGAATCCGGGAACATAGGTGATCACCGCAGTTTTCTGCGATCCCAGAAATTGGTCTTTTTTCGTTAACTTGGACGCTATTTTCACCTAGGGTTATGCACTGTTCGAGGTCTACTATCATATAAATATTGGAGAGGGTTAAGTGAGGATCATACCGGAGAAGACGAGGTCGAGTTTGGTTGAGCGAGGTGACTGAAAACCGCGTGGGAAGAGAGGTAAGTTGCTGTAGCTTCTGCGCGGTGCGGTGCTCACGCGGGGTCGCGGTCGTCGTGGTCGGCCGGAGTTGGCTGGAGGCGGTGGGGAACGGCGGTCAGGTGGCGGCGCGGTCGAGGGGAAGGAGGAGTAGGGTTAGATGGTTTATATATATATATATATATATATATATATATATATGTGTGTGTGTGTGTGTGTGTGTGTGTGTGTATGTGTGTGTGTGTGTGTGTGTGTAAAGGATTAGCGCGGGAGGGGGGGGCTGCATTCCGCGCGGGGGGGTTTTCCCTGGGCCGGGGTAGGGGATAATATAAGTTGTGTTTTTGTGTTTTAGTCCTTCCTTTCTTTCTTTTTTCCTTTTTCTTTCTTTTTTCTTTTCTCTTTTAATTTTCCATTCTTTTCTTTTCTTTTATTCCTATAATATATATATATATATATATATATATATATATATATATATATACAGAAAAATCTAGAATTAGTATAAATGTATACCATTAAGCTAGCAATTGTCCAAAGGGTCTCCTACATGAAATAAATTAGGAAAAATTTCTAATGGTCCCATAAATCCCCTAAGTTCACAAACACCTAAAATAAAAATAAAATAAAATTTATTTCTCCTAATTAGCCACTAATTACTACAATTAAATTAATAATTAGTAATTAAAAAGAGTAAATACGGTTTCTAGGAATAGGGGTTTTACATTCTACCCAACTTATAAAAAATTTGTCCTCGAAATTAAAATTAAGCCACGGTAGAAAGTCAAGGATGGTATAAGATTTGTATTGTTTAAAATGTAAGGCTAGGTTTAAAGGAGTGGGTGGTATTGCGCGACCAAAATGTAGTACAAGGGAACTTAATTATAAGTTGCACAAAGGTCAGAATGGAAGATGGGTATGTCTAGGATAAGGGTATGGAATTTGTAGGCAGTGGCTAGTGTAGTGCTCCAATTATCGAAGCACGGTAAGGTGCGCTAAGTGATATAATTATTGCAAAATTAAATAAAATACCGTGTTCTATCTCTAACTGGACTCAATCTAGCCTTAGTCTCACTATCTAAGCCAAGTAGGTCTGATTCTTGGGTGAGGGTCTACAATCTACCCAACTTAAAATTTACGCATCTATCACCTAAGGCTATACATCTAGGAAAATTATTCCTCAATTATTTAACCATGTTATTCAATCCTCAAAGTTTTAACACCAAACATATCACTTATGCTATGCCCTTAATAAATTTAAAAGAGAGTCACTAGGTCATGTGATTAGCCTTATGGGGTATATCTAGTACTATCAGTGTGTCAACTAATACTAGCACGAGGTTTCATCTTTCTAAAATAAGGAAAGACGGAGAGCAATAATAAAGAATTCAAGGTGAAGGTGATAGAATACAAGTACGAGGTTCAAAGAGATTAAAGAATTCGAAAAGAGAGTTGTCATGGCAGTTGTGGATTGAAATCCTATTTTTGGTAATTTTTTATTTACATGCTCGTATCAGTACAGTTATATAACCGATACGATATGTCAGACATGTCTAGAGGTAAGTATATTCATCTACTACCCTATATCTCAATCCACGTAAAGTAGTCATGCGAAGAGCGAACCAAGCGCACTAAGGTTAGCTAGACCTTAATACACCGATTCTGATTAGGCAATTGTATCATTGTGTGCACCCAATAATACATATGCCATGAGTAAGCTCGATAAAAGAATAAGCTTGCAAAAACTAGACTATAATAGAAGCATAAATCAAGGTAGTACAGAAAATATAAGTACGCTAGATTATGATGAGAGAAGTTACAAAATAATTCAATTTCACAAAAAAGATAAGCCTCTAAAATCTCTACAGTGGTCATACCAAATCCTTGTCGAAGTCGCTAGTCGACCAAATAGGGGTATAGCCTCTAAGTTCTACAGTCTGAATAAGCATTATCGTCTTATGCTAGCATACAGTTAATGTCATTCAGCTACACTTCAATAATAGGTCAAAAGGCTATGTGATACTAGGTTGTGAGGTATACTATCCAACTTATAACAATAACTAATACTGTAATTGCCTTAAGGATACCGTAGAAACTCCTGTTAAGGTCTACGAGGAGGGGTCTTGGTAATTATTAGGGTATCCTCTTTCATTACATAGGTCATGGTCGTCTTAGGTCTTAGTCTTAGTGCAAGTGTTAATAATAAGAATGGGAATATAACTCGTATCACATAGCCTTTTGACACTTGGCCGAGATTGGCATAAAGTAAGAATGGGAATATAACTCGTATCACATAGCCTTTTGACACTTGGCTGTGAATGGGAATATAACTCTGAAAGCACTTGTAACACTTGTAATCTCGGGACGTGACAATCCATACCTCTCACCCGGGTTCATCACAGCCACCCACCAAGAAAACCAAGAAACCAACGCTCCAAAGCATGCAACTAAGAAAAACTTACAAAAATAACCTAAACAATGCATGAATGGCATAAAGCAAGATGCAAGAAATTAAACCATAAGCAAGCTATACATGTATAATACGCGTATATCAGGTACGAATACTAGAATAGTGAGACGAGTCTCATAACTCTCTCCTCCTTAAAAAAAATTGTCCTCAAAATTTTATTAAGGCACGGGGTCTAGCAAGAAACTCTGGGGACATGCAATCAAGGTAAACAAGGGCATATGTGAATCAAGCACAATCCTAAAACAAGACAAGCATGCACAAGACAAGATCAGGGTACGAGATATACGAACAAGTATACCTAACGAGTCAAACAAATATGGGTATCGAGCACAGATATCATCCTCTCGCTCCCAAGTTGACTCACCCGGTGAGTGATGCCTCCAAGCAACTCGGACTAACCGAATAGTCCGGTTCTTGAGAATCTTCTCTCTCCGGTCCAAAATAGATATATGCCTATCCTCATATGAAAGGTCGATACCAACGACCAATTCTGAATGATCCAGGATATGGCTAGAATCCGGTATATACCATCTTAACTAAAATACATGGAAAACGTTATGTATCTCGCGAAGCGACGGCGGAAGAGCAAGGCAATAAGAAACATCTTTCACTCGCTCGAGGATATCGAACGGACCAACATACTGTGGACTAAGCTTTTTCAACACACTAAATCTGATGACTCCTCGGGTAGGCAAAATTTGAAGGAATACATGGTCGCCCACAGAGAACTCACGAGGTCGCCGATGCGAATCAGCCCAATAATGCTGACGATCTTGAGCCACTTTAAGATACCTCCAGACTTGTCTGACTACCTCAACTGTCTGGGCTATCATCTCAGGACCAAAAAATTGCCTCCCACCAATGTCATCCCAAGCTACAGGAGATCTGCACTTTCTGCCATACAGTGCCTCGAAGGGTGTCATCTGGATACTTGCCTGTAAACTATTGTTGTAAGAGAATTCAATCAAGTGCAAGTGATCCTCCCACAAACCCCCAAAGTCAAGGATACATGATAAAAGCATATCTTCTAGAGTCTAGATCGTACATTCTAACTGACCATCTATCTGGGGATGATAAGCTGTACTGAATTTTAAACGGTTACCCAGACTATGCTGTAGACTCTGCCAAAAGTGAGATATGAATCTGAAAACTCTATCTGATACGATACTGACTGACACTCCATAAAGTATGACATTGATTCATATACATCCGAGCCAACTGCTTTGTAGACTGTCCCACTCTGAAGGGGAGAAAGTGAGCAACCTTAGTGAGTCGATCCACTATTACCCAAATTGCATCTTTGTCAGCTGGGGATCTAGGAAGACCGGTTACAAAATCCATGGTGATATGGTCCCACTTTCACTCCAGAATTGGTAAAGGTTGAAGAAGTCCTACTGGTCTCTGATGCTCAGCCTTGACTTGTTGACAAACAAAACATCGGGAGACAAACCATGATATCACCCTCTTCATTCTATTCTACCAGACATACTGACGAATATCTCTGTACATCTTCGTTCCTCCTGGATGAACGAAATACTGAGAACTGTGGGCTTCTGACATGATCTCTCGACGGATATCCCCACTTGGTACACAAAGATGATTACCAAATCGGAGAGTTTTGTCACTGTGAATGTTTAGTTCTGTTCTACGCCCTACCTCGCATTATTCTCTAAGACGCTAAAGTTTAACATCTGTTGACTGCGTTGCTCTAATCCTTTCCACTATAGTGGATTAAAATTGCAAGCCAGCCATCAATGTCGTATTGTCAGGTAACACTACTTATATGTCCATATCCTGAAGATCTTCTATAATCTCTTGCTGCACCGTGAGAAAATATGCTCCTACTCTCCAGCTCAAGGCATCTGCTACGACGTTAGTCTTCCCTGAATGATACTAAAGGTTAAGATCATAGTTTGTCATCAACTCTAGCCATCTTCTCTGTCACGCCCCGATCCCGTAAGGGTCGTTCATCCTCGCTTGGTCCCAACGGAATCGATCATCCTCGCTTGGACGCGATATCGTGCAAGCCTAAGTTACGCTTGTACAAGGCCAAAGCTTTGAACAAGGGCAAGTAAGCTATTCAAGATGGAAGCAGCGGCACATATTTCAGAAAAGTAAAGAACACAATGGCATACGAAAATAAGCATCTTTATTAATATTCAAAAGTGTTACAAGCGGTGCTTGGCCGAGGTTACAAATCGTTCAAGCACTCTCATGAATATAATGATATTGTTCCATATATTACATCACTTTATATAAAAGTAGCTCAAAGCAATCTCGATACGGCTCAAGGCATCGACTCCAGATTTTTGGGTCCTGGGGATGAGGCACGGCTATCACTTCCACGGACAATCTAGCACCTACGAACAAGCAAACTGTTGGTGGGTCAGCATTTTGGAGAAATTACTGGTGAGTATAATCAACGAACAGAAGCAACATTTCCTGAAACCATCACTAAGTAAGCATGTGGTAAAATATTACATTACTAGTGATCTTGCTACTTTTTACCTAGGTTCATTTCATGCAGCACAGGATTATAGTCAGTTTATTTCTTTCAAAAACATAGCTTTGAAAACAGTTTTGCATATTCAAACATGTAAGCATACAATCAGAACAGTGTTCTATCATACAGTGCGCAACATGTATCGTACACCATATTCGATCTCTTAGGAACAAAAGTTATCTTTAGTGGACTATTCATCTCGAAAAAAAACAAGTGCATCAAGTGGACAATTATTTTATCAAGCAAACAAGACGAACTATCTATATGATTTCGGTCCCCGAGAAACTAAGGATCAATAGCGATAATCCAGCTAACTAATGACTCTTTTATCTAATGCTATTAGTAGTTGTGACTCATGGTTGCTTTCCACTAACATAATAGCAGCAGGGACCAAGGTTCAGCTCTGTACTAATAGTCATTGTCCAACCGATGCAAATGCATGAAGCACTATCAGATAAACTCTATGATGCAGGAAAAATGAACAAACAAGCTATATATAAACTCTTTGTATTTCTTACCCCTTGCCAAACAGTTATCCCTGCAGCAGACATATAGGTTAGCAATAATTTGCATAAACATCTATGCCTAAGGTTCTCTTTTCATTTTCGTCTCTCCATCAAACATTTAGATATGCAAGAAGGCTAACATAACATGCGCCCAAACTATATGATGGTCCATGGGTAGCCCCACGATTAACAGCGATGACTCAAGGTTCAGCTCTGCACTAGCACGTGCGTGTATCGGCAGCTGTGACTCAAGGTTCAGTTCTTCACCAACACACACGAATACTAGCAACCGTGACATCATGGGTTTCACACAACATTAATATACAAAATACCCCACTAGATCCCGTAGGACTGTATCCTCAGGATGCAACAAAATCTCTTCCAGACCGACCGATTCTCAGTACTCCAAGAACCGTTCGAGAGATGACCCTTGTGCACAAGTTGTCCGAGACCAATGCAATGACATGAATCATCTATAATGAAAGCAAACAAATGATCAAGCAAAACATATATGGTCGAGCAAAACACATCTTGTCAAGCGAAGCATATCTTTCATCTTTCACATAACTAATAGCATACCCCACTAGATCGCAAGGACTGTACCTCAGGGTGCACTATTAGTCTCTGCTTATATAAATCAAAACCTTAAAGTAGTTAGATATAGCAAAACAGGCAAGCAAAACATATCTTAGCAAGCAATATGTCGATTTCATAGCAAGTAGCATGCAATATCTATCTCTTACTTATCATATGACAAGGGGACTTGTTCAAGCAGTTTCTTTACTTATTTTTTTAGCATGAAAATGGTTCGTTTGATAGCGGTGTCAGTGTAACTAAGCATGCAATATTTCTTTTCTATCTTGACTTAGCATGGCAAGGTTCTATCTCTTTTCAGACAAGTATACAAGTTCTCATATTAAACATGCAGGTTCTCGTTCTATCATTTCTCAATGCGAACTTTATCTTATTAAGCAAAACAAGCATTGCAAAAGCTCAGATTCATTATTAAGGCGTGCAAGAATCAGATAATAAAGTTTTTCCCACTCACTTAGATCAATCGTCTTGTGGTTCGATCGAAAACTCTCCGAGAAGGCTTTCGCTCGAGAAAGCAAAGCGATATCACTTGTACATAGTGTCTATACGGAGCGGGGCACTACATTCTCTGTCTCATGTTGAGATCCTTCTGAGTAAAGACGTACTTCAAGCTCTTATGATCAGTATAAATCTCTACCCGATCTCCATATAGATAATGCCTCCAAAGTTTTAGTGCAAAGACAACTGCTGCTAACTCCAAGTCGTGTGTTGGATAATTTTTCTCATGGTCTCGAAGCTTCTGAGATGCATAAGCTATAACCTTATCATGCTGCATAAGAACACACCCTAATTCTTTTTCTGACGCATCACAATATACCGTGAAACCACCTGTCCCATCTGGAAGCGTCAAAATTGATGTCGTAATCAACTTCTGCTTAAGCTTCTCGAAAGAGGCTTGACATTCATCTGTCCAATCAAAGCACACATCCTTACGAGCCAATTGTGTCAAGGGCGCAGAAAATTTAACAAAGTTTGACACAAATCTTCGATAATATCCTGCTAGTCACAGGAAACTACGAACTTTTGCAACTGTTCTAGGTACTACCCATGTCTCAATTGCTTCTATCTTTTGGGGATCTACTTCAACTCCACCTTTTGCAATAATATGTCCCAAGTATGAAATATGATCAAGCCAGAACTCACACTTGTTGTACTTGGCATATAACTTATGTTCCCTAAGGATTTGAAGAACTGTGCAAAGATGCTGCTCATGCTCTGCTTCACTTTGACTGTAAACCAAGATATCATCGATGAACACAATCATGAACTTGTCCAAGTATGACATAAAAATATGATTCATGAGATCCATAAATACTATTGGCGCATTGGTTGCTCCAAAGGACATTACTAGAAACTCTCAATGTCCATATCTTGGCATGAACGCCGTCTTGGGTATATCTTGCTCTCTGACTCTGATCTGATGATATCCCGACCGCAAATCAATCTTGAAAAACACTGCTGCTCCACTAAGCTGATCGAACAAGTCATCGATTCTTGGCAAGTGATACTTGTTCTTGATGGTTACTGCGTTAATGGTACGATAATCAACACATAATCGTGACGTTCCATCATTCTTCTTCACTAGAAGCATTGGGGCTCCCCAAGGCGATCCACTAGCACGAACTAATCCCTTGGTTCTCAATTCTTCAATTATTTGGTACAAGACTGTCAACTCTGATGGTGCCATCATGTAGACTCTCTCTGACATTGATGCTGTTCTTGGAAGTAGACCAATGGTAAACTTTGTCTCTCTTTATGGTGGCATGCATCTAAGCTCATCAATGGTATACAAGTCCAAATCTAATCATGTAGCTAGATGTATCTTATTTCTATAAGTTAACATCTTTTAAAAAGTACTAATTGTATAATGTTTCTACAAGTCCAAATCAGATCATGTAATATCTTGAAATATGCATACTTTCTAAAAAAAAAAAAACCCACTGGAGTCTTTTCCACCCCTGGTTTTATATTATATTTTTATAACAAATAAATATCCTTTGTAAAATAAATAAAAACAAAAACAAAAAACAAATCTCAACCTTCCTATTCTAGCTAAAATAGTCGCGTGGCTTTTCCACAAATATTTGTTTGATATTTCTTTCTTTTTCTTGGAGATGAGCAACCAAGGTTGTTCATGACTTTCATCCCTATTTGCCATCGTAACGATGGCTTTTGTTCTATTTCGGCTTGGTAACTATTCTACGATGTCCCAGCTATATTATCCTTCACGCCACTATCATACATATGACAATATGACATGAGAGTGCATGGTCAACACATACTTACTACGCCTACATTCCGCTTGCAGCCAATGCTTCCTTTTATTTCAATTTATTTTCTGGAGGGGATATAAAAAATCAATTTTTTTATTTTTCATTGGGGCCCTCCACCCCCAGTGCAATGAACTTGAATCCGCCCCTGCCCTAGAGATATATCAACAAAACTCGAAGTCCAACAAATAGAACAATTAGACTAACCAGGAGACCCGACTCTACCCCCATGTGTTTCTGTCACCTCCTTTCTTTCATTCTTTTCGAATTCAAATTTTAAATTTTATTCAATCAAATCTTTCTTAAAGATCATTTATAAAGAAAATACAAAGTTGATCGGAACTGATCTAATTTTTTTTAACTTTGATTGTCAAAATTTTGACAGTCCTATATACAGTTAGGATTGTCAAAATTTAGACAGTCCTGTAGAATATGGATGGATAGTTTATGACTGTCAAAATGTTAACAGTTCTATATGCAGTTAGTACTGTCAAAATATTGACAGTCCAAACTTGGACCGTACTGTCAAAATTTTGACAGTCCAAATTTGGACCAGTTCCAATCAACTTCTACCTCGCTTTTATAAATTCTCTTTCTTAAATACCAATCAATACTTATTTAACCATAGCGAGAAACTATACTAGGAAACCCAAGGATGAAAAGAAAGAAAATTTTGGTTTCAAAACCGAACACAGCATCACTCCCCATCTATTAGCTGTAACTCTTTTTTTTTTTTTTTTTTAATGCTCCCTTCTCCTTAAACCACTCTCCTATTCTCGTGGACAATTAATATTGTTCTTTTCTTCACCTCTACTTAACATCCAACCCACACTTCTTTCTTCTCCTCCACATACTAACACTATTTCGTCACCTCCTCACCATGCTGGCAACGTCACCACCAACCAAACCACCTCCACTGTCGTCACCTCCATCTGGCCTCCTCCCGCGTCCGTGTGACAGCGTCGATCCCACGCTATCTGGCCTCCACGGGCCCATCATCCATGCCGCGAACGCAGCTGCTCTGCACCATTACTGGCGCTTCCCTCACCTCTACCCGGCAATCCCTGTGATCGCCCCTCTATACCATCGCCGGAGTTTCGAAGCTCGAGCACCCCCAACAGACCCCCTCGTCCTGAAGACCTGAGAGCCGGAACCCTCCCTTGGCTGCCACCGATCCTCCGCGTCTGTTGGAATTATCTAATAATTAGAAATCACACATTTAAAATTAATTGTATTATACTATATAAATAATTAAGTCAAATTAAAGTGATTTATTTGTATAAAAAATTAAGGGTATAATTGTCATAAAAATAATATTTAGATACGATAAACATGATTCTAATTTAATGAGAGAACTCTGTTAGTCTTCGAAGCCAAATCACCGCGTATGAAATTTTATGCCGCATCAATGTGCCATGCATTGATGTGCTGCACATCACTTTCTTGCCGCGCGCAGTGCGTCGCACATGGGGTCTCATGCCGCAGCAGTGCGCCGCGCATGAAGTTTCATGCCGCAGCAGTGCGCCGCGCGCATCATACCCTCGCCACGCTCATCAATGGTCGCGAGCATCAATCCTAGCCGCGTAGTGCGCCGCGCGTATCATACGCTCACCACGCTCATCAATGGCCGCGAGCATCAATCCTAGCCGCGTAGTGCGCCGCGCGTATCATACGCTCATCACGCTCATCAATGGCCGCGAGCATCAATCCTAGCCGCGTAGTGCGCCGCGCATGAATTTTTTTGCCGCAGCAGTGCGCCGCACAAAATTCATGCTACGCACATGGTGACCCAAATGCCTATTTTTACCTATTTAAGCTATTTTTGGCTAAAATTTTATAAAACTCAAAACATGAAAGTTGTAGATCTCTGTTTTTTCTTTCAAAATATTTTTGAATCATCTCATTTGGAGTTCATATGTAAGAGTTATCCTCAATTTATTATAATATGTTATTTTTCTAATTTATAAACTGTTTTAGCCCAGTTGAGTATTGGAGCATAGTTGGATGTTGTGCTTCCCTATATTAACACGTGATTTGGATCCTCATGACACCATGAAAATATTTGTGTATGATAATTTATTGCATTTTGGCATCAGGCAATCGAGTGTAAGTATTGCCCCATGTATCGCGTATGGCGGATACGATAACTCGTGAAAAGCTTGTACTCGTGACTCGTCATTCTAGGGAGTTCTCAAGTATCCACGACTCAAGAACTTGAAATAATTTAGTAATGATTAAACAAGATAAGATTTACCTAGATCATTGGGAGAAAAAAATATTGCGCTACCGGCTACCCCGATCTCTAAGGGCCCCATGCAGCATGGAACAATCCTACTAGGCAAGGGATCCATGACTGACCAAGTTTACGTGTGCTGCGGCACTACAAGTTGTTGTTGTTGAGCCGAGGTTCATAACATTATGTATTTCAGTATATGTTCCAGTTATATTTCAGTTTCAGTTATGCTACAAGACCATTTACAGATAAGTTTATGTTTACAAAATCAGTTTCATTTACAAAATCTCTTTATGTTTACAAAACAGTTTCATTTACAAAATCTCTTTTTGTTTATGAAATCAGTTTCATTTACAAAACCTATTTTGTTTATAAAAACCAAATCTCATTTACAAAAAAATTCATTTATATCTTAAAAAGATACTTTATGCTTACGTTATGTTGTTATGCTATCAGTTATCTGCTTTAGTTCTTTATTCATTATTGTTTGTGATGTGCACTATAAGTACTAGACAAGCGTACCCTTGGCCATCCTGGTTAACTACAGTGCCAGTGGTAGCGATATTCTTCAAAGCATGCATTTGTTAGTTGTCACGCCCCAGTCCCAAAATATCGAGGGACTGGACACGTGGCAATGGCCAGCAGCACACACCGATAGACTAACCCAAGTTAATGGATCCATCGAAGCATACTTAAGCTGTATTATATTAGTCAGGGTTTACTAATCTCATCCATAGAACATCATGAACTAAAACAAAACTGAAATAAATGCTGAAAGTAAAGTTACTGTCGAATATTCAGCAAGAATTAATACTAAGTCGGGTGGAGACAAATCTACTACCGACAACAACAAGATAGATATAACTAAAACATGCTAGAAAGTAACTAAGAAGCAGGGCCATCAACTGCAATCAAACTCTCGTCTGGTGTTGGTTCGTAAGCTGCGGTACTCCTTGTCTGCTAAATCTGGAGAACAAAACCAGGTCCTCAGGGGACATAGCAAGATACAAAAGAATACGAGCCAAAATACAGTAAATGACATGCAAGATAGAGAAGAAAGTAAACACAAGCAAATAAGACACGAGAAATCAATACATCTAAGACAGTGGCATGCCAGGGATGCTATCAAACATGACTACAAGCAATCGGGGTAACCGCATCTCAATGGGAGATCACGATCCTATAGAAAGTATTCCAACGGGGACTCACAGTCTATAGTATGGCTCTTTCGCAGCCCAACGGGAGCTCACGAAGGAGGTAGTCAAATGAACAAGTCTCTATTGCAGTACAACGGGTACTCACAATCGAGTTTGCTCAAGTGTAGTCAATGTCCAATAACAACATCTAGGTACTAAAGAAATTAGTCAAGTCAACTCCAGAAATGTAGAGTAAACATATACCATCACAATATGTCTATGGAACAAGTATGATCCAAGGAAATAGCAAATAATGTACATGCACGCAAAACGAGAAATATGACTAGAGCAGCAGGAATAAATCAGAGCACATCAAGAACTATATATGACAAAGAAGTAACAACTGAAAATTATGCAAACATTGTACAAGTATCTTGCACGACAATGAAAAGTAAAACCAGGAGACAAGTATCAAAACTGCAGGATTTGGCAAGGTATACTTGCCTGGGTTTTGTCTCCAATTGTAGCTCTGACTTCAGCGGGGATTACAGGCAGTACTCCGATTGCTGAAACAGACATCACCATCAGATCCAAAAAATATTAATTAGCTAGAAACGCCTGTCCTTGAGTCCAATTTGAAGACAAGGACAAAAACGTTATTTTCGGGTCAAGGCGGGGTCCAAATGTGGGCCGCTTTGCACCGAAAAATGCGTCAGGGTCAAAGGTCTCAAAAATAGTTTAACTTAGTGTCAACAAGTTAGGAACGATGATACGAACCCAACAGAACTTCCAGAATTGGATTCCGATGAGCCGTTCTCAAAATCACCCGTCGAGTGGAGCCTGTGGGGCCCACGACACACGATTTTGTCAATGTTCTCAGAATCGAACCAAACTTGGCTCACAGGACCAGCGTATTGCTACGAGTCCAATGGCGCAAGTTTCGTCTCGATCCGACGTGTGTACACTAAGTTACAGCGAGAACCAGAAAGGTCGGATACGGGGCGATGTCCGCGGATACGCACTGATTCCGGTGTGCACGCACATCCTAATCAGCTTCTGCGAAATCCTGCACGTCCGTATCAACGACGCGCACGTATCTGTGAAGACCGCACGCGACCAAGTCGTCCCGTTTGGCGGGGCGTACTCGATTCCGGGGTGAAACAGGGCGTTGGTTTTCCTGTTTTTGGATCGCGGTTCACGATCACCACAGGACGCGATGCACCGAGCGGGTTGCACGGGCACCGAGAGGGTCATGCAGGCTACGCGATGCAACTGACGGAATCAAAATCAGAGCTACGAGGAAAAAGATATAGTTACCTGAACAGGGCTCAGAAGACCGCGTTTCCTTCGTGTCCGACTCGTGTCCGACACGAGTCCTGTGTCCACAAAAGCTAGGGCTAGGGTTTTGGGGACGCTGGCCGGAGCTTGGCGGCGCCGCGGCGAGGGAGGCCGACCGGAGGGAGGCTGGGGGTAGCGGGGGAGGCTCGCAGGCGGAGCACGGCGACCGGCGGCTGGGCAGCAGGCCGCTGCGGGGTCGGCTGCTGTCGAGGGAGGAGGGCCGAGAAGATGAGTCAGGGCCGAGGGACGCGGTGCTGGTGGAGAGGTGCGAGGGCCGGAGCGGCCTGGCTGCACCGCGAGGGGGTGGCCGTCTCTGGCCGGAGGCGAGCTGCGGCTGAGAGGCGGCGCGGGGACGGCTGCGCCGGAGAGGGGAGGGAGAACTCAGGCCGACGGAGGGTTTTATAGGCGGAGAGGGGAAAAGGAAGCGGCGGCGGTTGCTGGAACGGCCGGAGGCGAGCTGGCAGGCGTTTGCGGAGGCGAGGCGGCGCTGGGAGGCCAAGCGGCGGCGGGTCGGCCGGCGGAGGGAGGCCAACGGTCGCGGTCGAAAGGTTACGGGAAGGAGAAGGGTCTAACGGGTCGGGGGTCAGGGGTCGGGCGGACGGGTCGGGTTCGTCGGATCCGACCCGATTCGAAATTAGGGAAACGGGTCGGGTTATTGGGCTGGGCTGCTGAGGGATTGGGCCGGGCCGGGCTATAAATAATTAAAAATAACAATTAAATAAATAAATAAGTAAATAATTAAATAAATAGTTTTTAGGGCTTCTAAAATCCATCCGGGGTCCAATAAATTCCCAAAAAATTACCCTAGGTCTAGTTTTTCATTTTATACCATAAAATATTATTTTTATAATATTTTAATATTATTTAATAATATTTAAAAATTATTTAATAATTAAAATACCTGATTTTAATTACAGAAAATTCTAAGAAAATTCCAGAAAATTCAGAAAAATCCAAATTTATCAAATTTTGAAAATCAGGTGATTACATTAGTAACTAGGTTTGTGATAACCCTAGTCAGTTAATTATAGCAAGCCGTAGAGGTGTTTGGCAGTGCGATGAATGATGTTACTTTCATTATAGCTCGCTCTTCTAGTTTCTTTTCTTTCGGCGCGTGGTTAGGGTGATAAGTTCTGCTCGGGTGAAGATCTGCAACCCCGGTCCTTGTTTGATTTAAGGGTTGTGGTCCCGATCCAGAGTAGTTCATATGCCCTCTTGCCGCTCGTCGCCTTACTTTCCTTTATATAATTTTGTTATCAGTTCTTCTAGTTATATTTTGAGAGAAGTACATTGGTACCGTACAAGTCTCGATCTGCATTTATTCATATATGTCTATTTTTTGCTAATGTTGTGATATGTTTGGTCTATCACCTTGAGCTACTTTGTAGTAATTGTTGCTTGGGGTTCTGATCCCACTGGTTTTGTATGGCCAGATTATTCCGAGGAGAACCAGGATCCAACGCACTTCCAGCAAGATGACTCACACTCGTAGGACTGCAACCGAAGTTCGCAAGTGGGTTTTCCTTCCTCCACCCTTCGTAGTGTTATTTCTTTTGTGGTATTTTAGCAAGAGGCAGTGTTAGCCCCTTATTTTGAGATCACTTCTCTGACTTCGGTCAATATGATGTATATATTAGACCATGACTGGTATATTTGATCATGTATAATTATACTCTGCTAGTACAATATTTTGTATTCACTAGTTTCATGATCATATGTGGCATATAATTTGGGATATTTTTTACTTTTATATATGATATACTCTTGTAGTTGTGTTGCTGGATTGAGATACTAGGATTTGTCGGCCATAGGACTGACGTCATAGCATGCTAGAGTTTACCCATATGTCTTCTAGACAACCTTAACACATTGCTGCTTACTTCGATATTCTTCAAAGTGTGGTTGGCCATATCAGTCCTCGTATTTACCCAGTATTCTGGGAGCAAGACGTGACAGTTCTCTTCGAGATGATTTACTCGCACGGTGTAGTCCCATGCCTAGTCGCAATTTTAGGCCCAACCCAACCCAACTTGATGAAATTGTGTTTACGACACACTTTGAGGCGTTGAATGAGATATTATCCAGGTGACGTAGATGATGGGTAGGATGTTCAACTGTTTCAAGAGCATAAATAAAATATTAGTGTAAATCTAGCAATATTAGGCACCATCGCCACAACAGACGCCGATGGAGTTCATATTCCATATTATTGATGTTGTTAGTCGTGCACATGGTGTTACAAATAGTCCTCATGACACTACTCCGTAGTTGTAGATTTTTATTTTCTTTTGTTGTACTATATTCGACCCTAGTGGGATTAATTTGGGCTAATTCTAAAGACACTCCATATATTGCTTATGATAACCCAATTTTTTTTTTTTTACAAGTTTGCTACTAGTTTTTTTACTTGAGGGAAGCCGAAATTCTCATATAAAAGCCAATGACATTTATTTTTTAGTCCAATTTTTTTTCCAGGACTGTCACAATGTTGATAGTCCTTCGAATTGGAAGGATTGTCAATATTGTGATAGTCCTAAATAATTAGGACTGTAAAAAAAATGGACAGTCCTTCCTATTGGAAGGACTGTAAATTTTTTGACAGTCCATGGAAGAAGAATAAGAAGAAGAATCAGCAGCGGCAGGGGCGGGATGCTGGGGCGGGCGACGACGAGGGAGGGCCGGCGATGGCGACAACATTAACAGTAGCAGCGGAGGCAAGCGGCCTCCGCCTCCTCCCCCGCTCGTCTCCTCCTCCTCCTTCGGCGGTTGAGGTTAGGGTTATGGTTAGAATTTGGGAGTTTGGGAATTTGAAGAGAGAGTAAAATTTTTGCATGAAGGATTTTGGAAAGGTTTTGGGCTGTTGGACTGTCCTGAGTAAATTTTGGGCTATCATAAGTAAAAGTTACAAAAATCTAGTCTGTCCTGAAGTAATGGGCCGTCCTAAGCAATTTTGGGAGTGCCTATAGAATTAGCCTTAATTTTCTGTTGTATTTGATCCTAGTTGGGTCATTTTGAGACTGTCTTTTATTATGTTTGTGTGAATTTTATTAGACTTTGTTGTATGATATACATTCATTAGTTTTAATTGGCTTGTAGTGACATGTTTGTGTGGTACTGTATGTTTTGTTTTATTTTATTAAATTTTTTTTATCGATATTTTGTTAGACCCGAAGCCAAATCAAAGTAGATGAGGTCCACAAAGTAGAGACTCACTCAAGAGTTTGTCTCTACAAAAGTTGGTGTACTAAGATCCACACAAGAGTTTTTCTACAGTAACACACAACTCCAAAAAACCAATAAACCAGGAACATGTTACAAACTGACGATCCAAAGAAATGCAAATACAACAAGAATTAGAAAACCGTTCTTCTCTTTACGTTCGTAGACGCTACAACGAGAAGGAACAAAAACAAGAAAAGAAATACAAAAAAGGAAACTCCTTGCTGGGTGATCAAAACCACCGGAGCTCAAGGCAAGATTTGCGTTAAACGACGAAGTGCCCCAAGGATCCAGCAAGTTCACACGAGAACTTCTGGAACACTCTTGGTCACCTTCGGATCACTCGAAAAATACTTTGTGGAAGGGTCCTCACTGCAGCCGCATATTACTCTGGTGCTCTATATATATTTTTTTCTCTTTTGGAAAGAAAGAGAAGTTCCTCTATATATAGAGGAAAACAACATCTATGCGGCCTGAGAAAGCTCAAGGCCGCATATATGCTATCCGACACCAAGTCGCATGCGTAGCCGTAGCATCATGCGTCGCTGGAGTCCCATGCGTCGTCGTCGCCGTCGGTCACGCTGCACAGGACAGCGCCGTCAAACGCCGCCAAGCGCATAAAGTAGCAGCTACTGTGTACAGTCACCCCCGCGCGGCATACTCCTCAACATCTATGCGCCGCCAATAGCTGACCATGTCCCCTCCACATGCAACTCGCTCATACAAGATCGCTGGTCGCATAGCTCCCGGCCGCATAGCACCTGGCGCCAACAAAGCGCCACTTTGTGTTCTTGAGTCCGAGTCCGAGTCGCTAAGCTCCTTCAAGGCTTAGCTTCTAAGGGATACTTCCAAAAGGTGGTGACAAAATAAAGATTGTCATAATGGGGTTCACACTTAATCCCTCTAGAAAAATTAACCCACATGGACCACCACCCCATGTGCATATACCAATACTAAGCAAAGCTATATATTGAGATATACATATTGGTGGTTTTTCAATGTGGAACTAAAACTCCCAAAGCAAAGTGGAAAAAACCAACATATTTTTTAATGTATTTGTATCACAATTGGTTAGGTTGAATACAACTCTATTATGTATATTTGAAAAACAGGTTCACTGTTATTTATATTAAAAAAATCAATTTTTTTTGTATTTTAGTGATGCAGTATATACGTCGCTAACTGGTATCGAAACGTCGTTAGGCGACGCTAAGTAGTATCAGTACTTTACTACGTACCGATACTGAAAGTTTAATTGTCATATATATTCATCCTCCCTTGTCGGTGATCGCGTGTGGTTGATTGGTTTGTCACGTCAACAAACATTGCTAAAGTGTACTTTAGTCACTTGTGTGACACGTCAACTAAAAATGTTTAAACAACAGAGGTCATCACTGCAGCGATGTCATATTACGTCGTTACAACAATATATAGCGACATATTTTGCTTCAACGACTAGCTAATTGGCAACCAATTTGACACATCTCTAAGGCAATCTAGCAACGTCATAAGCGGTATTAACGACGTATTATGTTATGATATCGCAGATCCTACTTATTTTTGGGGTGAACTCTTAACGACCTTTTGTATGTGGAATGGGGACTTTAGATATTAATTAATGTAGGGAATTAGACCTAGACCTCATTCCTCAATCCACGAATTCCTGAACTAATTCTTCCTGCACACCAATTGACAGTCAGGAAATTTGATCATATCCAAATGCCTTTCCGAATTAGGATCTGGTTTCCCATTCCACACTCCACCAAGAATATAGGAATTTGCCAAAGCAGAAAGGAACATAAATTAGAAAGGTTCAACTGGAAGTGAAGAACTATAATTCCTAGGTAGGCCAAAATTTGCAAGAAGTAGGTCCTGACTCTTCAATTCCTCAGCCTAATTCTAGTACTCAAACAGTACCTTCAGTCATTCTACAGGTAGCAATGTAGTCATTCAGTTCTAGTGGTTCTAGATTACTAGAAACTTGAGGCCTCACTCATTGACTTTGTGCCGAATTTGAACTATTTCCACCAGGCTTCCTTGTTTACAAGGAAGATGGGAATTCCGAATCTTGCTCAGAAAAGAGGATTTATGGGCAATTAATAGGCTTAGTGTTCCGTTGCTTAATTTGCTTAATCATGTGGATGGTTAATCAAAAATTCCATTAGGTAATTCTATGCTATAATACTTTGTAACCAAACTCGTAAATTCAGTCAACAGTGACATTTATTTATTGTCTACAACTTCATTGCTTACAATACAAACTTCTAGGATACAAAATCTTTTATGAGAACCTGACAGGGTATGTCAACCTTTACTTAATACATTTCTCGGATTACATCAATCGAAATGACGACAAGTAGGCATTTATATGAGGAAAAGAAAGGAACATCAAACCACACAAATCTTTGATATGAGCTGGGAATAATGGCTCTTTCTTGCTCTCATTAATTTGATGGAAAAGAATAGACTGCACCCAAATACCTTAGGCACATGTTGGTGGAACCGGTAGCATTTCCTTCATAGAATTGGGTGGACAGAGCTCTATAATTTCTTGAAGAGGTGTTTCAGCTGCATATTCATCGAAGCATTCATCGAGGTTCTGGAATGTACTATCCGGGTAGAGGGAGCTCACTTCGACATCTTTACGACCATCGATGGAGTAATTGGTTTGGCAGCCATTTATGAAGATGTCGTGGGTTAATGCTGCCACGATACTCTTGGGAAAGCAATTTTCTGCACTCAATATTGAACAAGTTAGGTAATTAGTACTTTCATATAGGATGTCTAAACTTCTCTATGGTCATTCATCTGAGGGCATTGGAAGATTCAACAGGAAGAAGTAGGAAGACATTGGCCAGTCACATTTCTTGTAGCTCGTCTATTACTCTATGTTTCACGGACACATGAAAAAATGGTGTATGTATTCATATCGTGTCCGTACTGTATCCATTACCCATGAAACATAGGTAACTACTTATTATACCTATCTGAAAATGTTTGTATCCGATATCAATATCGTGTCCTTACCAGTATCCTGTGTCCGTACTTGTGTAACATAGGTATTACTAGTCTGCAATATATATGCTTGGGTATGTTTCAAAGTACAGTGTCATACTTGCAGATAGAAGAGAAAAATCAAAATTACCTTCTGCCATGGCAAGCAATTCCTTCTCGGTCAAGGTGACTCTTGGGAGGGATCGCCCAAGTTTACTCTCCCATAGGATGGCCATTTCATTCATGGTGACACAATTGAATGGGGGGCGGAAATGGACAATTTTGTTAATAGTCCGAGAATCGAATGCTGCTTTCATGGTGAACTTGCCAATGTCTGTTCCAGCTACAAAGTAAGCTGGACCAGAAAGGAATCCTTAAGCAAAATCATTTTACATTTAAATAAAAGAAGTCCAACCCAAAGAATGGGATGTAGGATTTATTCCTTCTATTTAAAACATAGAGGTTTGGTAAAAGATGAAGTGAAACATTACATACTATAAACATGTAACTGTGACATTGTAGAATCATCATCATCAAAGACATGGATATTAAACTCATAAAAACTCCAAGAAGGTTAGAATTAGGTACTTCAGACAAACAATACTTGTATATACATATCTCACAATAAAAGTACACATTTCAAAGGTCACATTATTATGAGAGCCTATAGATTATTTGTTGCTTGTATTTTGTTACTTTTGTTAACATCTATGGACATGTACTTTATGCTCATACGTATTTCTTTTATGCAATGGTATAGTTTATCTATGTTTAAATCATGTGGGGGTATACAACAACTTGTTGAATAAAATTTGATAAATACAATTATGTAAAGGTATACCAGTTGTTGAAGGTGAAGTACATATACTTAAAAAAGAGATGGAAGAATTTATACAAATAACATATGGCTCAAGGAAACAAAACTGAGTTCCTGGAAAGCTACAAGAGAGTATTTTCGTGGTTGACTATCATGTTTAATAAGACAATGGAAACTAGATTTCTTGTATCCATTTCTTTGACAAAGAAGATGGAAGAATTGCACGAGATCACATAAGAAACTTACCATTCATGTTAAGAATTGTCGCTGACAATGGCACATTAACAAATTAAGAAATGACCTGGTTATTCATTATCATGTCGGAGGTTCAACTGATTCGTACGAACCCTGAAAGTGGCTAATGCTAAACTGCACAGCAGCTTGAAAGATGGGAGATAAACATAGACTTCAAGGCTTGCATAATCTTTAGGCTCTTAGTATCTGTTTCGTTTTACATAAAGCAAGCAAAAGGAAAGGAATTGAAATATGGATCCTAAATTATCAACAAAACCTCACTAGTTATCAACAAAACCTTGCTAACTTTCATAATTTGTGGAACACACAGTTAGTATAATCTTTTGTAACTTTCAGCTTTAATTATCAACAAAACCTTACTAACTTTACTACATCTCTGTTCTTACAAGTGTGCTCCAAATTTTCCATAGTGGAATCCTACAATGGTCCTCAAATTTGTGGAGAACACGCTAGGGAACTCTCACATGCTCTCCAAGCTCCCATAAGACATCCAACAGCATTGAACATGTAAGCAAGCAGCGTACACTTATGTACAGAAAGCTTTCTGTTCTGATTAGTGCCATTTATACCCTTGAGTATCTAAAGCTTTCTGTTCCGATTAGTACCGTGTAAGTAAGCAGCGCACCCTTGAGTACCTAAAGCTTTCTGTTCCGATTAGTACCATTTATACTTTCATTATTTTGTTTTGTGCCATGATCCTTCACTGTGCAGTTCAATATTTGCAATATGTACAGATACACTGACTTTGCTTCCAATTAAGTGACTGTATTAGCAAAGACAGAGAAATAACCACCTATATAGTATGGTATACTGCAGCATGTTAAGATTTTAAAAAAGATACTCCAAATTGTACAACTAATTATGTGATAAATTCTGCCTACTATACATCCTACTGGACCATGTTGGATTAAATGGTTGGAATTTCCGGAACTAGTGAATTAATATATCCTAATCATAAACATAAATTGGGTGAATGAGAAGCATATTGTTGCATTTATGTCACATAGTAGTAGCCCCGCAAACACGAAATTTGCTTCATATAGTAGCAGTAAGGCAAACACTAAATTTGTGTCACATAGTGCAGGGCTGACACTACTCTTTAAAGAAGTAATAAATATATTTTCAATAAGGTATATGAATAGACCATTTTTTATGTGTAGATTAGTAATTGAATTGAATTACATGTTTAGAAGGACTTTTAAGTAGTTCATATTTGTAATGCCTCGAGTACGTATACTAGTTCATGCTTATAAGAGAAGAACTACATTAACAAGTTGGCAAGAATTACTTAAGTAGGGATCCAAAGGGAAGTTGGCAATAAGTACCTTTCACGCTCCCATCTCCATATATCAGGAATTCGTCCGATGGTGGTGCAATCTCAGAAGGGTGGGTGTTATCAAAGTAAGGCCACCCAGCGATCGAGTTACAGCAGATGTAGGTGTAGGGGATTTCTGCAGCCTCGATTGCTCGGCGGATCTTTCTCTTCTGGTTGTAGAAACTTAGGCCAGGTTCTACCGGATTTGCCTTGTCGATATCGTGACCAAACTCCGACGGCAAAAACCTCTATGAGATCGAAGTCACAGACAACACATTAACTATAACAGAAATAGAAACATAAATACACACATATATCATGGTTTCGATCGCCCAAGTCACACCGTTCATTAATAGCTAGCATATTAGCTGTACTTCAATGTTAGGGTGAGACACTTGGGGAGTAATTCATACCTTGACCGTGCCGACAGATCGAATGGCCTTCACTAGGCAAAGCTGCTCGAGAACTTTGTCACCTCCTGTAACGGAAATGACCACCTCAATCTTGTGCTCCCTGAGTTTCTTCTCTATTAGCTCACTATCTTCAACACATCCCTGGAGGTTTTATTTCATGTACGAGACGTATCATGCATAAGGCTTTGCCAAGCACAAAAAAAATACGATAAAAGAAAAATATATGAAGAAAATCAAGAACTATACATGGTTAAAACAAGTAAGAATCTGTCCATGTTACCACAGCAAAACTCAGGGGGTGAGGGTTACATACGTGTATAATTAAAAGAAAAAACTTTTGAGAGAAAATAATTAAAAGATATTAATTGAAAATCCAAATGATCAAGGTGTGATTCCACCACTTCAGGACGAATTAGGGCCATAATTATTTGTGCACGCCTTACTAGCTGCCAATACTTAATGATCAACTTTCAAGAGAGATGTATTTGTCATGATTTTTGATGTGGTCCTACTTCTTAGAAAATTAATGCAGTTGATGTATGCATTATCAATTTTCATTGCCTTTCTTCATTGTCCTTGGATGTGATGGAACAAGTTGATAAAATATCAAAATTGATGACAATTTGTTCTT
The DNA here is from genome assembly GCA_036927795.1 of Iris macrosiphon. Classification (NCBI taxonomy): domain Eukaryota; kingdom Viridiplantae; phylum Streptophyta; class Magnoliopsida; order Asparagales; family Iridaceae; genus Iris; species Iris macrosiphon. The sequence goes on along the minus strand of JAYESA010000003.1, from coordinate 141,183,306 downwards.
TTTAAATTATGAGAGGTGGTTAGGATGTACATATTATCATGAATTATAATGACATCCCAATTATAGACATTTCTGCTACCTTAACATTTTAACACTCGATTTTAGCACCCAAATTTTATAAAAAAAAAAATTGAAGCATTGTTCGTCAATTTTAAAGCACATCAAGATAACTTCAAAATAATATATGACTATACAAATATTTAAAATTGTACTTTTGTACTACAATATATGCTTTTGAAGTTGTCTCGATGTGTTCCAAATTAATGAAAAGTACTTCAAAATATCAATTTATGAAGTTGGGGTATCAAAATCGAACAGTGTAAAGTTAAAGTGTCAAAAACGTCCGAACGTTATAGTTGTGATAATATTAAGATAATTTAGTCAAAGTTTAATATAATGCTTCGTACCAAGTATAAAATGACTGAAGTTAAACCTTGTTAGACCACCGTTGTGTTCCCGATAGGCTAGGCTAGTTGGTTACTACTGTTAGTTTTAGGAATATTTGATACTATTTTTGTAACATACTCTCTTGGGATATAAATTTAGGAAATTACTAGGAAAACAAACAAAGTGATAGAAGTTACAACATTAATTTTTTTTTTTTTGTCATTTTTAATACACAAAATATTGGCATTTAAAATGTTAGTGGGACTATCACAATTTTGTGTGTGTTAAGACTACCAAAATTCTGACGGTCCTAAGACAGAAAACTATCTTAAACATGTAGTGGGCGATTTATAAGTTCATATATGTATAATTTAAAGAAAAACTTTTGAGAGAAATAATTAAAATATGTTAATTAAAAAATATTAATTGAAAAGCCAAATGATCAAGGTGTGATTCCACCACTTCAGGACGAATTAGGGCCATAATTATTTGTACACGCCTTACTAGCGGCCAATATTTAATGATCAACTTTCAAGAGAGATGTATTTGTCATGATTTTTGATGTGGTCCTACTTCTTAGAAAATTATTGCAGTTGATGTATGCATTATCAATTTTCATTGCCTTTATTCATTGTCCTGGATTGTGATGGATTTTGTTTTTTGTTTTTTTGTTTTTTTGTTTTGTTTTTTGTTTTTTGTTTTTTGTTTTTTGTTTTTTTTGACATGAGATGGAACAAGTTGATAAAATATCAAAATTGATGACAATATGTTCTTTTAAAATTATGAGAGGTGGTTAGGATGTACATATTATCATGAAAGTACCCAAAGTTTAAGGCTAAATTATTATAATGACATCCGAATTATAATTGCTCTTTACTACTCAATTTTAGCACCCAATTTTATAAATTATTCTTTTAAAATATTTTTTGTCAATTTTAAAACACATCAGGACTACTTCAAAAGAATATATGACAATACAAATATTTAAATTGTGCTTTTGTACTATAAAATATGCTTTTGAAGTTGCCTCGATGTGCTTCAAAATTAATAAAAAATATTTCAAAATGTTAATTTATTAAGTTGGAGTGTCAAAATCGAGCAGTTTAAAATTAAGGTAACAAAAACGTCCGAACGTTATAGTTGAGGTACCATTAAGATAATTTAGTCAAAGTTTAATATAATGCTTTGTACCAAGAACAACAAAATGACTGAAGTTCAACTTGTCAGACCACAATTGTGTTCCCGATAGGCTAGGTGTTAGTTTTACGGATATTCGATACTATTTATTTGTAACATACTCTCTTGGGATATAAATTTTGGAAATTACTAGGGAAAAACACTAAGTGATAGAAGTTACAACATTAAAAAAAAAAATGTCATTTTTTTTTTCTTATTTAGTTGAGTGGAGTATCATATTGTTATTGGAGGAAAATAAAGCATCATCACTGTGACACTGACCTAGTGAATAATATCTCTAGCTTTTAAAATTGTTTGGTGGGAGTTGGCAAATAAGAATTTAAGAAAAAGTGATAGTGTTTAGAAAAGTGGGAGAAAAAATGGAGACGAGAAATTTAAGAAAAAAAAATCATTTGGCCCCAACTAAAAAAAAAAAAAATCCTCCCAAAGTGGAGTAGAAAATTGTAGAAAGACGAGAGAAAATTTTAAGAATTTATCCAAATAAAAGAAGATTACTTTACATTTATTTTAATTTTTTCATTTTCCTTCTCCTAGAAAATTCTTTTTCACTCCCCCAGTACACCCCCCACCCCCAAAAAAAAAAAAAAAAAAAATCACAAACACAACCTACATATTTAAACTTGGCATGATGTTGAAATTCCAATATTGTATGCAGGTGCAGCAAACAAGAATGAAGCAGCTAGTAAGCAAGTACGATCCACGAACCTCAACGACGATAGCACCCTTGTTGTGAAGGTCTTGGATGGTGGCATCCCTGGAGCAGGAGCTGGAGCCTGGCCGGATGAGCAGGTACGTCGCGTGCCCGCTCTCCAGGCTTGCGTCCGCAACGAACCTCCCGATGTACCCCGTCGCTCCGATCACCAGCACCGGGCCCGTGTTCGCTACTGGACCTGCAGTCATGTTGGCAATTCGCAGATTGATTAGGAAGAAGGAACACCGCACTCTCTTAAAACCCCAGCACACTTGCAAGCAGGTCAGTTTGCTGGGGATTATATAGGCCAGGTGTCGACTATGTTTGGAGCTCTCAACTACTTGTTTCCCCCCTTTGTATTCGCCAATGCTATGCTGGGGATACGTGGGTGGACTGGAAGCCGCACTCCCTGTGTGAATGTTAGGTTGGCGGTGCGGTCTTCGATATGAGAATTAGGTGGAAGTGTTCTATCTAACTTTCAATTATGACTAATTATGACAATTCTTAACAATTCTACCTTTGTGTTTGTACTATCGCAGAAACTGTTTGGTCGGTCTCTACTTGTAGAGAGTCCACACACACATACATACTGTCGGTATATCATTCGACTCGTGACCAGAATCGACAATCATTATGATTTTGAAAAATATTAATTTTTTTATTTAAGGGTCTCCTCCAACCCTAGGGTTAGGGGTGGAGGCTAAAGACTTTATGCTTGAGGTCACTCAGGAAGCTATCTAAAGAGCATGGCCGGTCCAGAGTTTATGGGAGTCCTCTACGAAGATCTTTCAAAATAGACCTCCCATATATAATGTAAAATATTAAAAACTAAAATAAAAGTAAGTTCAAAAATAAAGGCTCCACCAAGAATTGAAGCTAGGACCTCTAGTGTACAAGTCTAACATAATAACTACTACATCACAATTGTTTTAAATTGAGAAAGGCCTATGACACATACTAGCTCTATTTTAGATATAAAATTACTAATATATATATGTTTAAAAAAACTTTTTTGGGCCCCCTGATCCATGGGCCCTGGGCGATCGCCCTGGCTGCCCTGGGCCAGGGCCGGCCCTGCTAGAGAGTGTTCTCTTGAGTGACACATTAAAGTAGACACCAAGAGTAAGAGGGAGAGAGCTCGTCGGAGATCTCATAAGAAAGGGTTTTGCGTTACGATGTTGTGTGTATAATCCTTGTAAGGTTCTCTTGTTGTTTCAATAAAGTTATTTACTCCCTTGTCGTGTGAAGTATGTTGATATTGACTAAACCACTTTAAATATCGTGTATTCATCGTTTTCTATTAGTTCGCTTAATTTGTGCATTGTTATTTTACTCGTCATCATAAGGTTATTGTTCTTTGTGTTGTGCACAACTCATAACAATTGGTATCAAAGCTAAGCCAACCGTCGAGATTTTAAATTTTTAGATCTAGGTCAATGGTAGGTAATAGCAATTGATCCCTCCCTATTTGTCATGGGGTTTCTCTACAAGATTTTCATCAATGACAATTCTAGCAGGCTTCCTATAACCATATATAACTATGGTCCATAGGTCAAAGTCTAGTGATTTCAAATAAAAACTCATACGTGTCTTCCAGTACGTGTAGTTGGTATCGTCAAATATGGGTGGCCTATTTGTGGACTGGCCTTCACCACTGTTGGTGTAAATTGATCATGCAGTTGCCATAGATCTACTCTAGGGTGTTATCCTTTATCAAGTGAACTTAGCTCTGATACCAATTGAAATAGCGTGTAGGCAACTCTAGAGGGGGGTGAATAGAGTTATGTGTCTATAGTGACCAATTAAAAACTGATTAAGACTAAGTCCAGGAAGCAACTACTGATAGAGTAAATAATCAGAGAAATAATAATGCGAAAATTAAATAGAGTAAGGAAGAGCAAACGCAAACACCAAGATGTATACTGGTTTTCCTTCTGGAGGATTAGTCCAGTCCCGAGAACTCAAGCTCGGAGTTTGAATCCACAATCAGTGAAACACAAGCTTTGATCCACAGGCTTGCCACTTCTTTACAACACGATCTTTTGATCCGAAGCGCTCGACTACTTCCACTTTGCAGAGGAGAAACTTAGAATTTTCTAAGTGAGAACACTTTACAACTCTTGCACAACTTCTAACTGAATCGTAACGAGGCACCTTGGGGATTAGGAAGTTGTGGCTAAGAAGATTTGGAAGAGTGTGGCTCAGAGAAAGGCTTATAATGTATAGAGCTTATAAGATTGAAAGCTTGAGAGATGATTTAAAATGGGATAAATCATGCTCTATTTATACTAGTCTAGGGGGGGGCAGAGTTCGGCCCAAGTTCTGTCCCCTAACGTTCAAAAATTCGAACATTGAACAGCTCGTAACCAGGTAGAGCGAAAAATTAGGTTGCGATTAAGGGGACCGAGTTCGGTCAGGGACCGAGTTTGATCTGTCTCAGACCAGAAGCTCTGTTGGTTGGGTTTGAGTTGGTTTGCTTTGGTTCAATTTGGGTTTAAGGCTTGTTTGTTTGGTAGAGCTGTAGGAAATATGTTGAGTAGGTTTAATGCCACATTGCGACTCAACTTACACCGTTTCCTAGGCTCAAACAAACATAAAAAATTATAGACTCTGAACTTTACAACAATGATGAAACATCAGTTTTGTCGAAGTCTGTTGATGTCATGTCTAGCAGTCGATGTGTCGTATTGAGTCATAGCAATTCTCAGTGTGTTAATTATCAAAATTAGGTTGACTATGATCAAGTTTGGGTCAACAATCTCCCCCATTTTGAGAATTGACAAAAAAATATTTGTATTTCTCAATGTTCATACCTGGACACAGGTTGAAGGAAGAAGCAAGATGTATCATGGTTTGAAAAGGCTGGCTCCCCCACAAATGGTGAATGTCGTCCAAGAAAAAGTCCAAACAAAAATAGACACATATAGCCAAGCACAAATATCTAAACACACACAAATATCATAGCATATGCTACTTCTCCCCCTTTGTCATTTGTCAAAATGGAATAGCTCCCTTTTAAAGGAACAATTATAGACAAAGTGAAGAAAATAACATAGCACATATATTTGTAACAGAACCAAACATGTATGAAATAACCAAAGATAATAAAGACTAGTTGTAAACTCCCTCGACCAGATTTCAGTATTTTAATATTATTTCTAGTTAATTAGAATTAGTGTAACTTTTTAAAAATTTATTTATTAATATATTCTATTGATTGTGCACCTGTTTGTTACACAATAAATTAGGGCACCACACTAGCTGTTAACCCTAAACTAATTTCTCATCCCTGCCCTAGACTTGCTAGACTACATTTTCCGTATTTTTAGCAACTCCCAGAAACCTCGTTTTGTGCTTCGTTTTAGTCGCACAAATATCGTTACAAACGTACGTATTTAATTCCTATTTAATTTTCTGCTCTTTACCAACCTCTGTACCCTAGAGATTTGAGGACCAGTAGGCACCTGTTTTGCCCAACCAAAAATACGATAATATTCTACACTAAATGTATTACAATTATCGTATTGACACCGTAGAAAAATTATGACCCTAACTGCCCCTGAATAATTAGTGAACACCGTGCGCAGTATTTATTAAATAATAAATACGGTGACCCGTATCACCTGCAGAATCAGACCCTGACCCTGCCCAGGCTCATCCCCACAGCCCAGGACAATTCCCCAGCATTTTTCCTCAATTCTGTGAATTTTAGTAATTTTTAGAACCAGGTGATTTTCCAGACAAATTTCATAATTGCGCAATTTCCCAATTTTTGGACTTTTATGCAATTTATGAAAAGTCAGGGGTTTTTATGCAAAAATTCCCATGTGAGGTGGCATCACCTCATTGGTTATTGAATAGGTGGATTGGGACCCACAAAATATCAGATAAATATCCTTAATTATCTGAATTAGATATTTATTAATTAATTTACCAAAATACCCCCAAAGTTCCATTTATTTACAAAATTGCCATTAACCTAAAATCTATATAAACCCTAAAACACACCCCTCTCTCTCATTCCCCGACTCCCCTCGGCCAGCTCCGGCGACCGCCCACCGCCGGACCACCGCCAACCCCTTCGCCCCTCCCCCGGCCACCTCCCCGTCCACCGCCACCCTCTCCGGCCACCGCCTCCGCCGTGGCGAGCCACCGCAGCATCTTCCCCTCCCTGCCCGACAGCAGCCTCCCCGACCTCCGACCGCCCACCACCGCCGCCCTAGCCGTCGTGGACCTCCGCCACCGACCTCATCCGCTCCGCCGTGACCTCCTCTACCCAACCACCACCGCCACACCTCCCCACGACCACCGTCCTGGCCGGTAGCTCCCCCGCAGCCTCCTCCCCGACTTCGCCTCCAAAGCACCACCACCACTCCCCGACGCTTCCCACCGCCACTCCGGCCACCCCTGACCACCTCCACCCACCCCGACCTGTTCGCCACCTCCTCCTCCACCACCCCGACAGCCTGCACCGCCGCCCCCGCCACCGCACGCGGCGCTGCAGCTGCCACAAGCCGCTGCTGCTGCTACTGCTAGCAGCTACTGCTACTGCCGTTGCTCCTCCGGCCGGCCGCCGTCGACTCCGCCGCCGACCTCCCGCCGACGACTCGCCGTGGACCCCACCTGCCTGACCGGAACAGTACCCCCCCCCCCCCCTCTGATGTACGTATGTGTATTATTTTATGTATACATGTGTGTATATGTATATATATATATATAAATGTATATATATATATATATTAATATATATTAATATATACATGTTATTATATATAATTACTTATATACTATTAATTACTAAAATACTGTATATACAGTACATATATGTATTTATAATTTCTACATTTTTCTTTTTTATATATATATGTTATTATTTATATATACATATATGTATATATATATATATATATATATATATATATATATATATATATATATATATATATATATGTATATTTATATATATTATCTAAATACTATTATATAAATAATATATATTAATATACTGTGTATTATACAGTATAAAATATATATATATTATATTTATTTACATCTTTTCTTTTCCTGTTTTTCTTTAGTATTATATATATTATATATATATATGTATTAAATACATATATGTATATAGGTATTATTATATATATATATATATAATACTATATATGTATATATGTATATATGCTTTTTATTTTTATTATATATATGTGTATCATACTTTTATATATGAATACATATATAAATTTATATATTTATATATATATATATAGTATGTATACTATATATATATCATATATATAACATATTTGTATATGTTATATAATTACTACTATAAATACTATGCATTCTATTTCTTTTATTTATTTCTGCACTTTAAATTCCTGCACTTATTATATATGTATATATATATATATATATCTATATATATATACATATTATCTATATATATATATATATTGCTGGAAAATACAGCTTATATTTATATGTATATTTCTAATTCTTGCACTATCTTTAAATTCACTATATATAATACTATATATAACAGTGGTCACCTATAGACCCTGATATTAGTGCTGGATATTACAGCACTTATATTTATATTTAAAATTCCTGCAATGTCATTTTTATTATCTATATATATATACTATATAGTACTGTATAATACAGTACATAGATATATACGTATTTAATTTCTGCCTGTCATTTTTAATTTATTTAATCAGTGGATACACCCTGATAATATTATTATATCATAATATTTATGACAGTGGATATACCCTGCTATTATATAAATTTACATTCCTGCATTCTCTTTTCTGTATATATATGCTATATATATACTACTACTACATACTATATCTATAAGTATATATATATACTATATATCTATATATATGTGGGTGTGTATCCTATATATTAGGTAAATATATATACTTTTATATACCCTGATAATTCACGAACCTGTATATTTTTAACAGAGAATATCTCCAGCACAACCAGTGACCCCTGTCACAAGCAACTACAAACCTGACTGTGAGATCAGGTTACCAAACACTATCAGGGAGTAGGCAAGTATACCTTGCCAAGTACTGTTTAAATTCTCAATATTGTTATATGCTCTTATTTCTGTATTTCATATACCATGATTACCTGAGACTGCCTTGGGTACAGTCAGTTGATTTGTTGACATTTAACATAATATTACAGACTCACCAACAATTATGAGAGTATTCTTATATTCTCCTAGACCCTATCACGGGAACACGCAACATGGTTGCAATACATATTGGGATGCGAGCTGCGTAGTTGACTAGCTACCAGTACGTGTGACCGCATCACGGATTAGAATAAATCAGGAAATATACGACTTGACCTTTAGTTACATTGGGAGGGGAGAACAACTAAAATACGTATGGGACACCCACCTCTTTACCATGTGCCGCACTCGACGGAGTGATACGGATGATATAAATATGTATTCATGTGACCATTCTCATCGTAGATGGAAAATTGTATAGTGCCCTTGAACGGGGGCATATGTGGCATATACTAGCCTGTCACTACAGATTGGTGAATTACGTCAGCATATGTCTAGCCACACATTTCCCATACGTATTAGGTTGTCTCAAATTGCATTTCACATAGATGGTTAGCACCCTGTATTTATTTTATTCAGTAATTTCTATTCAGTATTTACACACATGGCATATTGTTTTCCTGTATCTTGTTACGTCCCTCTGAGGACCTGGTTCCCTGCCAGGTTTAGCTGAGACACTCCACCCCACAGTATCTGGACCTGGACAGGAGTCTGGACATGCCCTTGAGATGGAGTCAGAGGAGATGACGTCAGAGTCTACCTGAGTGCACCTGGAGTTGGAGCTACATATTTTTGAGGATGTTGTGCTAGTTTATCTTATTTCACTTCTGCTACTTTTTGTAGTGGGATTGTTCCCACCTGACCTTATCTGGGTTGTAAATGACATTTCGATTATAGCATCTTTATATTCAGCACTTTCCCTGTTATTCTTGTGGATGAGATAGATTTATCTGTATTTAGACTTGTAGTATTTTAGGACAGCGTAGCACATCACTTTGGGTCCATTAAAATTGGGTAATTCCTTAGTGACGTGTCAGCTGGCCAGTGACACGTGGCCTAGTTCCGTATATTTTTGGGACTGGGGCGTGACAGAGGAGCTGAAGCCTTCCCTCAACCAGTCGATTATCTTGGTGCACTCTATTTGTGTCTTTTGAAGTGCATACAAATTCCCGAAGCTCGTGCATAAAAATTTTTGAAGCTCCGTGTCGATGGTGCAAATCCGCTTGAAAGGTGTTTTGACAATTGAATTTTAGTAGGGCATGTAATGTATGGAATGGCTATCTCATTTTGCATCCATCTTGTAAGCCCACGCGGTAACCCTCTACTTGTATTCAAGAGTCTGTAAATGATGTTCATTATCAATAAAAAAAACTTTTCTTTTGTACAAAAGTGTGATTCAATATTTTGCGTAATCTATTGTTGTGCTAGTTGCAACATAATACCTATGTCTTGTGCGAGCGCAACTTAGGCTCGCACGGCATCACGTCCAGGGGACGACTATCGATTCTACGGAATCGGGACGTGACACAACCGTGCCTACTAAACAGATAAAGACACGTATGATCACCCTAATTGTCACGCCCCGATCTCCCGCAGGCAATCGGCCGTTCCCGCTAGGCGGGAATCACCCTCGCCAGCGCTCCCGCGGAACGATCGCTTAACCCATCCGGACGTGATACCGCACGAGCGTGAGCCACGCCCGTGCAAGGCCATGGTTCATTGGCTGGCGGCAAGAGTTCTAAGCCACAGAGTCGCACAGATAGTCCGAGTGCAGCGGAGTCATGAACGCATAGGCGATCGGTAACAGGTTCACTGAGTCGACAAATATAGCGGAAGCATTGAAACACAAGTTGAAGTAAAGCAAGCTCTTTTATTGATATGAACATGTGTTACAGGCGGCGTATAGCCGAGATTACAAGTCGCTCAAGCCTCTCTTTGAAACAGTAAAAGCGTGCCAAGTGGCTACATTTGTGGAATGTTTGTTCAGGCGATATTCAGGCTATGTTCACAACATTATGTCTTGTATATGTGCTTCAGTTCCGGACGCATCGTTGCTTCGGAGTGATGTCCATACCTTAGCACGCACGTTGGAGGCATCCGCACCGAACGAGGTTCTCCCTCATCCTGCATACAAACTGTTGGATTATCAGTACATTGAATGCACTGGTGGGGAAGCTACTCTCCCGCTCGACAAATCCAAATACGTAATACAGGTTCTGTGCACAACTATTAAGTTGTCTTTCTAGTTGCCTTAGGATCAGTTTCATGCAAACATTGAATAGCTTATCGTGTCGGGCAGTGCGCAGTGCGATGTTTGAGGAAACACGGCGAGACTTACCAACTTACCATTTCTCCTTCCCTGTCCAAGGCAAACATGATTAATTCAAGCACGGGCATGTATAAGCATTCAAGAGGCATAGCATTAGCAAACACGATATTGTTATAACATGATCGTTCAGGTGTTAAGTTATTCAGTGATGCTATGCAATAACTCGCACGCGGATAGCCGCTAAGCGAGAATGACTTGTTTATCTTCCATTTTACAAGCAAGTAGGCAACAGGTTTAAACACACATAAAAATCACACGATGCATTGCAAGCCAGATTCACACGAGAAACACACGGGGCATTACAAGCATATACACACGATGATCACTGGCTTGATGCCATTATGGACTAGTCAAGAACAAGGATAGCATGCAACGAGAAAATACGAGGAGCTCATAAAACACGATGCGTTGCAAGTTATCCCGTCCGAACACGATTGACTATAAACACGAAGTCTGCCCGGATCGGATCGGTGCCAGTGCCCCAGCACCGTCCGCAGAACTTATATCCTTGTGCACAAGTTGTCCATGATCGAACACGATTATTAATTTACACACGAGCACACGACAAGCAGTAATGCATAATTCATTTAGCTATTGGATATGCACAGTCTCCTGGGCTGCTGTAAGCCCGCACACGAGGGAGACTTGCAGGAAGATCCGAATACCTGAATGAGTCTTGCCACTGGAGTATGGTTCATTTACTTGACATGATGCAGTTCCCTGAATCGGGATCTGCCTTGGTGACCTAACGGTCCCGGATACTCACAGGTTTATTCAGGCACAAAATGACTACTTGGTAGTCTTCCGGGGTTTGGATGAACACAATGCAACATTCAAGCAGACAAGCATGCGTTTCTAAGGAACATAAGTAAACACGTTTGCTCGGACCCGAAGGTAAGCCGAGAGATAAAACCATTAGGGACTTAGCATGCGAGGGTCTGAATACAAGCAGTATTTCGGTTTCCATATTCTAGCATAAGCAATATGAGTTGGGATTATTCTCTTAGCTAGGTGCGTTAGAATTATTAGCATGCAGGGGTGATTCACCTAGCGACTAGCATGAAACATTTCAGATTTTATGTGTGCTGGCTAAGCAAAGACAAGTTCACCATAGCCACCCACCTTAGCGATGATTCGCCTCGGTAGAGCGATACGCCTGAGCGAGCCTCTGAAAGTCCAAGCCGAATTCCTGTAGGGATAAGTCTGGATATCTTTTGCTTCTCGTTTGAGGCAAAGCGGGTCGGGAAAGTTGCACTTTTGTCGTTTGAGTCGGCAGTCCGCTAGAACGGAACAGGGTGTTACATCCTACCCAACTCAGAAAAAGTCTCATCCTCGAGACTTACTGAGGACAAGCAGTAATCTAGGGTTGAGGCAATCCTAGACAAGTCGTTGTACTTGTTTCATTTGGATCTTTACTTGCACAAGCGTCGAAATCAGCATATCGCTTAGACTGGATCGTGTGCACCTTCGACATGCATTTCTAGTGTGAGCACGTCAACCAGCTTAGTGATAGTGAAGTCTCAGCACTCGAGTTTTACCTTTTCTTAAGTCTTGGAAGGTGCACTAGTCCAAGGCGTCCCTCGAATAGATGCATTCAACCAAACTTAGGGTCAGTGAAAATCGGACAAGCTACTAGCGATACTCTCAAGGGTTCGCACAGGTTGGCACAAAGGCCACTCGCAGCATACAACCAGACAAGCAATCATATCATTCAAAATGCATTTTGAAAGTATTTAGACTTATTGTTGGAACATCCCATCAAGGCATTGAGAGAGAGCGTGCACATAACCCACGAACGAGCTTTCAAAACAGAGATATCGAATCGAAGTCCAAAGGCGTAGAAGCCAGGCTCTGATACCAACATGTCATGCCCCGATCTCCCGCAGGCAATCGGCCATTCCCGCTAGGCGGGAATCACCCTCGCCAGCGCTCCCGCGGAACGATCGCTTAACCCATCCGGGCGTGATGCCGCACGAGCGTGAGCCACGCCCGTGCAAGGCCATGGTTTATTGGCTGGCGGCAAGATTTCTAAGCCATAGAGTCGCACAGATAGTCCGAGTGCAGCGGAGTCATGAACGCATAGGCGATCGATAACAGGTTCACTGAGTCGACAAATATAGCGGAAGCATTGAAACACAAGTTGAAGTAAAGCAAGCTCTTTTATTGATATGAACATGTGTTACAGGCGGCGTATAGCCGAGATTACAAGTCGCTCAAGCCTCTCTCTGAAACAGTAAAAGCGTGCCAAGTGGCTACATTTGTGGAATGTTTGTTCAGGCGATGTTCAAGCTATGTTCACAACATTATGTCTTGTATATGTGCTTCAGTTCCGGACGCACCGTTGCTTCGGAGTGATGTCCATGCCTTAGCACACACGTTGGAGGCGTCCGCACCGAACGAGGTTCTCCCTCACCCTGCATACAAACTGTTGGATTATCAGTACATTGAATGCACTGGTGGGGAAGCTACTCGCCCGCTCGACAAATCCAAACACGTAATACAGGTTCCGTGCACAACTATTAAGTTGTCTTTCTAGTTGCCTTAGGATCAGTTTCATGCAAACATTGAATAGCTTATCGTGTCGGGCAGTGCGTCGTGCGATGTTTGAGGAAACACGGCGAGACTTACTAACTTACCATTTCTCCTTCCCTGTCCAAGGCAAACATGATTAATTCAAGCACGGGCATGTATAAGCATTCAAGAGGCATAGCATTAGCAAACACGATATTGTTATAACATGATCGTTCAGGTGTTAAGTTATTCAGTGATGCTATGCAATGACTCGCACGCGGATAGCCGCTAAGCGATAATGACTTGTTTATCTTCCATTTTACAAGCAAGTAGGCAACAGGTTTAAACACACATGAAAATCACACGATGCATTGCAAGCCAGATTCACACGATAAACATACGGGGCATTGCAAGCATATACACACGATGATCACTGGCTTGATGCCATTATGGACTAGTCAAGGACAAGGATAGCATGCAACGAGAAAACACGAGGAGCTCATAAAACACGATGCGTTGTAAGTTATCCCGTCCGAACACGATTGACTATAAACACGAAGTCTGCCCGGATCGGATCGGTGCCAGTGCCCCAGCACCGTCCGCAGAACTTATATCCTTGTGCACAAGTTATCCATGATCGAACACGATTATTAATTTATACACGAGCACACGACAAGCAGTAATGCATAATTCATTTAGCTATTGGATATGCACAGTCTCCTGGGCTGCTGTAAGCCCGCACACGAGGGAGACTTGCAGGGAGATCCGAATACCTGAATGAGTCTTGCCACTGGAGTATGGTTCATTTACTTGACATGATGCAGTTCCCTGAATCGGGATCTGCCTTGGTGACCTAACGGTCCCGGATACTCGCAGGTTTATTCAGGCACGAAATAACTACTTGGTAGTCTTTCGGGGTTTGGATGAACACAATACAACATTCAAGCAGACAAGCATGCGTTTCTAAGGAACATAAGTAAACACGTTTGCTCGGACCCGAAGGTAAGCCGAGAGATGAAACCGTTAGGGACTTAGCATGCGAGGGTCTGAATACAAGCAGTATTTCGGTTTCCATGTTCTAGCATAAGCAATATGAGTTGGGATTATTCCCTTAGCTAGGTGCGTTAGAATTATTAGCATGCATGGGTGATTCACCTAGCGACAGCATGAAACATTCCAGATTTTATGTGTGCTGGCTAAGCAAAGACAAGTTCACCGTAGCCACCCACCTTAGCGATAATTCGCCTCGGTAGAGCGATACGCCTGAGCGAGCCTCTGAAAGTCCAAGCCGGATTCCTGTAGGGACAAGTCTGGATATCTTTTGCTTCTCGTTTGAGGCAAAGTGGGTCGGAACAGTTGCACTTTTGCCGTTTGAGTCGGCAGTCCGCTAGAACGGAACAGGGTGTTACACTAACAGGGGTGAACTGGACGATTTATGAGGGTGAATTGGACGATTTGGAAGCCAAGGATGGAGGATCTACTTTGGTGCAAGAACTTGCATGGTCCGTTGGAGGGTGATAACGCCAAGTCATCGGACAAAGCTGTCGATGTCATGACCCGCACCCGATAAAGGGGCACGAGTACGTGGGGACGTCCAGCCTACGCTGCAGCATCGACGATAGAATGATGTCTAGGTCAACTAACTATCAATCTCACACAATAATATATATAACATGTCAAAGATATCTCAACTCCAAAATGGAGGATAATATAAATAAGGCAACACAATACTTAATCACATATCTAAAGCACGATAAGATATCAAAGAAGTCTAACATAACTACAAAGTCTAAACATTAACAACTTTTAAATACAACATCAATATCCAAAACTCAAATACAATAAAAAGTCTCCAATATATACACTTGCCAAAAATTCTAATAATGAATCTAACACATTTCTATAAAAGTAACTACGTACGTCCCTCGGTAATCATTCCTGAGTATCAGGACCCATGGTTGCTATTCCCTCATCGGCTCCATAGTAAGTGGGACACCAGTCCTCTAAACAGTCATCTAAAAAATATATGCAATCAGGATGGAGCGAATACAACCCAATGACAGTTCCAATTAAATGACAAAATTTATAAACAGTTATAGTAAGTAATACTTGATAAGCAGGAAAGAGAATGAATCAGAGAATGAAATAAAACAACATCTATCTACAGAGCAATGAAAGTAAATATGGTGAACCAGAGAGCATGGCAATAATGACTGTAAATAAAGAAGAACTAAACTAAACAGATATGAAGTGAGTCCATCAAGTATAATATGAAGCCATCAAGAATGTAACTAAACTAGTGTATTTTGAAATACCGCTTTCGACATCTAAACAGCTAGGGGATAATATGGCTCATCGCACACTTGGTGTGCGACTGTTATCATTCCAGATTAGACCAGAAGAGGTAATTCCAGATTATGGGAATATTTACATGTCTATTCGAGTATTTTTCTGCCCCGACTAGTACAAATGAATCTAAGTCCCAATACGCAAATCAAATATGCGTCCAGCCAGATAAAAGTAAGTGATGCCAGTAAATGAATCCTGATGTGATGCCAGTAAAAGAGTACTGAAGTAGAGGCCAGACAAGTATAATGTACGTGTCATAAGAAAATGAATCCAAATAATGCTAATACGTGTATCCAAGTGTCGGAGAATCAGGTAAAATAATACTATAAACCAGAATCATAGAATTTATCAAATAATGGAAACTATTGGAGAAGTACTCGCCTAAGGTCCTGAGCAAATGAGGTAGAACGGTGTCCGAACTGGTGTCACACAAACCTATATATGAATTTACAGGTTACTAGGTGTAATAAAAGAGAAATGAGTAAAAATGCATTAATACATGCATTCTAGGCCAACACTAGCTAAACTAGGTCAAACTAGGTTAACATCTAGATCAAACTAGCTATTTCTAGGTTATATGAGTCTATATCTAGTTTATCGGGTCCATACACTACTTATCCATGCCATACTAGCTATAGTAGGATACTAGAGTATCAATACTATATAGTATCATAAGATACACAATAATATATATATATATATATATATATATATATATATATATATATATATATATATATATATATATATATATACTAGTTATCTTATAGTTAACACTAACTCTATATGAATACTTTGGCTTTGAGCCACCTTGGTATCACAATCTAGCTACCCTCTTGGTATTCAATACAAATACCCCATGATATAACCTACCTCACTTATTATCTTGGTGTATCTCAAGTTATTTACTAGAACCAATTATTAGCCAATACTAATATATAACTAACCAGTGTATATATCTATACACTAACATATATACTAACCCATATATATTAACCCATACTAACACAACTCATAAATACCAATACATATAGTAACTCACTCATAACAGTTACTAACTACTATCATACACTAACTAATATTAGCTAACTATACTAACTGTTAATTCACTAACCTACTACTTAACTAATTAAACTATTTAACCAACTACATACTAACATATCTGTATTTCTAATTACTAACTCAAAACTTAACATCTAAACATACTAACACATCTAACCTATATATACAACTCTAATATACATCAACTACTCTAACTTATATATATGAAACTGACTAACTCTAACTCACTAATTAACATGCTAACATAACAACTAATAACTAACATATCAACTAACATCAATATAACACAACTAACTAACATATATATTAACATATAATAACTAGCATGTTAACTAACTAACAACTAATATAAAATTAACTAGTTAACAATCATATAAAAATTTACTTAACAAACCAAAGCTAACTGAAACACAACTGATAGCATATTTAACTAACTTAACTCAAACAACTAACTATACTAACACAACTAACAGACATGCTAAAACATCACAGTCCCTCCCCCTTTACCTATCATTGATTGTTGCTACATGTTCAAACTTCTAGTTACCCTCAACATTGCTCACAATAGTTCCCCCAACTGCTGTGCACTTTGTGCACAGCTCGACTTGCCCCAACCCTGCTGCAGCTCACTGTTGTTGTGGTGTTCCCTGCCACATCTCATTCATCTTGCTGTCTAACCCGACACCAAGTGCCCCCCTTCTCTGTTCTATTATTGTTTCCTCCAAAGGCCACAACCCCCCACACTGAGTTCTCACACACAGACACAGTCGCTTGATCACTCCAACTTAGTACCCTCCTGCACATTAAAACTCGGGCATTATAACACACACATACACAAGGACACAAGTGTGTGCACACACACATCAAAACAACACACACTCTCACACTATAATGCATCAAACACTAATGGTGTCATGATACACTCGAGTCTTCCTTAGGGTACTCCCAGGTGTTACCTCCCCTCACACTCACATCAAAGCAACACACACTCTCACACTGTAATACATCAAACACTAAGGGTGTCTTGATACACTCAAGTCTCCTTAGGGTACTCTCAGGTGTTACCTTCCCTCACACTCACATTTAACACATACTCAAATCACCCACTGCACCATAATACTCCCAAACACCAATTGCACACAGTCTCACAACATCACAGACAACACATAGACACATGCATACACTCACTTAACCCATATATACATATGTAACCATATACCCATATATATATATATATATATATATATATATATATATATATATATATATATATATATATATATACAAGAATCTAAATATTAACTCTAAAGAGTATTACCAACCTACAAACAAGTGACAAACTGAGATTAAAGCCAAGAATGGCCACATTGTCATTTTGACAAACACTTGGTGTGCATTTCATGAAACGCCATGATACGCTCATGATACGTACCCCAAACCTATCCAAACTCAACCCAAATCACACCCACAAGTTCTAATTAGCCACTAGAGCCTATTCTAAGTGATAGCAACTCATTCCTAATGTCATGGCAAAATTCACATGTGTGTGACACCCGTGTCGAAGGAAAACTCTCAAATTACCCCCGTATTACAAACCTTCTTATACGGCCTACTCGTATCCAATTGTGATACGTAACTAGCCTAAATATACTCTAACAAATCAAATTAGACCCACTTAACCTAATGATAAACACTTGGTGTGCCATTCTCGGATTTCACCCAAAAATGGCACAAAACTCAATGTAGAAAACTCTAAAAGGGTCCAATGAAGCCCAAGCTTCTCCTCATGGGTAGCCATAATACAAGGGTGAATTCTAAATAACTAATTATATTATTTAAATATAATCTATAAGGTTTATTCTCAGATTTACCTATTGGGAGATGGATTCCCAATGCAAAGTCTCAAGAAGTACCAAAAACTCCAACTCTAGCTCCAAGGCTCCTCTTCCAAAACTCTTGCTTCCAATGGCTTCTAAACTCCTTGGGGAATGGAATAAGAACGGTTGGGGTCAATTTTGTGGATATTTGATGGTGGAATGGAAGGATTAAAGGGAAGCTCTAAATTAGGGTTTTCTTTGAATGAAGGAAGGAAGAAGAAGAGGAATAATATACTATATAGGGCTGGCCACCTTGTTTAGGGTTAGGGTTGGCTAATGTGAAATGTTCATGAGGCCCTTAAGTTATCATGAAGAAAAGTTAGGGTGGAATATTCTCTTCCTAAAAGGTGATTAATTCAAAACCCTTAATTAAGGCACTAGTCTAGCAAATAGGTCTATTTGGGTTAGTCATAATTAATTATGTGGTTTGTTATGTCAATTCTAGTTGGGTCCAATTAGGTTCACTAACAACTTGTCTAACTAATGGCTACAACTAACACTAACTACATCTATTATATAAATACATGCAACAATATCAACATTAAAAATAAAAAAATACAATCACTATAATTAATATGAATATAATTATTTACAATGGTACAAATAGGAAAAGACGAAAATATTCATATTCTGGAAATGTGGTAGTTACAGCCGAAGACTGAAACCACTGGATTGGAAGGCCATTGGATTCATCTTCCAATGGTTGGATGATTCATTATTTTATTATGTGTCCATGGAGAGTTCCGCAAAGGCATTGTGGGAGAAGCTGCATTCACTGTACGAAAGGAAGAGGACTGGCAACAAGGTGTTTCTCATTCGTCAACTCAAAGTACACGGAGGGTGCCCCGGTGGCACAATATATGAACGAAGTTCAGGGTATCATCAATCAGCAATCTGCGATAAAGATGGTGATTAATAATGATCTTCAGACCCTAATGCTTTTGAGTTCTCTATCGGAAAGCCGGGAGACGTTGGTGGTGTCGGTGAGCAACTCTGCACCGGATGGAGTTGTCATGATGGAGGCAGTCAAAAGTAGTTTGTTGAATGAGTAGGTTCTACGTAAGCAAGTTGAATGTCGCAGGAGTTGGCTCTGGTGGCTTCCTACAGAAAAGGGAAGACTCAAGTCATAGGCGGGGACAAGGGGGATTCTCGGAATCTTGTGATTGTGAACCGCAAGGAAGGCTGTTATCACTGTGGCGATAGGGGTCATATCAAGAGGAATTGCATGAATCGTAAAGTTAAGAAGGTCAAAGGCAAGGATGATCAGGAGGATCTCACGGCTATGGGATATCTCATCATCGCAGCAACCGATGCAAAGGAATCTTGTGGCATGTGGCATGATGGCGATTGGGTCATAGACATGGGAGCTTCGTATCATACCACTCCACATAGGAGGATCTTTACGTTATACCGAGGTGGTAGATTTGGACGTGTGAATATGGAAAATAAGGGGACGACTGTATTTGTAGGCATCGATGATGTTCACTTGACAATAGTGCTTGGTGAGAAGCTCGCTCTCAAGGGTGTGCAATATGTACCGAGTTTTCGCTACAAGTTGGTTTCTGTAGGAAGGCTGGCGGATGATGGTTGTTGCAGCATATTTGGGAACAAAGATTGGATTCTTACGAAGGGTTCCCAATAATTGGCTCGAGGAGATTTGTACTGTGGCATGTACAGGCTCAAGTCGCTGAGTTGTACAGGCAGACCACAGACATTGGATGGAGGCTCGAAGGATGATCGACAGGAGTTAGTGGATTATCGAAAACTTGCTAAGGAGGGTCTTCGAGATGCTTTGAGGAATATGGAAGATGCGATTCGTTGGGACAAAGCGATAAATGGTGATGAGTCAAAGATTGAGGATTAGTCTGTCGGTCCCATGATAGATGTTTGGTCTCCGAGTGGGGGTTATTCTACGGATCCGATTTTGGTGACGGGAGGTTTACCAAAGCTTTACGGTGCGACATTGGTTTCAACAGTTCGAAGCCATGGAGGAGATCAAGGTATGCATCAAACTCAATCATAGGCAGGTGCATCTCCATTTGTACAGTTCCATAGGAGCTTTGGATTATCGATGCCAAACACAGTGCATGATATTCTGCTCGAGGATGCATGTGTACAGGGGAGTTTCAGTATCGGACATGAAGGTGGGAAGGTTCATGAGTCTGAATCTCGGGAGAAGCACACCACCCGCTTGGTTTGGCCAACCAAGGGTGAAGAAGCTCGACGAAACGGTTATACATTCTGGTAGAAGACAAAAGTCGGGGATAGGCAACCAAGACTTATGGTGAGGTTAATTGTCAGAAATTTCGGTCTTGGTCGTGTTATTGATATCGGCAGGATCCCAGTAGTGCAGGAGGTACTACGCATGGCAGCTAGCATCGACGTGACTATCGAGGAGCTGGAGACTAAGGAAGATGCAAAGCAGCTCGGGGGTTCAGAAATCAGTGGCATGGGAGAGCAAAAATTCTGTCACGGAAGACATGCATGGAGTCCAGTTGAGAAGCCATGGGGTCAACACCCTCTCATAAGACTGGAGGGGGAGATTGTCATGCCCCGATCTCCCGCAGGCAATCGGCCGTTCCCGCTAGGCGGGAATCACCCTCGCCAGCGCTCCCGCGGAACGATCGCTTGACCCATCCGGGCGTGATGTCGCACGAGCGTGAACCGCGCCCGTGCAAGACCGTGATTCATTGGCTGACGGTAAGAGTTCTAAGCCACAGAGTCGCACAGATTGTCCGAGTGCAGCGGAGTCATGAACGCATAGGCGATCGGTAATAGGTTCACTGAGTTGACAATATGGCGGAAGCATTGAAACACAAGTTGAAGTAAAGCAAGCTCTTTATTGGTATAAACATGTGTTACATGCGGCGTATAACCGAGATTACAAGTTGCTCAAGCCTCTCTCTCTCTGAAACATAAAGCGTGCCAAGTGGCTACAACTGTGGAATGATTGTACAGGCGATGTTCAGGCGAGTTCGGGCTATGTTCCAACATTATGTCTTGTATATGTGCTTCAGTCCCGGACGCACCGTTGCTTCGGAGTGATGTCCACGCCTTAGCACGCACGTTGGAGGCATCCGCACCGAACGAGGTTTTCCCGCACCCTGCATACAAACTGGTGGATTATCAGTACATTGAATGCACTGGTGGGGAAGCTACTCGCCCGCTCGACAAATCCAAACACGTAATATAAGTTCCGTGCACCAACTATTTAGTTGTCTTTCTAGTTGCCTTAGGATCAGTTTCATGCAAATATTGAATAGCCTAACGTGTCGGGCGGTGCGCCGTGCAACATGAGAGGAAACACGGCAGGACTTACCAACTAACCATCTTCTTCCCTGTCCAAGGCAAACATTGAGGCAACATTGTTAATTCAAGCACGACAAGTATAAGCATTCAGGAGGCAAAGCATATGCAAACACGAGGGTCATTTTAACATGATCGTTCAGGTGTTCAGTTATTCTTGATGCGATGCAGTGACTCGCACGCGGATAGCCGCTAAGCGAGGATGACTTATCTATATGAACATGAGTCGCTGGCATAGCCATAAAGGACCAGTTATAGTCTTGAACAAGGATAGAAAGCAACAAAGATGCAGTGGTGGTTGCAGACCATCCTGTCCAGATGCAGTAGACTATCGTGCAGTTCGTTATAGTCTTGAACAAGGATGGAAAGCAACAAAGATACAGTGGTGGTTGCAGACCATCCCGTCCAGATGCAGTAGACTATCGTGCAGTTCCATCCGGATCGGAACGGTCCCAGTGCCCCGGTGACCGTCCGTGGAACTATGCCTCGTTTTCGAGTTGTCCGCGACATGCAGGTCAGGATCTCGGTCTGGTACAGGAACAAGTTCGATGCAGTATGTGTATATATTGAACAAGTCCGGTATGGAACGAGTTCGAGGCAGTATATATACAGAACTTGTTGAGGCAATATTCAGTGATTCAGTAGTGTTTGCCAGGCCAGTTGATTTAGTAGTTTGCTCCACGAGCTGTGATTCAGTAATTTATTCAGTCAGGGTGCAGATTCCCTGGTTCAAAAATTGTCTTGGTGACCTAACGGTCCCGAATACTTGCAGGTTCATTCAGGCACGGAACGACTACGTAGTAGTCTTCCGGGGTTTGGATAAAAATATGGCAACAAACAAGCAGACCAGCATGCGTTTCTAAGGAACGTAATCAGACACGTTGCTCGGACCCGAAGGTAAGCCGAGAGATGAAACCGTTAGGGACTTAGCATGCGATGGTCTGAATATAAGCAGTATTTCATTTTCCATGTTCTAGCATAGCAATATGAGTTGGGATTATTCCCTTAGCTAGGTGCGTTGGATTTATTAGCATGCAGGGGGTGAATCACCTAGCGACTAGCATGAATATTCCAGATTTTATGTGTGCTGGCTAAGCAAAGACAAGTTTACCGTAGCCACCCACCTTAGCGATGATTCACCTCGGTAGAGCGATACGTCAAGCGAGCCTCTGAAAGCCTAAGCCGGATTCCTGTAGGGGCAAGTCTGGATATCCTTTGCTTCTTGATCGAGGCAAAGCGGGTCGGGACAGCTGCACTTTTGTCGTTTGAAACGGCAGTCCGCTTGAGCGGAACGGGGTGTTACATTCTACCCAACTCAGAAAAAGTCTCGTCCTCGAGACTTACTGAGGACAAGCAGTATCTAGGGTTGAGGTAATCCTAGACAAGTCATTGTACTTGTTCATTTGGATATTCACTTGCACAAGCATCGATATCAGCATATCGCTTAGACTGGATCGTGCGCACTTTCGAAGGGCCCCTCTAGCGTGAACACGTCAACCAGCTTAGTGATAGCGAAGTCTCAGCACTCGAGTTTCACCTTTTCTTAAGTCTTGGATGGTGCACTAGTTCAAGACGTCCCTCGAATAGATGCATTCAACCAAACTTAGAGTTAGTAAAAATCGGACAAGCTACTAGCGATACTCTCAAGGGTCCGCACAGGTTGGCACAAAGGCCACTCGCAGCACAGCATACACAAGCAAGCATATCATATCATTCAAAATGTATTTTGAAAGTATTTAGACTTATTATTGGAACATCCCATCGAGGCATTGAGAGAGAGCGTGCACATAACCCACGAACGAGCTTTCGAAACAGAGATATCGAATCGAAGTCCAAAGGCGTAGAAGCCAGGCTCTGATACCACTATGTCACGCCCCGATCTCCCGCAGGCAATCGGCCGTTCCCGCTAGGCGGGAATCACCCTCGCCAGCGCTCCCGTGGAACGATCGCTTGACCCATCCGGACGTGATGCCGCACGAGCGTGAACCGCGCCCGTGCAAGGCCATGATTCATTGGCTGGCGGTAAGAGTTCTAAGCCACAGAGTCGCACATATTGTCCGAGTGCAGCGGAGTCATGAACGCATAGGCGACCGGTAACAGGTTCACTGAGTTGACAATATGGCGGAAGCATTGAAACACAAGTTGAAGTAAAGCAAGCTCTTTATTGATATAAACATGTGTTACAGGCGGCGTATAGCCGAGATTACAAGTCGCTCAAGCATCTCTCTCTGAAACATAAAGCGTGCCAAGTGGCTAAAACTGTGGAATGATTGTACAGGCGATGTTCAGGCGAGTTCGGGCTATGTTCCAACATTATGTCTTGTATATGTGCTTCAGTCCCGAACGCACCGTTGCTTCGGAGTGATGTCCACGCCTTAGCACGCACGTTGGAGGCGTCCGCACCGAATGAGGTTTTCCCGTACCCTGCATACAAACTGGTGGATTATCAGTACATTGAATGCACTGGTGGGGAAGCTACTCGCCCGGTCGACAAATCCAAACACGTAATATAAGTTTCGTGCACCAACTATTTAGTTGTCTTTCTAGTTGCCTTAGGATCAGTTTCATACAAATATTGAATAGCCTAACGTGTCGGGCTGTGCGCCGTACAACATGAGAGGAAACACGGCGGGACTTACCAACTTACCATCTCCTTCCCTGTCCAAGGCAAACATTGAGGCAACATTGTTAATTCAAGTACGACAAGTATAAGCATTCAGGAGGCAAAGCATATGCAAACACGAGGGTCATTTTAACATGATCGTTCAGGTGTTCAGTTATTCTTGATGCGATGCAGTGACTCGCACGCGGATAGCCGCTAAGCGAGGATGACTTATCTATATGAACATGAGTCGCTGGCATAGCCATAAAGGACCAGTTATAGTCTTGAACAAGGATGGAAAGCAACAAAGATGCAGTGGTGGTTGCAGACCATCCTGTCCAGATGCAGTAGACTATCGTGCAGTTCGTTATAGCATTGAACAAGGATGGAAAGCAACAAAGATGCAGTGGTGGTTGCAGACCATCCCGTCCAGATGCAGTAGACTATCGTGCAGTTCCATCCGGATCGGAACGGTCCCAGTGCCCCGGTGACCGCTCGTGGAACTATGTCTCGTTTCCGAGTTGTCCGCGACATGCAGGTCAGGATCTCGGTCTGGTACAGGAACAAGTTTGATGCAGTATGTGTATATATTGAACAAGTCTGGTATGGAACGAGTTCGAGGCAGTATATATACAGAACTTGTTGAGGCTGTATTCAGTGATTCAGTAGTGTTTGCCAGGCCAGTTGATTCAGTAGTTTGCTCCACGAGCTGTGATTCAGTAATTTATTCAGTCAGGGTGCAGATTCCCTGGTTCGGAAATTGCCTTGGTGACCTAACGGTCCCGAATACTTGCAGGTTCATTCAGGCACGGAACGACTACGTAGTAGTCTTCCGGGGTTTGGATGAAAACATGGCAACAAACAAGCAGACCAGCATGCGTTTCTAAGGAACGTAAATCTTATAATTATACAAGGACTCGTCATCCAAGACAGATGGAAGAGGAGATCTAAACAAGGAGTAGTCGTCTTCGTTCGAGGAGATCGCTACGAGTAGAGTGAGTGATTTCTTTGTAATCTTTGTCTCTTCTTCTTGAGTGTAGTGAGGAGATGAACTTATTAGGACAGGGTTTAACATTGGTTCTTGTAAATCTTATAATTTTACCTGAGTTATATAGATTGAGATTTGTCCAGGTAATGTAGTCACCGACCATATAAATTATCTTTATTTATGCTTGGTGTTCATTAGACAGGAGTTCGTTACCTCAGATGGGTTGGCATCGCTTCCTCGTCCGTGTCTGACCGAATTCAGTTCGGGTCACGCACGGGTTCCCAACATGCATGAGGATTTTCAAAGAGTTATGGGATGCTAAAATAGAGAATTCACCCAAAGACCTTAAAGAATTTAAGGTTAGTTACCGCTTATCAAACTATGTCATTCTTTTCTAATGCAAGCTTGAGGATCTTTATCATTTGCCTATTTTCTTAGAACATATTCCTTTCAGGAGGAACTTGGTGCTGAATATGATGAAGGCGTTGGAGTGAACTTGCAGGCCTATGTTGAGTCAATCAACCCTAGTAAGAAGAGGCACCACAGATTCAATCAACCTCAGTAAGAAGAGAAAGGCAGGCCCCTGATTGCTTCTGATGCTCTTTTTGTTGTCTGAAACTTTTCTTTTTTATAGCCAATGCTTATATATTTTGATTCACTCTTTTGTCATTGTGAAACTGGAAATCAAAATGTGAAGTTCTTATTTATGATCGCAATATCTTTACTTCTATGGTGACTACTATTAATTATACAAAAAAGAACTGATGCTCCTTTCCAAACTTATCAGCCTTCTGCTTGTTACTTGAATTGCTGTTTTGTTGAACATTTCCGTATCTTCTGCTTTGTTAAACATTTCAGGATGAAATAACTGCTAGTCAATCTGCACATGTTACAGCATTGTCTGAGACATAACTACATTGCTCAATGATTATACCATAGTTTGCAGTATCGGCCGATATAGATACGATACAGCCGATACCAATAGGGTTTAGCATATTCCGATTCGATTCCGACTGATACCCGATACTGACCGATACTGATATTGGGGGTCTTTTTTTCGGTCAATTCGACAAAGAAAATTGAAAGAAAAATACCAATCAGCAAAGGGATAAAGTAAAGTTGTAAAAGAAGAAAACTTATCTATCACATGTAAACCAATCTGCAATGGTGACTACTATTTCATTCAATTTTAAAATTACTAAAAAAAAATTTACTAAATATACTTTAAAATTATGCCCAAATATATCAAACATATTTTCTAAAAAATTAATAATTTATTAATAATTATGCCTTTTCAGATATCGAAAAATCCGTTACTCGGATCCAAAACAGCCGAAACTACCGATACCGTCGATCCCGATACTCATAGGAATGGTCCGATACCGATTTTGATACTACAAACCTTGGATTATACTAGAATGCATCAGATCGGTGTTAAACTTCATCGGAACATAGCAAGTCAAATCCATAAAATGCATCATAGGGTCAATTAGAAAGTGACCTTCTAGACAATAGTATTACGACAGGAATATATATACCAAAATATCATTACACAAACTCAATGGTAGGTTTTATCACAGCAGAGCATACCAAAACTACACATTACTTCCTAACCTGCACAAACAAGTGGTTTGTTGCAATCCCACAGTCGATATGAGCTTCTGCGCACCAGCAGTTTCTTATCTATGCAATCCTCTTCGCACCCTCACTGATAGAGCCCTCCTCGTCATTGTTGGTAACGTATCTGCAGAATTCTCCTGACCAATTTCACTATGGAAATTAGTTTTAGCTTCTGAACTATACGATACTGAGTGACGACGAGCCCATTTGCCTGATCCTAGCAATCCGGTAACTTCGCTCTCTAACTTCATTGATCTGTTCAAATTCTCTTCACAGTTATTCTTCTGGTATATAGGATTAAGGTTAGAGGCATTGAACGCCCAGCTTGGATGGCTCGGCTTCTTCTCCGTTTCGCTTTCGCTGTCCTCGTGCAACGAAGCCAATTCAAACGTATCTTCTTCTTCTTCCTCCTCCTGCAAAGGACTCCCGGTGAAGGCATATGGGGTTCTTTTTAGTGACATGTTCTTGTCATCTTCATGTTCATCTGGGTAGAGGCGCCGCGTATTGCTGAAGTACTTTAGATCGCCTTCGTCCTCCGACTCCGAAGTGCTTTTCGGCTTGTGCTTCTCGAGTTCGTTTGGGTAAAGCTGTGCACTGCTCAAGTATTCTACTGCGTCTTCTTCCTCCGACTCCGAAGTGCTGCTCGGCTTGTTCTTATTGATTTCTCTTTCACCCGACTCTGAAGTGCTGTCATGAGCAGGGTCATCCACGACCTTGTCCGAGTCGATCTCGTCATCCTTCCCCGGAGGACTGCAGTCGCTTCCGGTTTGGTGATGATCACCGGAAGAGGACTGCGACGATCGTGAAAGCTCCACCGCAGCCTTTGCTGCAGCCGCTGCGTGCTCGGCCGACTCGAATGCAGCCAGGGCCGCGCTTACTGCGTCCTTGTACTTGAACGTACCTCTCCCCGAGGAACCAGTCCTCTTCGGGGTCGAACTCGGATCCACCTGCATTGTTTGCTAGTAAACAAAAAATAAAAATTCACATGATCAACGAAGAACAAGGCTGGATTAAATCACAAATTTGATATATATATATTTTACGAGAGGAAAAAAAAAAAAAAAAAACCTTTACGATTTCCTTGGCAGTCTCATGCTCCGTGTCAGGGTGGTTTGTAGAATGGTCGTAGACTAGATCGAAAGTAATCCCATTCGCTGCCGCAATTTCTTTGGTGATCCTCGCTCTGGTCTCCAGGCTGGGCTGCCTAGTGGATAGCTTCTGTACTATCTGCAGTGCGAACAATTACTGCCATAGCCAACAGATTCAACAGATTCTAAAATCTCAAAAGTATACAGATAGGGTTGGGATAAATGCAAAAAATATTTTTTTAGATTTAGGTTTTTGTATTTAAAGATCCATGGTTTTAAAAAACTCTTGTATTTTGTTTTGCTTCAGTTTGTACCCAGTTTAAAATCTGTCACGTTAAAATACGTCTGAAAAGACGATTTTATCCCTCTCCCTATTCTCCCCCCCCCCCCCCCCCCCCCCCCCCTCCTCCTCTTCGGTGGGTGGGAAGGAGGGAGTGGGGAGGAGGAGGGTGGCCGCGCGGGGAGGAGGGTGGCTGCACGGGTAGGAGGAGGGGGGCTGCCATGCACCACCACCGCGACGGGTGGGGGTGAGGGAAGGGAGGGGGGTGAATGGGGAAGAGGGAGAGGAGGGTATTTTGGGATTTTTTTTTTTTTTTAAATAGCCGCTAACAGCCAAATCTGACGATTTGTAAACGGTAGAAGACATTTTGATCGAGTCATATATTACAGAAGGGTTTAATTGCTATATTTGTCTATCGAGTCTTATTTTACTAACGAGACAAATTGAATGAGGGATTTTTTGCACTTCATCCGATATAGTTCCAAGATTTTGATAAAACATCAGGAGCTATGTTGTAAGGACACCACATGATACGGGAAGGACATGACACATATTTCCATGTGTCCGTATTTTGGAGTCTTATAGTTGTGGCGCACACCATATGGCTCACATTTTTTGAGTGTCCTTGCTTCCAAGATCAGGAGACTTAAAATAAATATACAATTTTATTATTCGTCGTCCAAAAAATTTGGATGATCTTATCTTCCATTATGTGGCATCGCCGACATAGTAAATTTTAACCCAAAAAATAATCACCAAAAATATTTAATATTAATATTGATTTTAATGTTAATATTTACTATATCAACAGATGTTGTTACGTAATGGAAGATGACATAATCCAAATATTTTGGATGACAAATAACATTAAATCAAAACATGTAAATAAATTTGTTATGATCGGAAGTAAATCACTCTATTATTGTACATAATATTTTAATTAGAATAACACTTCACTCTCCATATTCTAATTAGAATATATTTAGAATAGGTAGTTGTTATGACAGATTTTTTCTCACGATTTGTTTCTGACTAAGAACTTATTGTATCATATTGTATTGTATCGTAAAAATCAGCGCCTTGTGCATATCATATCATATCGTATCGTATCGTATGTAGCACGTAGGTACCTTTGGATTGACGCCGCAACAGTTGCGGATCTCGACCGCAGAATTGGTGAAGTTCTTGCCGAACATGGACGAGAAGACGTTCCTCACGTGGTAGAGCTCCGGCAGGTCCCCCAGCCTCGACGACGTGTACACGAGGCTCGACACCGCCTCCCTCAGCTCGTCCGGGCATACCTTCTGCCCCGTGAGGAGCACCGACCTCTCGGTCAGCAGATGGCAGTACCCCTCCAGCATTGCGAACACGTCCAGCATGTTCTCCTCCTTCACCACAAGCTCCGCCTGTGCATCATATACACACAAAAAAAAAAGGATTTAATGCCCACCAACACATTCATTTTTGGGCTGTGCTATGACTAAAATCAAATGCCTACAACAACCCTCTTACAACCGTCGTACATTGGAAAAAAAGAAAAAGGTGGAACCCGGTGGCTGTTCGGATGGCCGTCACTTGACAGCCGTTCATTAGAGGGAGAGATGAGACCGGATGTGATCCAGATAGCAGGAGGAGAGAGAGTTGTAAGAAGGTTTTGTAAGCATTTGATAGTAAACTCAGCATTATTGTTAATTTTTTACGAACTATGTGTCATTTCCAACACGTGTCATATCATGAGTGGTCGTTACGCACACGAAGGAGGGCCCGGTCGAGATGGCCGAGCTGCAAGAGCTGGAGAAGGTCGTCGCGGGCGTGGTTGCAGCGGGCCTTGCGCTGGTTCTTGAGGATTGCGAGGCGGCAGACGGTGAGCTGGAGGAGGGTCTTCAGTTTGGTCATCTTCTTGTTCATGGAGGTTCTGCTGCAGCTGAGAATGCCACATGCTTTCCTGCCAATGCCCATGGTACGGTTGGATGGAGAAGAGGAGAGGGATGTGGGATTAATGGAGAGGGAGAGAAGAGTTTGTTTTTCCGTAGATGAGGGGAAGGAAGTAACGAGTGAAGTGGCGGAGTTTGTTTAGATTTTGAAGGGATTTTATAGGACAATTCCTAGCCAAGTGGCTGGCTGAATGCTAGGTAAATGGAATGTTTGTTTAGGCTTTATACGTGTATATTGATAAAGCAAGCTTGAGACATTTTTATCAAAATTCTTACAACTGGTTACTTGAAAAATTCTAACAAGTATTTGAAGGAAACAAAAAGAAAAAGAAAAAGAAAAAGAAAAAGAAAAAAAGATAGTATGTGATTGTTACCAAACCATTTTAGGATATACATTATTTATTTATTTTTTAAATTGTAAGCACTGACGGAGTCAGAAAAAAAATAAGTGAGATCTTGTGATCCCACTTAAAAAAATAAAAAATTATATATATATATAGCCTAGTGGTTTTATCCTAATTGATTTTGTTATTATTTGTTCTTAAATGTCAAAATTTAATTTGCTCTTATAGATGAAATAAAATTGATTATGGCATAATGGATTTTGTCCTTATTTGTTCTTAGGAGGCAAGATTTAAATTTGGCCTATTTAGTGTTTGAAAATAAAATATTTCTTATCATGTAATCTTTGTTCTAATTCTATTTTTCTATAGGAAAGAAGAAAAGTTTTGGATTTCATATTACTAAAACAACATGTTAATATTTTTTTTTCATTTGGGCTATAATTTTTATAAAATATTTTCTTCAATTGCCAGATTCGCAAAATACAATTATTAGAATAAGTTAGAAAAAAAATTATTATATTTTTAATAACTATTAAATTATTTGTTATTTTGTCGTTCTGATGTAGTATCTCTTGTGCATACTTTTAAAAACAAAAATCGATTTTTTTTCTTAATGTATAAACAATTTTATTTTGCTCTCTCACTGGAGCGAAATTCTGATTCCGTCCCTGATTGTAAGTGACATCCTACTGTGTAGTTTAAGCTCGAACGCTTGCAAGTATTTCATAACATGTTATATCTATACTGACCATCATACTATCATAGTGCACATTCTATATCATTTTTAAAAAAGCGGTAAATCTATACATGTTACTGGACAGCTTTCTTGAAGGTTAAGCAAATCGTTCATGGCACGTTTTACTCAGACTAGTCGTTGTCCAAGGGAATTTAAAACATCGACCTGTTTTTTTTTTTTTTTTTTTGGTTCTTACATTCAAGATATGACTGCCAATGCTTGCAGACATATTGTCATACAAAAAAAAAAGAAAAAAATTGGTGATCGGGACATCTTTGACTTAGTGTCCGTTTAGATTGACAGTGAAAAAAGTTATGTGAAAAAAAAAATTTTATTTGATTTAAGGGTGATAATTTAGGAGAAAAAATTATAAAAGATTAAGTGAGTACTTGTTTAGTCTTTTTTTTGTCAATTTTTTTAACATCTTAAATTGAAAGATTAACAAAAAAAAGTAAAAGGTTTTGTTTAAAAGGTACAAATATTTTTTACTAGTCATATATAATATTATGAATTTTTTTTTCTTTTTTAACCTGTTGTTCCGTATTTCTGACTTTAAATCTATTGTCGTCCAAATACGTTGCCTTTTAGCGCTTTCTCTTATTACTTCTTCTCTCACTCAAAATTATATGTAAAATAATATTTTGGTAACTATTGTATTTATATTAGTTTTCACATAACTCTTTATTCAATCTAAGCAAGATTACATATATTGACTTCCATCGATCCAAGCAGACACTTAGTTAAATGTGGATTTTGGCATATTGGTGCCTACACCTTGACCCACGTAAAAGTGTGACCACATGTATACTCCTCGCACATAACAGTAGCATTTCTCCATTAGACTAATATATATATATATATATATATATATATATATATATATATATTACATCCAACCGGTCCGATCCGGATCCGTGGCTATAATAGCCGAGATATGGTGGACCTTCGGGCCGAATTTGTAACACAATTACCTTTTCCAAAAAATTATAATTATAATTATAATAAATTTTATATATATATATATATATATATATATATATATATATATATATATATATATGGTGAAGTGCAAAAAACTTCTTCCGTAATTTGTCTCGTTAGTAAATTAAAATTCCATAAAAAATTTGTTCGAAATAGCCTCTTCCGTTTATTTTCCATAAAAAATACCATTAAAAAAAAACGAACCCGACCCTTCCGCTCCTCCTCCTCCTCCTCCCCACCCCTCCATCACCACCACCTTCACAATCACCACCACCACCAACCCCACCCTCAGCACCCCCCCCCCCCTCCTCCACCGCGCGCTTCCCGTAGCTCCGTCGCAGCCGCGCCCTGCGGTCGCCCCCACGTGCACGCAGTTCCCCCGCGTCCGCCAGTGCGCGCGTGCAGCTCCCCCTCGGCCGCCTCCGAACGTAGCTCCCCTGCGCGCAGCAGCCCCCGAGCCGGCCCCCCGCGGGCGCCCCCGCGTCGGCCCCCCTCGGCCTGAGCCACCTCCCTCCCTCCACCCCGCGCCTTACACCCTCTCCTCCCTGAACCGCCGTCCCCACCACCGCCGTTACCCCCACAGCCGAAGAAGGAGGGGGAAGTGAAAATTAGGATTAGGATTAGGATTAAGATTAGATTGGATTAGGATTAGGGTTAAGAAATGGTATATTAGTCATTTTATATCGAATTTGACGTCCGTTAACAGCAGAAAATTAAATTTGGTACAAAATGCACCAAATATAAAATATGAGAGTTTTTTTAATCAAGAAATTTTTAATTACAAAAATATAAATCTAAGAATTTTTTTTTTGTATTTTATCATATATATATATATATATATATATATATATATATATATATATATATATATATATATATATATGTGTGTGTGTGTGTGCGCGCGCGCGCGCGTTCTCGCGCTGGCTGGCGCTCTCTCTCTCTCTCTCTCTCAAACAAGTATATCAGGACTATAGTTTGCGCACACTATCAAGTTAGTCTTTCGTACCTAACAAAATTTGGCGACACACTTGTATCTGCTATAGCTTACATAACCAAATTTTCTCGAGTCTTCTCAATCAAACCTCATAGTTGTCTCTCTCTCTCTCTCTCTCTCTCTCTCGCTCTCTCTGAAGAATGAGCTGGATAACAAAAACAAAATAAAATGTGTTGATATTGAGTTTGATTCAGTGCAAAGTAATCGCTAATAGACTAGGAAGTTTCTGTCTTGCCATCAAAGAGAGAATGATCAAGCAGATGGGCAATGTCCATTTGAAGGTTTAGGTTTGTTTTAGATTGCGGTGGGTTTAAAAGGTGAAAATTGGTTGGGAATTTTGTTGGTGAATTTTTTTTGGTGATGACGTCCGTGACATAGTCTACACTAAATTAACAAATTGAATGGTAAGTATGTGTGGACAAAGTAATTAAGTACTCTCAGCTGTGCCAACACGGCACTATGGATTTCCAGATCTTCTGCCTAACTTGCTCTCAAGATGCATTTGGAGAGTTATGGGTTGCGAGAAATTAAAGTAATGGTATAAAAACTTGAAACAAATCTAATGATTTGTTTGGTAGTAGCTAATTACTATTCAGTGTCATGTCGGTCTTGAGAGTTGAATTGTTCTAGCCGAAGTTTGCAAGAAAAGAACAATCTCATCCTAAAGCAAATGGTAGGTTTACATAGTCAAATCATGTTAGTCCCAAGACTTAACCAAAGATGGAAGAACGCGTGGTCGAGATCAAAGGTTCACACAAAAGTTCTTCCTCTGACTATTTTTGATTTCCACGAAGAACTATATAAGGATTCTGATAACAACTTGCTCTCAAGATTACAAAAGAATCAGAATTAACCAAACTTCTCGTTCTTCCTCGCAATCGCAGTTGCAGACGGACAGAACAGAGTTACAATAAAATGAAAACTACCTTCGTTCTTCCTTGCAAAACATAGTTGCAATCAGACAAAACGAACCAAGAAGAAAAAGAAGAAGAAGACAGAATAAAAAATTATTCTTGCTGGGGCGGTGAAGATCACCGTTGCTCAAAGAAGATTCGCCATCTATATACGATCTGCTCCCAGGAGCCAGCAAGTTCACAAGAGAATTTCTGGAACGCTCGTAGTCACATCTTTGTGTGACTCGAACGGACTCCTTTGTACTCCTCTTTCTCAACTTTTTTGGTCTATCTCAAAAGGAGGCTAGAGGGCTCTTTATATAAAGAATGATGGAAGCCAATCCTCCTCTTCTTTTCGATGTGTGACTAAAAAGCTAATATACAAAATTGATATCCCACAATCGCAGCCCAATGCATAGCCCGTCCAGCACCCGTTCAGCACCCGCTCAGCGTCCGTCCAGCCCCCGTTCAGTGCCCGCTCATGCAACATGCGCATGCAAACCGAGCATAAAACGAGCGCATGAGCGCAACAACATCGCACAAGCGCCTTGCGACGATGCTGACGTGCTAAGTGCAAAGTACACCAACAAAGCGTCACTTTGCGCCCTTGAGTCCGAGTCTGAGTCGCTAAACCATTTGGTGCTTAGATCCTATAAAAATAATTTCAAGAGCATGACAAAAAGCATAAATGCTTTCATGAGGAGTTAATCATTTTTTTCTCCTAGGAAAATACCCCCAGATGTAACCCATGTGCCCCACCATACCCCATGTGCACACCTCAACTCATATAAAGTATTATATTGAGATACCCACTTGGTGGTGTAGCCAATGTGGGAAGATCTTTACTAGTCCAAAGGCAAAAATACCAACAATCCTCCACATATCTCAATATATATGGGTTGAGAGTTTCCCACAGTGACTGCCCATCATGCATTAGGATAGATGTCGCTTCGACTTGAATCTTCCTGCATGGGTCGAACAACAGTATGATACAAGAATGGACTGCACCATAGCTGCAATTATTTTCACTCACACAATGACATCAGTTGTGCTTTCGGTTGTACTTTAAAGGCCCTGTGTACGCCTGGTTTCGGTGCATGTATTTTGGGCGTCTACAAGTTTTTCCTCAAGAGACGGCCTATATCTCTTTCCATACACTCTAGGTAAGTTCTTTTAAAGAGTCCTTGGGATGAAGCTTCGAGCTTCCTTGCGGTGCTACTCCGCTATGACATGGCCCATAGCCGAGGCTAAACCTCATCGTGGTGTCATGCCACTGTAGCATGAGGTCCTAGCCTATTTCTAGTGCTAAACTACACAGCATGAAGCCTTGCGCTTTGTCACTCCCCGATCCCGATATACGTATTTAGAACGTATTTTTATTTTAGCATGGTTGTATGTGCATGGAGACTAGACCCATTCTTTGGTTTAACCTTGCTCATGGTTTATTTTGTGGGTTGGTTCAACTCATGAGAACCTTTGGTTCAACCCTCAAACCCTACCATATATAAGCCAATATTTTCTCTCTCTCTTCTCACTTCTTTATTTCTTCCTCTTTCTTTAGCTTTCTCTTCCCATTTCATAGGCAAGTACACCTTGTATGAGAAATGGAGAAACCCTCTATATTATTGTTCTATTATATTTATTATGTGTTTCTAAGTACTTTTAGTTCTTGGAGTTTTCTATTTTGATGGATGGATTAGTGTAGATCTATATTTCTAAACTTAGGTTTTTCATGGATTTCATAAGGTTTTTTTTTGTTATTAAACTTGTGTCTTTGAAACCCAATTTTTGCTATATTATATAGCTTTCAATTTAGAGCATTTTAGCTTTTGGTTCAACTGATTTGGACTTAAAATGAGGATTTTATGGACAAAATAATATTTCAGTTTTGGAGCTTTTTTGTCATGGCTGGACATGATGTTGGAGAAGAAGAAGTTCCATGCGGCCAGTGAGCATATGCGGCTGAGTGCCATGCGGCCTGAAGAGGGTTATGTGGCCTAAACTCTTGTCGCATACTGACAACATGCGTCCATCTTGTTGGACGCATGACTACTATTTACACAAGTGTCCTTGAACACCTTGTGCTTTCACTCACTGAACGAATGAGAAATTCGCTAAGTTCTAGAGAACTCCATGCGGCAGAGAACTCCATGTGGCAGAGAACCTCATGCGGCATTGACACCCATGCGGCCTGAAGAGCATGCGGCCACTATTTTTCTTGGACGCATGACTCTGAACTATTGGCACTTATTTCTATGGTTTTGTATTTTCTTCCTGACACACTTTATGGCTTGTCACATCAGTCATTTTATATCACATCACTGGCACTTCATTTATTGTTTGTCACTTCAACACTTGACCATAGGAGTAGACCTTAACCCTGAGCATGCGTCTAAGTGGTTCATGCGGCCAGGATTTGCCATGCGGCCTTACTTCATATACGACCAGGACTTGTCATGCGGCCAAGTGGTTCATGCGGCCCTGACTTCATATGCGGCCAGGATTTATCATGCGGACTGACTTCATGCGGCCTGGACTTTCCATGCAGCCTAGAGACCCATGCGGCCTTGCTTATTTTGTTTGAATGTCTTCTTGATTCATGTGACCCAATGTATAATTGGTGATTGGACTCAAATATTGTATCTGTGCTGATACCCATGTTGCCAGATTATTGTTCATGATTTAATATGCGTTGAGGTATGACACATCCTGTCATGTATTAAGTGATCATATTTGGGTTGGGCATCGAGAATGCCTCCAAATTCCTGAAGCCGTGATATTATAAATATATACACTATTTTCCCAGCACGGGCATAATAAGCGAGTCAACTACCAAGCATGGCTAGGATATTGATTGTCTGAATATTGTATACACGCTCAGGTGAATCCAAATTTGACTTCCATGGATTCGTATCTAGTGTGCTCGTACTTTGTACGATATCTTAAGGAAAAATCTCATGTGACCACGCCTTGAGGTTTCAAATATGACATAGGGTTAATTAGGTAACTAAAAATGGTAGTAACATTGGAGGGAACGGTATCCCAAGATCATGCCAACGAACCTTCCCACAGAGATTTATTATAAGTGCACTGTGGGATGGCCACCACAGATACTGTATATCATCTGTCTTAGTGGAGTACAGTATCTGACTTATTATTATGCTGAGCAACTGTTTCAATATAGGAATACTGGAACTGCTAATACCGTATTTTTAGCGTAGTGGCCTTACGGGAGACTGGTACATTCTGTAAGTGCCTGTTTTATTTATTTGGTTCGGTTAGCTCATGTTCGGCACTGGCGTGATCTGAGGATACTTATTATGCATTATTCTGAGTAACCTCAGACTCCATAAAATAGCAAGTCGTACAAATAATTGGTCGATATAAGAAATGGACTTGGTTGTGATTGTATTATTCAGCTAGTAGCCTAGAAAAATGGACTATCTTAGTGTGATGATTCAACCCTTGTCCTTGTTTGGTTGTAGGGTTGAGCCTTAGCGCTAGGATATACCATGGACCTAAGTTACGACACTGAACATATGTAATATTATATATTTTTCTTGGGTTTTTGTTTTCTATTTCGTACTTCCTTTGTGGTATTGCTATTTGGGGTCTAACCCCACTGGTTTTGCAAGGCCAGGGTTTGAGCCAGCAGCTGAGAATTCAGCGTACTTTTCTCCAACTAATGGCGCGCACCAGGAATATGATCGCAGGGGATAGCGAGTGAGTTTTCTTCTTCTCTGCTCGTCTTTCACTTTTACTTCTTTTTGGCGTTTAGCCACCGACACCTGTTAGCAGCTTGTCTGGACATTAATTTTTCTTACATGATTATATTAAATCAGACTATAACTGATCACTGTCATGTACTTTTTTTACTCTTTCAGCTTCTTATTTTGCACAGCTAGACTCCAAAAAAATTTGAGAAAGCGTTTGGAATACCTTATTGCTTGTCATATATGCTCTATGCTTACTATTTCTTGTTTGAATGATTGAGATAGAGAATTTCTTGACCATAGAAAACTTAATTTTAGCATAAACCCCCTTGTCTTATACAGCCGTGATCGTCGTACGACGTATAGTACCTTGTACGGGGTAGCTGGCCATGTCCGTCTCCGCATTCCGGTATTGGAAGGTGACAAGGTTTTAGTGGTAGCCCATGCAGGTCTGTTCTTCAGACTTGTGGGGTGTCATGATCATAGGAGTCTCAATCAAACATGATTCTTCTTGAAATTCTGAATTTGCCCTCTTCGATACTCAGCTTGAATTCTTCCAGATTGATTGCTTCCTTATTCCTTCTCATCCAGTTCTTGATTATTTCTTGTGCTCTTCTTTAGGGCTTCTCCTTCCCCCGATGTTGCAACAACAAGAGACGCAGATGGTAGTGTCAAGATTGGTGACCTACTTGGTTATATCGGAACCCTAGGACACATTCAGACACTGTCATCGTGCCAGACTTCCTGTCTCCTGATAGTGTCAGAATGACCGGAACCTGTGATAACTATAGGATCATGATTGGTGCTAGTTACTTCAGTATGACGAGACTGTTTAGATAGAGGTTCAGGCTCAGCGAGCTACAGATATGTCTCGTTGACCGCATTGGGAGGGGAAGACAGTTACTAGATGCTTGAGCTACTTTGCATGCACTATATATATATATCCTTATTTATGTAGAGATCCTGTATCCGGAGTCGTAGTACTTACTTACTGTGTCTCTTTATGCTCAGAGCTACGGGTAAGTACCGTGTGTCTCTGTGCCTCGGAGCTACAGATTTATATTTGGAAAGCCCGCATGTCGAATGTTGTCTTCAAGTTGTGTCTCACTTAGGTGGTTATTCTAAATTATACCGGCGTATCACATATTTTCTTTCTGTTTTACTATGACATGCTATTTTTGTACCTTGTTACGTTCCTCTGAGGACCTGGTTCCCTTCCAGGCATAGGCGAGGAGGACTACCCGGAGGAGTACGGACCGGGTGTATATCCAGGAGCAGGACTTGTAGTAGAGGACGAGATCCTTCCCGAGGACTTTGCTTGATCACCGGTAGTGACTTCACCTTGGATCCGGTATCATTAGCTAGTTAGCAGATATCGGCCTAGTTATCTTATTGCTTCCTTTCATTCAATACTTGTATTAGCGGGTTTGTCCCCATATAACTCTATCTGTATTGTATTATGATCCATTTCCAAACTTATTTTCTTTCTGCACAAAAGTAGACTTATTTTCTCTATGTATTTCATATTCTTATGTTTGTGGATGAGATTAGTTACATTGCTTATGTTTTAATGTTGGGTTATATCATTGTACTTTACATCTTAGGTGCACTCCATCTGGTCTATTAGATTGGGATGCCCGTCGGAGTGTACCCGCTAGCCAATGCCACATGGCTCAGTTCCTTATATTTGGAACTGGGGCTTGATACCGCAACTTCTGTGGAAGGCGTCAATAGAACCGAAACCGAAGGGATTACAGGCAATGCAATAATCTATGCAGACTGTGAAACTGAGGGGACTGGAATAACATCTTAAAGGAAAAAAATACCACACCGGGGATATAGTCAACCTCATAATTAAATATTTCAAGATTGGGTGATTGTATGCTAACTTAAATACTTGTTCAAACCATTGACCTTCGAGTATTCCCAGAAGTAATAAAGCCATTTCATCCTTAATAGATCCAATTCTACAGACAAATTAGTTAGTATTGAATTAACACCTACCATGTTGGAAGATATAAAACATAGGATGAGTGTGAGTACACCTTTAGAAGGATGCACTAAGCTGATGCTTGACAATATTAAGGCGCAAGAGCATAATAAAATGATGATCAAAGTTCCTTTGTCATAAAGGATAAAAGAGATTCCCAACTACATCAATGGCCACAAACTAGTATAGAGAACACATGAGTTATGACGAAAGTCAAATTGATTAAGCCTACAAGATGGATCATCTTCTACAAAAATTCAGGGACATTATCCGAGAAGTTAAAAAATCCAATTATAGAATATTTTTATGAGAAATATAGATAGAATCGTTCATGTCATACACAAACATATCAATAAATTCAAGAAAAATAAGCCCATATATACATGGTCATATCAAAACCTATCATTTTGATTTTATTCTTTTACCTAAAGAATTTGATAATGATTGTATTATTGGTATAGATAATTTGCGTCATTATCCCCCCTTTAATACACATTATTTTACCGTTGATGGTGTCTCTATACCTAGAGTACCTTTTATCATTTCCTTTGCGGATAAATATACCCATGTAGCCAAGTGTGGTGATAAACCCATTCTATTAACCGATACGATAACACAAGAGAAAGAGAAAGTGTGTATATATAATATACCTATTTCAAATAATTTTCAGAAAGTTATACATGGAATGTTAGAGCCTCTATATACTGATAATCCTTTAAAATGCTTTGATAAAGCACCTAGATATTGTAAAATTGAATTATATAAAGATTATAAGGTTAGGGTCAATAGTATTATGGTAACACCCTCAGATAAAGAAGAATTTGCCAAGCAAATAAATGAATTACTAAACTTAGGACTTATTCAGAAAAGCTCCAGTACTCATTCCTCTCTAGCTTTCTTGGTTGAAAACTTGGTTGCATGAGAGAGAGCCACTTTTGTGTACTCCAGAGTGGGTTCTTTAATAGACCCCTAATACCTATAATAGAATCAACATCTGGCTGGAAGATAATTATTATACCCTAAAAAGGATTATTAACTATAGGAGGCTTAATTATAAGAATAGAGCATTGGGTTTACTGGGGTAGAATTATAGCTATTAAGCCCTATAATCATCTATTCGCCCGGGGAACCATTGGTCTACTTAAAGTCTTGCAATTTTCAATGCTTTCAATAGGTCATGAACATCAATCATTTTGAAGTTAACTAGATCATTGGTCTGAATCTGAGAGAAGATCTTTTTCAGATCCTTCTGTTCAGGGGAGGTACGGGAAATAAATCCCTTTCTCTTGAGGCTAGGACTTTGGATCTAGAAGTAGAAGAGAAATTAATCATCCTGAAAAAAATTTGGTGGAATACCTAACATGTGGTTTAAACTTTGATATTGATAATCTTCCCTATAAGAAAATAAAGGAATATATTTCCAATTGGAGTAATCAAATAATGGGAATAAAATATGTTAGCCCATTGATTGTATCATATTTTTGAATATGGTAAATCGATTAAGTTTAGCTTTTAAATATCACTAACCATTCATGAAATCACTATTGCATGTATACTCTTCTTCCACCTTAATGATATATGCTTATTATTTTACATATTAGTGATATGAGCTTCTATTAAAGCCATCTTAAATAGAACCGAGTTGCCATAATAAAAAATGGGGATATTTTTAGCCCAATGATCTAAATATATTTTTGAATATGGTTAATCTATTCTATTTAACATTATGACATCACTAATATTTATGCTATAACTACTTTGAATACTTAAACTTAGCATAGTCCAAATATGCATTAAATATGGTCATACTTGCTACTATATATATTATTTTGTTTGCCTAACTTATATTTGCAGAAAAGCAATAAGCAAGATCAACACATGGACATATGCAATGAAGAAATCATGATGGGCCAAAACGACGTCATCCAACAAGATTTCTCTGAACCGCCTACGACATCTCCGGAACCACGCACCTAGCGCCCCCATGGGGGTTCGGGGGCGAAGCCCCCGAAAGGTATTCAGATTTCACAATTTGGGTATCTCAGGACAACTACCGTCAAGGAAAAAAGCCATCATCTATCAGGGAAAGAAGCCAAGCTATGCCAATCATCATTTTCAGACTCTGAAGAAGCATGCACCTGCTATAGTCTATCTAGAGTCTGTAATAAGTCTTAGGAATAATAATAAACACAAGAAATGGATGGAAAAATCGAAAGTTAGGGTAGAAAATAACCCATGATCATTTTCGGCTGAAAACCGGCATACCGATGGTATACTGGAGTATACCGGCGGTATACCAATTTTATATAATTTTTTCTCTCTGTCGTTTGGACCGGCATATCGATGGTATACAGTTTTATCACAGTTGGAAATCCAACGGTTGGATTCTGTGCATTAAATGATTCCAACGGTCATATTTATAGCCGTTGCTACTGCAGACCGGTATACCGACGGTATATTGTAGTATACCGGCAGTATACCGTTCACAGGCTGAAAGTTGCATTTTTGTTCTTTTTGTATTGGCCTATATAAAACCTTGAACCCATTCTTTCAAGGTTGATCCATTTTAAGCCTAAAATTTTCAATCTACCAAAGGTCATCCACAAACACTCCACCAAAGCTTTCATTTGCCTATCCACAAATTGTTAGAGTGTTCTTGAGTTATAAAAGTTACATCTTTATATTTGTTGTAAGAAAATCAAAACCATCTTGTAAGAGGTTGAAGTCTATAAGCCTTCGGATCAAAGTTTGTGTGAAGTTAGAGAGCCTTCGGATCAAAGCTCTTGTATAAGAAGTCAACAGGCCTTTGGATCAAAGCTCGTAGTGTAACTATTTTGTTAATAGTGGATTCAAGTCGGACAAGAGTTTCCGGGACTGGAGTGCCTCAAGGAGGATACCAGGATACATCGAGTGTCAATATTCTTATTAATTTATTTCTTGTACACATAATTTTTAAATTGTCTATTATTAATCATTTGTGCTTAATTTATTAGCTTGACCCTATTCACCGCCCTCTAGGGTTCCTACAAAATATTTATTACCTAGAGAACTATCTATGGGAGATTTTCTCCAATTTGCAACTAGCTATTGGAAAGGAAATGCACTAGCATGGCTAAAAAATATGGAACACAGCGATCAAATTGCTATTAATAAAATTAAAGAAATAGAGGATAAAGCTACGACTTTAAGTGAGGTATTAATTCTTCTTCTAGCAGACTTCACTGGCGAAGAGGCTTTTGAGCCAAAAGATTTTGAATAAAAATTACATAAAATGATCTTATGTGATATATGCTTGTTAGAGGAATTTGTTACTAAATATATCGTCTTGATATTTCATTTAAGAAATATGAAAAAAAAAATCTAGATAAAAGGTTTCTTCACCAAAATACCCTACTCATGGAATAACATAATAAAGAAAAAATATGATAACATCAGGGGGAATCTTCATACTACGGGTATGCTCCTTGCTATTAATTTCTTCAAGGAGTTCCTGATTTTGTAATTTTATAAAACATTTATAATAACTTTCATCTATATCTCGAGTGTCAATTTTATTTTCTTCGTTTGAATATCTCATCATATTAATGCTATGAAGATTTTTCCTTCTGTT
This sequence comes from Iris macrosiphon, assembly GCA_036927795.1. Lineage (NCBI taxonomy): Eukaryota > Viridiplantae > Streptophyta > Magnoliopsida > Asparagales > Iridaceae > Iris > Iris macrosiphon. The sequence continues at coordinate 141,139,730 of JAYESA010000003.1, read as the reverse complement.
CTGTGTGCTTTCTTTCCCTCACTGTATAAACTTTGCCCCCTCTCATTGTAAAAAAAATTGCGCACTTTGTATGGTATACGTCAGGAAAATTCAATAAAACTCTGTTTAAGTATGGTACTTATGATAAGAAATTGCTGGCAGTTAAATTAGCCATTAAGAGCCTCAAAATATATATTCTCTAGAGGGAATTTATTATCCAAACTGACAATAAATTAGTAGCACAATTTCTGAAAAAGAAGACGATTAATAATCCGGAAGAAAATCTTCGACGAATCAGAATTGCCATGTATCTTGAAATATTTAATTATGAGGTTGACTATATCCCTAGATATACTAATTTCTTAGCGGATACTCTTATCAGGTTATGATCAATGGAAGACGAAAATTTTTATAAGAAATTTTGAGAACTGTCTACATATATATATTTATAGATACGGCTTACCGGGGGCCTTATTAGTCATACATATACTACTTTGGTATGGAAGGCATATATATGTAGACAACCTATAAGAAGGCATATATATGTAGACAACCGTATTAGAGGTTGTTGGTACTATCAGATACTCTATATAGTAGTATGACTAATAACCCAATAAGGTTTTATAACATTGGGTTTACCGAGGGCCTTATTAGTCATACTATATAGGTCTCAATTATTTCAACCACAGACCTATATAGGTCAATAGTATTATGGTAACTTTATAGGTCAATAGTATTATGGTAACTATTAACCCTGAACAGAAGGATCTAATACGATACATGCCCTAGTTATTACACCAAAAATAGAAAAATTAAGGAAAAAGTATCCTAAAATGAGATATATATATATATATACATATAGGCTTATTACAATTGAAGATTACGGACTTATTCCGAACAGGAATCGATACACCAATATTAATAGTATGCATGGATGAAAGAATCATCAATAATCCTTTAAATAGTATTATTGGTGGAGCCAAATCCAATTTGGTTAATATACTATTTGGTATAAATATACACCCTAATTTTTTTCATAAGTCTAGATGATCAAAATATAGAAAAATTATGTACTCTATCTGTTAATCTTCAATGAATTGAACTACTACCTGGATCAAAGATTATAGGAATATAATGGGAACATACGCCAACATTTAAATCCATTACTCCTAAGCATCTAGTAAGACTTTCCGAAGTAGGAACGGGTAAAACTATTCAACCTAGATTGATTAGAATGGAACATTTAAAATTAGATAATGAAATACATGTATTCGTTAAATCCCTAAAACCAAAAATAGAAATACACACGGAATACTTTATTGCTTCTATTTCTACAACAATCAAAGGGAAAAGGTCGTATGATCCGGATACAACTACATCCTCGAAACCAGTGTTAACAAGATCCAATTCTACAGACAAATTAGTTAGTATTGAATTAACACCTACCATGTTGGAATATATAAAACAATAATCGATACACCAATTTTAATAGTATGCATGGATGAAAGGATCACTAATAATTCTTTAAATATTATTATTGGTGGAGCCAAATCTAATTTGGTTAATAGACTATTTGGTATAAATATATACCCTAATTTTTTCGTAAGTCTAGATATTCAAAATATAAAAAAAATCATGTACTCTATCTGTTAATCTCCAAGGAATTGAACTACTACCTGGATCAGAGATTATAGGAATACAATAGGAACATTGTATGGCATTGAATGATATGCCAATATTTAAATCCATTACTCCTAAGCATCTAGTAAGACTTTTCAAAGTAGGAATGGGTAAAACTATTCAACTTAGATTGATTAGAATAGAACATTTAAAATTAGATAATGAAATGCAGGTATTCGTTAAATCCCTAAAACCAAAAATAGAAATACCCATGGAATACTTTATTGCTTCTGGGAATACTATTTCTACAACAATCAAAGATAAAAGGTCGTATGATCCAGATACAGCTACATCCTCGAAACCAGTGTTAACAAGATCCAATTCTACAGACGAATTAGTTAGTATTGAATTAACACCTACCATGTTGGAAGATATAAAACACATAGGATGAGTGTGAGTACACCTTTAGAAGGATGCACTAAGTTGATGCTTGACAATATTAAGGTGTAAGAGCATGATAAAATGATGACCATAGTTCCTTTGTCACAAATAAAGGATAGAAGAGATTCCCAACTACATCAATGACCACAAACTGGTATAGAGAACACATGAGTTATGACGAAAGGCAAATTGATCAAGCCTACAAGATGGATCATCTTCTATGAAAATTCAGGGACATCATCCGAGAAGTTAAAAAATCCAATTATAGAACTATTGTTATGAGACATATAGATAGAACCGTTCAAGTCATACGCAAACATATCAATAAATTCGAGGAAAAATAAGCCGAATAAATTAGTCCATTTTGATGATTATTTTAATTTTTCTATTGATGATACTTTAGATTTAGAATTAGCAAGTACTTCTATCGATAATATTGATCTTTCAATAAACACTTGGAAGGATATGTTAAACATTCCTGATACTCCGCCATATTTTAATATTAATATGATTATAACCATTGACATTAGATCTAGGGAATAATTATATATCTATATTCCTATAACCATATGTATCCCAGACTATCAGGAGTTTATGATACATGCCCTAGTTGACACTGGAGCTGAAGCAAGCTTACTTCAAGAGATTTTTATTCCAGAAGCCATGAGACTCACATTAGATAAACCCAGTCGACTTAACGATTTTATGGGTCAACAAGTCTCGGTGACTCATAAGGTTAAAAATCTAAATATACAGTTCCCAGATATACATGGTCATATCAAAACCAATCAGTTTCTTTATAAGGAGCTTATAGAAGCTCATTCCTTGTTACGTTTATAAACATTGGTGGAAAAACTGCTTTATTCGTTGTCCCTATGGAATGTTAGAGCCTCTGTATACTGATAATCCTAGTACACAAAATTCTATTGGTATAGAGAACACTAATTAGACCCCTAATACCCAATTAAGAATTCTTGGCCAAAGAATTCCTAACCGGGTATTTATCGTACGTAGTAGTTTATATAGATGATATTTTAGTCTTCTCTGAAACAGCAGAAGACACAAAATACATTTGTTAAATGTAGTTCAATTACTATTAGATAATGGCATCGTTCTTGGTCCTAAAAAAATTGAACTCTTCAAAACTGATATTGACTTTTTGGGAAAAATAATTAAAAATGGACAAATTGAATTACAGCAGCATATATATACAAAGATTAGGGATTTCCTTGAAACCTTTAAAACCCTAAAGGAACTTCAGAGTTTTCTTGGATTACTAAATTATGGCAGAAAATTTATACTCCATCTATCAGCTAGAGTAGAAAGATTACAGGATAAGCTTGCTCAGGAACAAGCTAAATATAAACAATCTACGGGTGAACAACCACGTAAATGGGATACACATAGAATCCCGATTTCCTTATTACCCGAAGAAGAAAATGAAATATCCAAAATAAAGAAATTAGTTAAGGATCAAACTATCCTTTATTTCCCGTTAGACAATGAGAAATTAGTTTTACAAACTAATGCTTCAGATAACTACTGGGCAGGTGTCCTAATTGCTATGGGCAAGGAAATCGTGGCCTATACGTCAGAAAAATTCAGTAAAACTCAGTTTAAGTATGCTACTTATGATAAGGAATTTCTTGCAGTTAAATTAGCCATTAAGAGCCTCAAAATATATATTCTCTACAGGGAATTTATTATCCAAACTGGCAATAAATCAGTAGCACAATTTCTGAAAAAGAAGACAATTAATAATCCAGAAGAAAATCTTCGACGAATCAGAATTTTCATGTATCTTAAAATATTTAATTATGAGGTTGACTATACTCCCGGATATACTAATTCCTTAGCGGATACTATTACCAGGTTATGATCAATGGAAGACAAAAATTTTATAAGAAATTCTGAGAACTCTACTAGGAGATGAAAAGACAGGAGGAATTCAATATGGTAAACCCTAAAAAGGTAAACCAGAACAAGCTGAATCTTCCACCAGGGTTGAAAAATCTCAATGGTCATGGAGAATAGCCAAAGTTCTCAGGCGAATAGTCGAACATTTATTCTCAGGGTGAATAGCCCAACATCTTTCCAGGCAAATAGCCAGGCGAATAGCCGACCAATGGTTCTCGGGGCAAATAGCTCGATACCACAAAGGTTTATCTCGCAAATACTAACTAATTCGCCTGTACTAACTAATTCGATCCACAAGTACAATATTAAAGGGGTGAGTCAATTTTAGTATGATAAATCCACAATGCCCAAATACGTATGATAAATGCCTCTGTACTAACTAATTCGTCTGATAAATTGCTAAAGAATTCTTGATGCTAGAAAACCCCTCTTGCAAGTCTGTTAAAGGGGTGAGTCGATCCATAAGTACAATATTCTTTGAGGTGGTAATAGAAGAGGAGGCTCCCTGAGACCATCTGGCCATCTCGAAGAATTATTTCGCCACCATTAACCGTTTTTTTTCTTCAAGGAACCCTTGTTTAGATAATTTTGTATACTCCATAGAGGGTTCATCAATCAATTTATTCAACCTCTTCTATATATGAAATTGAGTCAGTCTATTCAGAAGATTATTCTGAGGAAGATAACGATAAACACACAATCATCGCTACCGGGAAACACTTTTATTTATGCACACACACACCAATGATATTTTGGCTTAAACGATAACTACGAATATCTTATACATGTACCAATGCTAGAGAACCTAGAACTTGGGATCTATAATTATATAGTAGATCTATTGCAAAAGATAACCATTTATGTGAATAACATCAGGGAATATCTTAAAGGAAAAATACCACACGGGAAGGTGGCGAATTTCCTGAGAAAGGTAATACCCAAAAATCTAGGTATTTATGGACTAATAGCATTAATATGATGAGATATATGATGAGATATACTTCAAACGAAGAAAATAAAATTGACATTCGAGATATAGATGAAAGTTATTATAAATGTTTTATAAAATTACAAAATCAGAAACTCCTTGGAGAAATTAATAGCAAGGAGGTCTATTCTTATTATGAAGAACATTCTAATGCTATAGACTTTTTTAGATGGAAGTACGCGGAGTCATCACCATTACATGCCAACAAAAACTCATCGACGACTATGATGAGTTTTTATATCATCTTCAAACACCTCCTCCTTCTTACACGCCAACAAGAATTGGAGGCACTCGATGAGAAGCGTCTCCTAGCTCAATAACGCATTGAGCTGTATCAAGCACGTCTCTCTGGAGCTTTTAACAAACGGGTCAAGGAAAGGACATTCCGGATAGGTGACCTCGTCTTAACAGTAAGAAGACCGATGACTATGACCCACAAGACGGTCGACAAATTCCAACCCAAATGGGAGGGCCCATTCATTGTGGAGTCCATATTCTCCAGCGGTGCCTACCAGCTAGCGAAATTCAATAGAGATTTTCTCATGATGCCTATCAACGACAAGTTCCTTAAAAAGTACTATATCTAAACTAGACTTGTACTCCCTTTATCCCCAGCAGGACAGATAAGGTGTACAGTGTTTACATTCTCCATTATTCATTTCCAGCAAATGTATAACCACAATATGGGCTTTTTTCTACAAATACAGTAAAAGCCATTATCTGTATTCAGGAGTCCTGAATATGCAACAGATAATGGATCCTCAAAAGCTCTCCAATGGAGTAACCCTCAATTCCACCTACACTCTCAGGTAGACCATTCAAAAGTTAGTTCCCTTTTTTTGGTATTAGTTCATATCCATGTCACCTCTGAACTAGTAGCCTAATATTTTTCCCAGTAGGGTTTGCCATGTCCACATTATCTCTGAAAAAACTTTGTTATTTCACTATCGATTATTACGTCCACAAAACTTTTGATATCGGTCATCATCTAAACTTATCACCAGTATTTGACCCTAAGTACGCTAGAGGTTCTAAGTCCACAAAACCTATCACGTTCACATCACCTCTGATAGGGCTTATCTCAAATATATTACTTGCACCCAAGTGCGAAAGAGGTAATAGGTCTACTAAAGATCCCCCAGTGGGATATCCTCAAAAACTACGGTATCATACTACGTCCATATTACCTCTAGTACGATACCCAGAGTTCACACAAATAATTACAACAAAAGAAAAAGCTTTTATTTCTTTTGCATAAAGGAAACGAAAAACAGACTACATTGAGGGACCACTAAATATCCCAATCCAAACAAAACAAAAAAAGAAGAAACAATAAAAACAACCACTGATGCTACTGATCAGTACACAACTTTTCTATTCGTCCTCGAAGTCGGGCAACTCTGGCATCAATCTTAGCTTTGACCCGACGCTCAGCTTCTTGAGCTACAACAGCAGGATTATTGAGGTGAGCATGAGCCTGGTGCTTCTCTTTAGAGTATCTTCAAGGGCAGTAGAAGATTGGGCCATAATACTATATTGTAAGTGGATAACCACCCGCTCTTTGTGAGCCTCATGGAGATCGCCCTCCAGGATCTTGAGGTTGGCCTGGAGTTGTGCAATATGCTTCTAGATTCCAGCAATGGTGTGAGCAAATCCACCTTCCCAAGCAAGGCAAGCCGCCTCGCTCACATCCAACTCGGTACGTTGGAGTTCCAGCTTCTTGAGTTCTTACACTAGACCTGCCTTAGTCTTCCCATGGGCAGCCTTTACTAGTTCTACGGAGCCCGAGAGGCGTTCATACTCTATGGCCACTGTCGTAGTGACGTCAACCTATTGCGTCTGCTCACGCCCCAGTCCCAAAATATCGAGGGACTGGACGCGTGATAATGGTCAGCAGCACGCACCGATGGACAAACCCAATTTAATGGATCCATCGGAGCATACTTAAGCTGTATTACAACAGTCAGGGTTTACTATTCTCATCCACAGATAAAAGATAGCAATATCAGCAAAAAAAATATTAAACAACAACCAGTCAAAGTAAATAAAATCGGGGAAACAACCCGATATTAAGTCTGTTACAATTGTTCAATTAAACAGGAATAAAAGAGTTTATTTTGCCATAAAACTGAGCATGGAAGAAGCAGTTGTTCAGGAGAAGTCCTCAGCGATCACCTCGTCCTCAGGTTTCGGTACTGCTCCGAGAAGTACTCATGTTCCGTACACCTCAGGGTAGATATCGTCTGCTAAATCTGGGGACATAATCTATTCCAGGTCCTCAGGGGACATAGCAAGGTACAGAAAACACAAGCCAAAATAATGCAACAAATGAAACAAATAGGGTAAACAGCTAAGTGATATGCAAGTGAGAGTTATTAGTCATACTCAGGCTGAGACTACTACAGGATCAGTGTGGAAGAAACCATAGAAGTATTTTCTCCAAGGGCCAGAACTTGCGCCAAAGCTCTGTATCAGAGACTAAGACACCTCCAGATGACAAAAATTATAATATAATCAGCCTTGATATGGTAATACTCTTCCCACCCAGTGTAATCTCACGTCACAGTTCTCAATGTTCATGTTACGCAAGATTAAGCTAATGCAATAAGTCAGGATAAAATCTAAGCATGTAAAATGTATAAGTCATAAACCTGTATCCTATACAGAATCACCTTGAATATTCAGGAAGATTCTGTCTCATGATTCGTGTCAGGTGTCCTAGGTATAACGTACTTGATATGGCAAGTACGAGAATGTAAATGTCACGATATCCATCTCTAGTTGACATTGCACAACCCCGCGTACGGTGTTGGCACCCGACTATAATCGGACGCTAAGCAAGTCACACGGTCCTAGGGTTGAGCATGTACAGCAGTCACAGAAAATAAATCAGAAGAACAAATTGAATCATTAAATTATGGCAAGGTACACTTGCCTGGGTTTCCGGCTCCAATTGTAGCTCTGGCTTCAACTGGGATTACAGGCAGTACTCCGGTTGCTGAAATAGACATCACCATCAGATCCAGAAAATATCAATCAGCTAGAAATGCCTATCCTTGAGTCCAATTTGGACATAGGGGCGAAAATGACATTTCAGGGCAAAACGGGGTCCAAATGTGGGCTATTTTGCACCGAAAAATGTGTCAGGGTCAACGGTCTCCAAATCTGTCCAACTTAGTGTCAACAAGTCAGGAACGATGATACGAACCCAACGGAACTTCCAGAATTGGATTCCGATGAGCCGATCACAAAATCGCCCGCCGAGTGGAGCCTGTGGGGCCACGACACGCGATTTTGTCAACGTTCTCAGAATCGAACCAAACTTGGCTCACAGGACCGGCGTATTGCTACGAGTCCGATGGCGCAAGTTTCATCTCGATCCGACGTGTGTACACTAAGTTACAGCGAGAACCAGAAAGGTCGGATACGGGGCGGTGTCCGCGGATACGCATTGATTTCGGTGTGCACACACATCCGAATCAACTTCTGTGAAATCTCGCACGTCCGTATCAACGACGCGCACGTATCTGTGAAGACCGCACACGACCAAGTCGTCCCATTTGGCGGGGCGTACTCAGTTCTGGGGTGAATCAGGGCGTTGGTTTTTCCTATTTTTGGATCGCGGTTCACGATCACCACAGGACGCGATGTACCGAGCGGGTTGCACGGACACCGAGGGGGTTATGCAGGCTACGCGATGCAACTGACGGAAACGAAAACAGAGCTACGAGGAGGAAGATACGAGTACCTGAACTGGGCTCCAAAAAACAGAAATCTTCGTGTCCGACTCGTGTTCGACACGCCTAGGGTTAGGGTTTAGGGCTCCTGTGTCCGTGGCTTGGCGGCGCTGTGGCGGGGGAGGCCGGCCGGAGGAGGCGGCGTGCTGGGGCAGCGCGGGTGCGGGTTCGCCGGAGGTAACCGAGGGCAGAGTTCGAGCGGGTGGCCGGACTCGAGGGACGGAGGCGGAGCTGCAGAAGGAGGCTAGGTCAGGGGCGGAGGCTCGGGAGCTGCTGGGGACGGCTCGCCGGACGGAGCGGGCGGAGGGGACAGCCGGAGGAGGGCTCGGGGTCGGTTGCTGGTGAGGGAGGAAGGTGGAAGGAGGGGATCGGAGTCGGGCGGCGGCGCTGCAGCGGGGTCTGGGCGGCGCTGGAGGAGATGGGTTTATATAGGAGAGATGGGGAGAGGGTGCGGCGGCCGGCGAGGGGGAGGGGAAGAGAACCGTCGGGGTCGGCGGCGGACGTTACGCAGCGGCGGAGGCCAAGCGGCTGCGGCGGCGGACGTTTCCGGCGGCGGGGAGGTCAGAGGTCGGGTCGGCTGTGCGTTTGGGAGAGGAGGAGCTAGCGGGTCGGGTTGGTGGCGGGTCGGGTCGGGTCTAGCGGATCCGGCCCGATCCACTAATCAGGATGCGGGTTCGGGTCGGGCTAATGGGTCGGGTCTGGGTTGTACCCGGATCCGACCCGCTAAGAATTGGTTTAATGAAACCGGTTCAGAATTTGGTTTATTTCTAATAAACCCGATTTTATTTTGGTTTAATTTGGTTTATTTAAATCAATAGTTTTTAAGACTTTAAAAATCCATCCGGGGTCCAATAAATTCCCGGAAAATTACCCTATATCTAGTTTTTTATTTTACACCATAAAATATTATTTTCATAATATTTTAATATTATTTATTATCATTTAAAAATCCTTTAATAATTAAAACACCTGAATTTAATTACAGAAAATTCCCAGAAAATTCCAGAAAATTATGAAAAATCCAAATTTAAAAATTCTTGAAAATCAGGGAGTTTACAATCTACCCCCCTTAAGAGGATTGTATCCTCACAATCAAAGAATAACCGGTCAATAGAGATGACACGGTTGCAAAATTTATTCGAATCAGAAAATCAAGGTTGAGGGTTTAAACACATAGGGAAAGTCATTTCCCTAAGCAATGGAATTTCCCAATTATAGAAAATCTAGAAAATTTACAATTTTTAGAAAAATAGGTTATTCTTTTAAAAACATATCAAGTTAACATTTATAAAACATTCTAATTTAAAAGTTCAAAATTACTAGGTTAACACTAGGTTATCAATTATTAGCAAGTTAAAGTTATCAGGTTAAGTCTGGGGTCACGAACCAGCAGGCACGAACTAAAGCAATACTAGAAACAGAACTACCAAAACTTACTCGCATTAGTTACTCCATGATTCTGCACGTCTCCCACAGTCATCGCGAAAGCTTGTCCGCGTCCTTGAGGTGGTGCCCTCTGCTGTTGCTGGGCTTGCTGGTAGGGTGCTGTTTGAAGTGCCAAAGGTGGCCTTGGTTGATGTCCTCCAGGTACTGGTAGAGCTTGTTGGTTCGCCCTTTGTGCTCCTTCTCCACGTTCAGGGCAATCCCTTACCGAATGCTGACGGGATCCGCATGCTAAACACAACCCTAATCTGCGTCGGCATTCCTTGGCGAGGTGGCCTGCTTTGCCACAGTAGTGACAAGTAGTAAGGACTATCACTTGTGGTGTAGCTGCCTTCTACTGTTGGTGTAGGTGAGGTCTCTTTGCAGCTTCTTCTTGTGGTGCTTTGGATGTTGCCGATGGGGAAGGCCGCTTCAAACTGGTTTCTCTCCTGGTGATGCGCTCCATGCGTCGAGCTGCAGCAAGGACGTCCGAGTATGATGTTGGTGCGACGGATCTAATTAGTTTCTGTAGCTCGAAGTTGAGTCCGTCGAAAAACTTCTCGGCCTTCTCTTCTTCTGTCGGGATCAATGTTGGGGCGAAGCGACTTAGACGAATAAACTCGGCGTTGTACTCTTCCACCGTCATAGCTTCCTGAGTGAGGCGATTGAACTTGTCCCGAAGTTCTGATCGAGCGATAGCCGGAATGTACATCTCCTGGAAGAGTCTGGAGAACTCTTCCCAAGTAACTCGGTCTGGTCCGAGCCGTGTCTCCTCGGATAGCAACCAGTGATGAGCATTATCCGTCAATTGCATTCTGACGGCAGTCATCCAACGTTCCTGTGGAAGCTCAGCTGCTTCTAATTGATGCCGAATGTTGGTGAGCCATTCATGAACTTCTGTTGGTCCCTCCTTGCCAGAAAAGGTACGGGGCTTCAGCTGGCGGAAATCGGTGATAGAGCCCGTCATTTATCGTCGAGCTGGTAGGTTGACCTGCTCCAGTGCATTTACTATGCTGTTCCTCAAGTAATCAGCCTCGCGCCATTGGGCCTCATTTTGGACTTGTTGCTGAGCTTGCATCATTACGTAGATCATTTGGAATATTTGTTGCCCGTCAATAGGCTGTACTTGAGAGAATACAGGCATCGGTGGAACAAACTACGGAGGAGGTGGAATGTCATCACGCCGAAATCTAGAAGCTTGATGATCTGCTTGGCTGCTTCGGTGAGTAGAGGGATCTCCACTCAATGGCGTCACTTCATCTTCTCCGTAGGTGGCTACAACACCTATTGGTGTTCTTGTTGGAGTTCCGTCGTTTACTTGTGAATCCATTACTCTGCATCAAAATAAACTATAAGAGACGTACAGGAATCAAGGCAAGATGCAAGTCAAAAATTAGTTCGAATACGATATAGATATCAAAATACGATATAGATATCAAAAATGATTCGAGCAAGTGGATGAGATCCTAAAAACTTATCCTATTCTTTTGCAGTCCTGTTCGGTCCCTAAGTTGAAACTGAACAATTTAGTCGTTGACCTGCATGGGCCACCACAAAAACCATGTCACGCCCCAGTCCCAAAATATCGAGGGACTGGACGCGTGATAATGGCCAGCAGCACGCACCGATGGACAAACCCAATTTAATGGATCAATCGGAGCATACTTAAGCTGTATTACAACAGTCAGGGTTTACTATTCTCATCCACAGATAAAAGATAGCAATATCAGCAAAAGAAATATTAAACAACAACCAGTCAAAGTAAATAAAATCGGGGAAACAACCCGATATTAAGTCTGTTACAATTGTTCAATTAAGCAGGAATAAAAGAGTTTATTTTGCCATAAAACTGAGCATGGAAGAAGCACTTGTTCAGGAGAAGTCCTCAGCGATCACCTCGTCCTCAGGTTCCGGTACTACTCCGAGAAGTACTCCTGTTCCGTACACCTCAGGGTAGATCTCGTCTGCTAAATCTGGGGACATAATCCATTCTAGGTCCTCAAGGGACATAGCAAGGTACAGAAAACACAAGCCAAAATAATGCAGCAAATAAAACAAATAGGGTAAACAGCTAAGTGATATGCAAGTGAGAGTTATTAGTCATACTCAGGCTGAGACTACTACAGGATCAGTGTGGAAGAAACCATAGCAGTATTTTCTCGAAGGGCCAGAACTTGCGCCAAAGCTCTGTATCAGAGACTAAGACACCTCCAGATGACAAAAATTATAATATAATCAGCCTTGATATGGTAATACTCTCCCCACCCAATGTAATCTCACGTCACAGTTCTCAATGTTCATGTTACGCAAGATTAAGCTAATGCAATAAGTCAGGATAAAATCTAAGCATGTAAAATGTATAAGTCATAAACCTGTATCCTATACAGAATCACCTTGAATATTCAGGAAGATTTTGTCTCATGATTCGTGTCAGGTGTCCTAGGTATAACGTACTTGATATGGCAAGTACGAGAATGTAAATGTCACGATATCCATCTCTAGTTGACATTGCACAACCCCGCGTACGGTGTTGGCACCCGACTATAATCGGACGCTAAGCAAGTCACACGGCCCTAGGGTTGAGCATGTACAGCAGTCACAGAAAATAAATCAGGAGAACAAATTGAATCATTAAATTATGGCAAGGTACACTTGCCTGGATTTTCGGCTCCAATTGTAGCTCTGGCTTCAACTGGGATTACAGGCAGTACTCCGGTTGCTGAAATAGACATCACCATCAGATCCAGAAAATATCAATCAGCTAGAAATGCCTGTCCTTGAGTCCAATTTGGATATAGGGGCGAAAATGATATTTCAGGGCAAAACGGGGTCCAAATGTGGGCCGCTTTGCACCGAAAAATGTATCAGGGTCAACGGTCTCCAAATCTGTCCAACTTAGTGTCAACAGGTCAGGAACGATGATACGAACCCAACGAAACTTTCAGAATTGGATTCCGATGAGCCGATCACAAAATCGCCCGTCGAGTGGAGCCTGTGGGGCCCACGACACGCGATTTTGTCAACGTTCTCAGAATCGAACCAAACTTAGCTCACAGGACCGACGTATTGCTACGAGTTTGATGGCGCAAGTTTCGTCTCGATCCGACGTGTGTACACTAAGTTACAGTGAGAACCAGAAAGGTCGGATACGGGGCGGTGTCCGCGGATACGCATTGATTCCAGTGTGCACGCACATCCGAATCAACTTCTGTGAAATCTCGCACGTCCATATCAACGATGCACACGTATCTGTGAAGACCGCACGCGACCAAGTCGTCCCGTTTGGCGGGGCGTACTCAGTTCTGGGGTGAATCAGGGCGTTGGTTTTTCCTGTTTTTGGATCGCGGTTCACGATCACCACAGGACGCGATGCACCGAGCGGGTTGCACGGGCACCGAGGGGGTTATACAGGCTACGCGATGCAACTGACGGAAACAAAAACAGAGCTACGAGGAGGAAGATACGAGTACCTGAACAGGGCTCCAGAAAATAGAAATCTTCGTGTCTGACTCGTGTCCGACACGCCTAGGGTTAGGGTTTAGGGCTCCTGTGTCCGTGGCTTGGCGGCGCTGTAGCGGGGGAGGCCGGCAGGAGGAGGCGGCGTGCTAGGGCGGCGCGGGTGCGGGTTCGCCGGAGGTGACCGAGGGCGGAGTTCGAGCGGGTGGCCGGACTCGAGGGACGGAGACGGAGCTGCAGAAGGAGGCTAGGTCAGGGGCGGAGGCTCGGGGGCTGCTGGGGACGGCTCGTCGGACGGAGCGGGCGGAGGGGACAGTCGGAGGAGGGCTCGGGGTCGGTTGCTGGTGAGGGAGGAAGGTGGAAGGAGGGGATCGGAGTCGGGAGGCGGCACTGCAGCGGGGTCTGGGCGGCGCTGGAGGAGATGGGTTTATATAGGAGAGATGGGGAGAGGGAGCGGCGGCCGGCGAGGGGGAGGGGAAGAGAACCGTCGGGGTCGGCGGCGGACGTTACGCAGCGGCGGAGGCCAAGCGGCGGCGGCGACAGACTTTTTCGGCGGCGGGGAGGTCAGGGGTCGGGTCGGCTGTGCGTTTGGGAGAGGAGGAGCTAGCAGGTCGGGTTGGTGGCGGGTCGGGTCGGGTCTAGCGGATCCGGCCCGATCCACTAATCAGGATGCGGGTTCGGGTCGGGCTAATGAGTCGGGTCTGGGTTGGACCCGGATCCGACCCGCTAAGAATTGGTTTAATTAAACTGGTTCAGAATTTGGTTTATTTCTAATAAACCCGGTTTTATTTTGGTTTAATTTGGTTTATTTAAATCAATAGTTTTTAAGACTTTAAAAATCCATCCGGGGTCCAATAAATTCCCGAAAAATTACCCTATATCTAATTTTTCATTTTACACCATAAAATATTATTTTTATAATATTTTAATATTATTTATTATCATTTAAAAATCTTTTAATAATTAAAATATCTAAATTTAATTACAGAAAAATCCCAAAAAATTCCAGAAAATTGTGAAAAATCCAAATTTAAAAATTCTTAAAAATCAGGGGGTTTACATACAACTCGTTCAAGCGCTGTTCTACTTAAGTTAATTTCTAAAGCAACAGGTCAGCCGTCTGCTCAGAGCTAGGAAGGGTCTTCAAAATATGTATCTAGTCCAGAGCACCGAACTTAGACCAAGCGAAAGATGTCCCTCGCCTTATTACATTTTGAACTCCTTGCCTTAATAATATGTAGAAGCCCTGAAGGATAACCTTGGAAGTGGCTGTTACCGCAACTTCTGTGTAAGACGTCAATGGAACCAAAACTGAAGGAATTAAAGGCAATGCAATAATCTGGGCAAACTGTGAAATTGAGGGGACATCACTTGACAAGTAAGGTAGTAGAAGCACATTTGTTAGACGATGAGTCACTTTCGCACCAGCCAAACTCTGCCTTGTCGGAAGTAGTATTTGGATGCCAGGCATACTGGCAAGCTTGGCCTTCATGCCAGTAAGACCCTGAACGTAACCCTTGGGAAGACCGCTACCCCCAGCAACTGAGGAAACTTCGACATCATGTCGCCCAAAGTCAGCCTGAGGAGGTGACCCCTTGGTTCCGGCAACCCGCTGTCAGCCTTAATGATGATGGCAGCTCTTGGATTTTATCTTCTAAAACTATCACCTCGGGATCCGTGTGAGGAGATAGTTCAGAATCCTAAGAGATCAAATCAAATCAAGGCATTTAATATGGATGTACCAGCTTGGCAAAAGTCGCCCATGCGTCCCACCATCCATGCGGCCCATCGTCCATGCGGTCCAAAGTTTTCTCCTACATGCTTCTTATTCTAAGTATTTAAAACTTATTTGTTTGAAAACTTTGAAGGGGATCTTATAGAAGTATAAAAAATCCAGATCCATGCATCCAACAAACATGCGTCCCAAGTTCGAGTCAGAAGAAATCATGCAGCATAATGACTATGCGGTCCAGAAAAATAATATCCATGCGCCCCAATATTGGCCATATAAAGGCTTGACACTAGATTGTGTCTGACACAAAATACTGAAAAAGGACTTTCTGAATGCCTCGAAAGATGTGAGCACGCTAAACGACAGAACCACACGCCAGCATAAACTTTACTCCTACGGCTATGTAGTGCCACATATACAACACGACAAAGGCTCCATGCGTCCCATGTGTCTCTGGCCCCATGCATCCCAGACTCCATACGTCACATGAGTCTTTGGCCGCATCCGTTCTAGACTCCATGCCTTCAATGCGTTACATGCGTCCAATGTGGCAAGGTTCCCTGAGATAAAATCTTTCTGTTATGATTGAAGTAATTCTCTTCAACTAAGCGCAGGCCACGTGTCAAGCTGACCAAGTCACGCATACAAAAGACGAGAACTACCTAGATCTTCAACAACAGCAAATCGCAACAAATGTCCACGTGGCAACTCGGCCTGGACTCGTTCTCACGGTTGGAACTGCATCATGTTAAGAATGTACACGTGGCAGCTCCCAACATCCATGCGCCTATGGTACATGCACGCGCATGGTCATATAACATGATGGCTATAAATATCAGGGTGGTATACCCACACACAAGGAGACAAGGAGGTACAGAGAGGCAGACACACAGGCAGGAGAGAAAATATTTTTCTTCTTCAATCAGATCGTCAACGGAGTAAAGGAGCCACTGCAGCGTTCGATCTCCATCGTCCCACTCTCCATAATCAAAAAACCTGTACTTAGATTTTCTGTTTATGATTTTTTTGTATACTTTTTCGTGAATTAAATACAAAAGTTTGTTCAAACTTGTTTAATGGAGAACAGAGGGGTGCTCTTAATAACCAAGGGGATTTATTCGGTCAATGAATTAATATGCTGCAAAACCGATAAAATTGAATTATGTAAAATTACACATTTCATCCTCCATCCCCAGTTGGTAACCATACTTGTATTAGTTTATCATTAATAATTTATTGTTTTGATAATTGATAAATTTTAGAAGTTAGAACAACAACAAAATTACCAATAATGATCGAATTTATTAATTTTATAAATATTATGGCCTTTGTGAAATAATGAGTTCATCTCATTAGGTCTAACATTTTTTTTCTTGCTTAGGTGCTTGGCAAGTGGTAAAGAATGGAGATGGAGTGATGAAGACGGAAACATTTGTAAGGAGTGTGTACATGATGTTGTCTTCTTTGTTGTTGTTAAAGAGATGATCCGATGCTAGTTTATGAACTTTTTAGTTTGTTTTAATTTGAGTGATGGAAATTTAGCAAACTAAGCGACTTTATGTTGGACCTTGTATAACGCTGAAATTAATTTTTTTAGATGTTCGACGATACGTACGAGATTTTGTTGTAAACGCTATGTTGCACAAAAAACGATGGCAATGAGTTATTATATTTATTGTAGATGAAATAATGAAATAATTTTTTTTATAATTTTAAATAAGTTGTCTTCAAATACAATTGAACAATAGAGTCGAGTCGAGTCGAATCGAGTCGAATCGAATCAAACCGAACCAAATAAATTAATTAATTTAAATCGAATTCTTAGTTGGATGGATTCTGCCATTAAATCACCCAACACATCAATCTTAAGAGCATCTCCAATCCTATTGTGAGTTTGGAAAAAAGTTGTTGCCACGTAGAAATGACAAGTTTTCATTTAAAAATTCTTTCTCCAATACAAATGTCAAATAAATTGTGAAAGTGGCATGGTATGACATGGCAAAAATATTGTGAAGTTGGTTATCTAGTTCTAGACAATGCACTTCACATGGCTTTACCTCCACATTATTAACTATGAATAAAAATATTTATAAAAAATAAAGAAGAGGAAAAGTTGTCTTGGAAGTTCGAAAAAGCTATTTTTTATTATTTTCTTGATACTTTTGTATTGGAGAACACTTTTCTATTACATTGTCTTGTGATAATTATAATCTTGCCACCTAGAAAAGACATTGTCTTGTGCTTCATGCCACACATGAATCACAATACATAACAAGATAATAGGGTTGGAGATGCTCTTAGAGTTAACCCACCGTTAAAAAAAATACTAAATTACAACTTAATACTCTCAACTATTCCAAATGTTCAACTTGATACCCTAAATTTTGATAAGTGCTAACTTGATACCCACAACTATATAATAATTTTTATGTTAATGTCCAAATTTTCAAAAAAGACAAAACTATCCTTCCTCCTCCCCCTCTCTCTCTCTCTTTATCCGGCAGTCCTCCCCCTCTCCCCGGCGTCGGCGACCGGAGGGGGGCAGGGGCGCATAAGCAGCGCGGGCGGGGGGCTGCGGACGGGCGGCACAAGCGGACGCGCAACGCGAACAGCAGCATCGGGCGCATGGGGGCCGACGGGGGCAGGTCGACGGGGGGTCGCCGGAGCGGGAGGGGGGTGTCGGGACCCTGGGGGGTTGTCGCCGGAATGGGAGGAGGGGGTCGTTGGGGTGGGGAAGAATGGAGATGGAGAGTTGAAGATGGAAACATGTTTAAGGAGTGTGTACATGATATTGTCTTCTTTGTTGTTGTTGAAGAGATGATCCGATGCTGGTTTATGAACTTTTTAGTTTGTTTTAATTTGAGTGATGAAAATTTAGAAAACTAAGTGACTTGATGTTGGACCTTGTATAACGTTGAAATTATTATTTTTAGATGTCTGACGATATGTACGAGATTTTGTTGTAAATGCTATGTTGCACAAAAAACGATAGAAATGAGTTATTATATTTGTTGTAGATGAAATAATGAAATAATTTTTTTGATAATTTTAAATAAGTTGTCTTTAAATACAATTGAACAGTAGAGTCGAGTTGAGTCGAATCGAATCAAATCAAACCGAACCAAATAAATTAATTGATTTAAATCGAATTCTTAGTTGGATGGATTTTGTCATTAACTCACCCAACACATCACTTATACATCAATCTTAAGAGCATCTCCAACCCTATTGTGAGTTTGGAAAAAAGTTGTTGTCACGTAGATATGACAAGTTTTCATTTAAAAATTTCTTCTCCAATACAAATGTCAAATAAACTGTGAATGTGGCATGGTATGACATGGCAAAAATATTGTGACGTTGGTTGTCTAGTTCTAGACAATGCACTTCACATGACTTTACCTCCACATTATTAACTATGAATAAAAATATTTATAAAAAAATAAAGAAGAGGAAAAGTTATCTTGGAAGTTGGAAAAAGCTATTTTTTATTATTTTTTTGATACTTTTGTATTGGAGAACACTTTTATATTCCATTGTCTTGTGATAATTATAATCTTGCCACATACAAAAATATTGTCTTGTGCTTCATGCCACACATGAATCACAATACATAACAAGACAATAGGGTTGGAGATGCTCTTAGAGTGAACCCACCGTTAAAAAAAAGATGCTAAATTATAACTTGATACCCTCAACTATTTCAAATGTTCAACTTGATACCCTAAAATTTGATAGGTGCTAACTTGATACCCACAACTATATAATAATTTTCTTGTTAATATCCAATTTTAAAAAAGACAAAACTACCCTTCCCCTCCTCTCTCTCTCTCTCTCTCTCTCTCTCTCTCTGTAAACCCCTGATTTTCAAGAATTTTTAATTTGGATTTTTTCACAATTTTCTGGAATTTTTTGGGAATTTTCTGTAATTAAACTAAGGTATTTTAATTATTAAATAATTTTTAATTGAGTTTTAATAATATTAAAATATTATGAAAATAATATTTTATGGTGTAAAATGAAAAACTGGACATAGGATAATTTTTTAGGAATTTATTGGTGTCACTACCACATTTTAGAAAAAAGGGTATTTTAGTCATTTCCTATTTAAATAAATATTGTGCATGGTAAATAATTTTTGTTGTATTATTTAATTGTTGTTAGATATTATTTAATTATTTTGGACTTATTTTAGTGGACCCAACTAGTTTAGTTTGGACCCATGGACCAACATGAATTAATTAGTTAGACTTGGCCCATTTAGAAAGCCCATGGTTAAGAAGATGGATTAAATTAATTAAATGATTAGACTAGAAGCTTCCTTCCTTAATTATTTCTTCATGAGAGGCCCCAAGGGGTACATTGGACATTTTACAATTGCTTGGGGGAGGGGCTATGGCCGGCCTATTAAAGAGGGGGGGGGGGAATTTCTCTCTCCTCTCATCTCATTCCAAATCTAGATCTAGAATTCTCCCACTACCAAATTCCCTCCATTCCCAATCCAATTCCCTACCAAATTCATTCCAAATTCTTTCCAATTCACCATTAGAGAAGGAGGAAGCAAGGATCTAGAAGAAGGAAGCAAGGATCTACAAAGAGCAGCAAGGATCTACAATTTGGAAGCAAGTCCATCTCAATTGGAGGTTTCATTGGGAATCCATCTCCCAATTGGTATAATTTAGATTTTTCCATTTAAATAGCTTCTAAATCTGAGAATTAATCATGTAAAATCAACCTATATGTATGTACTACCCATAGGACTTTGTTTTGTGTTCATAGGAGACCCATGGAGAAAGTTATGGTGCTTTTTGTGTCAATTTTGTTGGAATTCCGAATTTACATTTTTTTGTGTGTGTCAATTGATCCTATAGATCAATTGGACATGAGATTTGTGTTTGAGGCTAGTGTCGTGTCCATATTGGGATACTTGTGGTTCGTATCCCAACTATTTGGTGATACGTGTCATTTGGGGGTTTTCCTCCGACACGGGGCTTTGAACATGTCGTATTTTGACACGGACACATAGATCTACTTTTGACGCTTTGATTTGTTCATAAATATTATTTGTGATCTGTTTGTGTCCTTCGGGGTGCATTTAGTTGTGTGTTGGACTCGTGTCGCATGCGTATCCTAGATCTAGTGGGATACGGTGAGATACTCTCCAATTGTGTGTATTTTTGTATAGATCTAATTAATTGTGGTTCAATTCTTCATTTATAATTAGTATATATATATGGATATTAAATATTTATTTTGTGTAGCATAGATCTATATTTTGGGTGTGCTAATATAATGTACAATATAATATGTAGCTTTCTTGCATGCAAATATATATGTTACTACTTGTTAAATAATGTAATTTATACATAAAATATTTTATAAAATATATTTGTATGTTTAATTGTGTAATTATATTATTTATAATTATTATGTAATTATTTGGATATTAATATAAATATTTTAGGTGTGCTTCTAGCCATGTAAATTATATGTTCTTTGTTAAATATTTGAAGGTATAAGTTTATGTGTATATTAATATATATATGTACATTTTTGTATTAATGGTTTATATATATATATATATATATACTGTTTTATATATTCTGTTTATATATATATATATATATATATTGTTTTATATATTCTGTTTTTATATATATAATTATATATATATAACTTGTTTTAGTGACAGTGAATTAATGACAGTAAAAAACTGTCATTAATTAGCCGACTAATAGCAGCCGTTGTAGCCTTCGGGCAATTAATGACAAACCTGTCATTAATTGCAGCAGCGGGAAACAGCAGCTTTTCTGCGACGCTTTTCCGCGACAGTTTAACTGTCAGCGAAAACCAAAGCAGTGGCAGTTTATTATTTGGGTTTCGGTGACAGTCCTTCGGTGACAGTCCCGACTGTCACTATTTAAACTGTTTTGATTTAATCCTATTTTATTCACTGTTTTTCAATGACGCTTTGACAGATTTAATGTATATATTATATATTATAATTGTATATATATATATGTATATATATATGTGTTTTGTGAGGAATAATAATTGTAATAATATATTATGTTATTTATATAAATGTTGGGTTGTATATATTATTTTAGGGTATATATTAATTGTATTATTAGTATACTTTGTGTGAGTTCTTTTTGAATCTAATTTGATTCCTAAATTATTGTAGTTTATCTCTATATTATTTTATAGATGTCTTGTGAGGTTGACTTTGGGTTTGACCATGTTTGACTTTAGTGGACTTTAGAGTTGACCATAGTTGACTTTTACCTTAGAATTGACTTATTGACCTAAAAGTTGCCTAGTTTGACTTGTTCTCTTTTCGGGACCTTGTATTAATGTGGTATTCCATGTCTAGGTCTTCGAGGCACCGAGTCAGACATTTGTGAGACTGTTCATTGGACTTCAGGCGAGTACATTCTCTGATAGTTTCTCATTTATGATATCCTCTATGTTCGTTGTATCTAGTGTAGATATACATGTTCTCTTGACACTATGGTTACACGGATTGGTATATCCGGATCTCGTCATGAGATGTTATTCCTTGGTATATGGTGTATATGGTGCAAGTATTGTTTCATTGGTTATCTTGTACATGTACAGACACCGATTCTCGGGGAGACTAGCTATCTTCTTGGGGAATCTAGTGCCATAACGTACCGTGGTTGGATCTATTATACCAGTCGGGGTGGGGAGTATTTTAGTGTAGATATGTGATCATACCCTCCTTGTGCATGTCTTGTTCCTTGTGAGTGTTGATCATACACCGCACGTATAATCAGCCAGGCCATCATACTCTTGTGCAAGTTCCCAAGCCGATCACATGTTAAAGCTAGTACTCACACACTTAGTCATTAGTATTCTTGTTCCATCAGCATATTGTTCATTATTGTATTTCTTTCCAGTATTTTTTTATTGTCTATACATTCTTGTATCTATTTATGCATCTTGTTTATCCACAACTATTTACTGTTACATAGTTTTTATCATTATTTGAGAACTGCTGTTAGGGTTGTACTCTGCTCCTTTCTTGACTGGATATATTTTTCCAGATGACACTGAGGAGTACCCTACCTATTATGGACCCCAGGATGTTGTGGGTTTAGATTCTGAGACCCTGGCTCAAGAGGGACTTATCCCAACTGAGACAGTTGACCCTGGAGTTGTAGCTTTATAGTTTTGTAGTATTCTTTTTACTGGATTTGTCTCCAGCATATTTCTGTAATTTTCTTCAGACTCATTGATGTATTATTTTAGACTCATGAGTTGTATTATGACTATTCTATTCTTTATCTGATTCGTGCTCATTTCCACCTTAGTTCTGTGATTGAGTATACTATCATTATTGGTGGTTCATTAAATTGTTAGATAGTTTATCTAGACAGCGTTCTACCGCCGATTCTGCGGCGTAGGCTGGGCGTTGTTTCCGACTAGTACCCTTACACCGGGTACGGGTCGTGACACGTTTTTGGTGGTGGCCCATGCAGGTCTAGCTTCACAAGTATGTGATGTCGTGGTAGTGCGACAACTTAGTTGTACTACTGCGAGCCTGCGATAGGATATAGGATATAGGCTGAGATACTCAATCACATCTAGGAAAATTCTTTTGATTCAACTATTCTCCTTTGATATTGATACTTGATCTCTTAAACTATCCTTTCCTTGATGTCTTACATCATGTGCCATATTGATCCTCATTCCGTCTTTTTATGAGACATACTCGGAGATACTTGCGGAGGCACGCAAGGTTGAGCGGGATCTGGGTTTGAAGACCAAGAGAGACCGTGATTCTTTTCTGGGGGCCAACGGCAGTGCAGTATCTGCCAAACGTCCTCATTTCCAGTCCAGACCTTTCCAGCAGCCACAGCAGAACCAGACTCCAGCTAGAGCGCCTTTTCACCAGGCACCTCAACAGCAGAGGTAGTTACAGCAAGCTCTATGCAACTTCTGCAAGAAGCCCGGCCACATCTGGGAAGTTTGCAGAAAGAGGCTAAGAGTTTGTTTGTATTGTGGTACTGAAGGGCATCAATTGAGGGAGTGTCCTCGTCGTGCAGTTCAGGGAGCAGCTCCAGCTCCGAGGGCACAGATAAGACCACCTGCAGCACAACCGAGGGGACCGCTTTCGACACAGCAGCAGCGTTTTGTCCAGCATCAGCAGCAGGGAGGTGCTCGGCAGGGACGAGCGTTTGCTATGACAGTCGAAGAGGAGGAACCCACAGGAGATGTCATCGCAGGTTCTATTCTTCTTGATTCCATTCTAGCTTTAGCTTTGTTTGATAGTGGTGCTTCCCATAGTTTTATATCTGTTTTTTTTGCTCTAAAGCATGGTTTGGTAGCTGAGTCTTTGCTTAGGACTTGCAAGATCATGACCGGGGGAGGCATTATCCTGGTTAATGATATTTGCAAGGATCGGAGAGTTACTCTGGGAGGCCGGGAGTTGAGTGCGTGTCTACTTGTAATGCCACTTCCGAGCTACGACATTGTACTCGGGATGGATTGGTTGAGTAGGCACCGTGCTAGCATAGATTGTAGAGGAGGTAGAGTTTTGTTTGGTCCGCCAGGAGAGCCAGAGTTCGAGTTTGTTAGAGGAACTGGAGAGCAGAAAGAAGGCATTATTTGTGGAGCTATGGTGGAAGACAAGGAGTTGCCACATCCGTTGATAGCAGAATTTTTGGATGTGTTTCCTGAAGAATTGCCAGGATTGCCGCCAGATCGAGATGTTGAATTTTCTATAGACTTGGTGCCAGGTGCAGAACCAATTTCGCAGCATGTCTATAGAGTAAACAACAGCGAGCTGGTCGAGTTGAAGAAGCAGGTGGACGAATTGCAGGATAAGGGGTTTATCAGATCGAGTTCTTCACCATGGGGAGCCCCGGTATTGTTTGTACCGAAGAAGGATGGATCGGTGCGCATGTGCATTGATTACAGGGCTTTGAATAATCTCACTATCAAGAATAAGTATCCTTTGCCACGGATTGATGATCTGTTTGATCAGTTGAGTGGTGCCAAGGTATTTTCTAAGATAGATTTGAGATCAGGCTACCATCAGGTGAAGGTGAAGCCGGGGGACATACCGAAGACTGCTTTTAGAACTCGGTATGGTCAGTACGAGTTTATGGTGATGCCGTTTGGTTTGACTAATGCACCGGCGGTATTTATGAACTTGATGAACAAGGTGTTCCACCAGTACCTTGACAAGTTCGTGGTGGTGTTCATCGACGACATACTCATATACTCGAGGACACCGGAGGAGCATGAGGAGCATTTGAGGATTGTGTTGGATGTGCTGAGGAAGGAGAAGCTGTATGGGAAGTTGTCCAAATGTGAGTTTTTCTTGGACAAGGTGGAATTCTTGGGGCATGTTGTGACTGGTGATGGTATTTCAGTGGATCCGAAGAAGATTTCAGCAGTGGAATCTTGGAAGACTCCGAGTTCGGTAGCAGAGATCAGGAGTTTCTTGGGATTGGCAGGCTACTACAGAAAGTTTGTGCAAGATTTTTCGAGGATTGCCGAGCCGATGACCAGACTCACAAGGAAGGATGTGGAGTTTGTTTGGACGAAAGATTGCCAGGCTGCTTTTGAGGAGTTGAAGAAGAGGTTGACGTCTGCTCCTATTTTGACATTGCCATCAGGGTCCGGAGGTTTCACTATTTATAGTGATGCATCGGGAAAGGGTTTAGGTTGTGTTCTTCAGCAGTATGGGAAAGTGATTGCCTATGCATCCAGGCAATTACGTCCTCATGAAAAGAACTATCCTACCCATGATTTGGAGTTGGCAGCTGTCATATTCGCCCTGAAGTTGTGGAAACATTATTTGTACGGAGAGCGTGTGGAGATCTTCACAGACCACAAAAGCTTGAAGTACGTTTTCACGCAGAAGGAGTTGAACATGAGGCAGCGTCGGTGGTTGGAATTGATGAAGGATTTTGATATCTCTTTGCAATATCATCCTGGGAAAGCCAATGTAGTTGCCGATGCTTTGAGCAGGTATCCGGTAGCTATGTTCTTGATGCAGGATCGATATCTGTTGGAGGACTTGGAGAGCTTGGGCATTGAGGTGATTATTCCTGGGTGTGCTATGCAGATGTGGGGATTGCAGATACACTCAGATTTGATGGACAGGATCAAGGCAGCACAGTATGATGATGTATCTTTGAGGAGTATCAGAGCTCAGGTGAGAGCAGGATTGGAGGATGATTTCACTATTGCAGAGGATGGATCCTTGAGGCATGGAGTTAGATTGTGTGTGCCTAGTGGGGAGTTGCGTGAGGAGGTGTTGCAGGAAGCGCATCACTCTCAGTATTCCATACATCCAGGTGCTAACAAGATGTATCGGGATATGCGAGAGAGTGTGTGGTGGTATGGCATGAAGAGGGAAGTGGCACAGTTTGTATCCAGATGCTTAGTGTGCCAGCAGGTGAAAGCCGAGAGGCAGAGGCCAGGAGGTTTACTTCAGCCATTACCCATTCCAGAGTGGAAGTGGGAACACATTACTATGGATTTTGTGTCCGGACTACCACGATCTCCAGGAGGGAAAGACGCGATTTGGGTCATTGTTGATAGATTGACCAAGTCGGCCCACTTTTTGCCTTTCAAGGTGGGTTTGTCTACGGAGAACCTGGCAGAGATGTATGTGAGGCAGATCGTTAGGATACATGGAGTTCCCGTCAGCATAGTCTCAGATCGAGATAGTCGTTTCACTTCTCATTTCTGGAGGAGTTTGCAGGAGAGTTTGGGCACTCAGCTCAAATTCAGTACTGCATATCATCCCCAGACAGATGGGCAGTCAGAGAGGACTATTCAGACTCTCGAGGATATGTTGCGCACTTGTGTACTAGATTTCGGGGGTTCTTGGGAGGACCATCTCCATTTGGTAGAGTTTGCTTACAACAACAGTTACCAGGCCAGTATAGAGATGTCACCTTTTGAAGCTCTATATGGTCGGAGGTGTCGTACTCCTTTGTCTTGGGACGATGTTGGAGAGAGAGTTTTGCTTGGGCCAGAGATGGTTGTGGATGCAGCAGAGAAGGTTCAGTTGATCAGAGACAGACTTCGAGTGGCGCAGGACAGACAACGGCATTGGGCCGATAGCCATCGGAGACCCTTGGAGTTTGAGGTATAGTTTAGATTTTATTTTGTGTGCTTGTTCTTGGTTGTTTGTTATAGATAAGTTCTTAAGGTGGTGTTTTGTTCTAGGTGGGTGGTTTGGTGTTTCTGAGGATTTCTCCGACACGAGGCACGATTCGCTTCGGTGGAGGCGGAAAGCTTAGTCCGCGATTCATTGGACCTTTCACTATTCTAGAGAGGGTCGGTGCAGTTGCTTATAGACTAGACTTGCCACCTGCATTGGAGGGAGTGCACAACGTGTTTCATGTGTCGCAGTTGAGACGATACGTGGCAGATCCTAGTCATGTATTAGATCACTCAGAGATAGAGGTGGGCCCTACTCTTAGCTATCCAGAGCAGCCAGTTGGGATTCTGGATCGGAGAGAGAAGGTGCTGAGGAACCAGACTATTCCTTTGGTGCGCGTCGCATGGAGGCATCACTCTCCGGGGGAGTCTACCTGGGAGAGAGAGGATGAAATGCGAGAGCGTTATCCATATTTGTTTGTACCTTGAGGTATGTTATTTCTAGTTATGTTCTGTTCATTGTTATGTTCTGTTCATTAGTTAGTTGTGATTCTTTAGTTCTGTTCTGTGATTTTCTGGGGGTAGTTTTCGTCTTTGAATTTCGAGGACGAAATTATTTTAAGGAGGGTAGACTTGTCACTACCACATTTTAGAAAAAAGGGTATTTTAGTAATTTCCTATTTAAATAAATATTGTGCATGGTAAATAATTTTTGTTGTATTATTTAATTGTTGTTAGATATTATTTAATTATTTTGAACTTATTTTAGTGGACCCAACTAGTTTAGTTTGGACCCATGGACCAACATGAATTAATTAGTTAGACTTGGCCCATTTAGAAAGCCCATGGTTAAGAAGATGGATTAAATTAATTAAATGATTAGACTAGAAGCTTCCTTCCTTAATTATTTCTTCATGAGAGGCCCCAAGGGGTACATTGGACATTTTACAATTGCTTGGGGGAGGGGCTATGGCCGGCCTATTAAAGAGGGGGGAAATTTCTCTCTCCTCTCATCTCATTCCAAATCTAGATCTAGAATTCTCCCACTACCAAATTTCCTCCATTCCCAATCCAATTCCCTACCAAATTCATTCCAAATTCTTTCCAATTCACCATTAGAGAAGGAGGAAGCAAGGATCTAGAAGAAGGAAGCAAGGATCTACAAAGAGGAGCAAGGATCTACAATTTGGAAGCAAGTTCATCTCAATTGGAGGTTTCATTGGGAATCCATCTCCCAATTGGTATAATTTAGATTTTCCCATTTAAATAGCTTCTAAATATGAGATTTAATCATGTAAAATCAACCTATATGTATGTACTACCCATAGGACTTTGTTTTGTGTTCATAGGAGACCCATGGAGAAAGTTATGGTGCTTTTTGTGTCAATTTTGTTGGAATTCCGAATTTACATTTTTTTGTGTGTGTCAATTGATCCTATAGATCAATTGGACATGAGATTTGTGTTTGAGGCTAGTGTCGTGTCCATATTGGGATACTTGTGGTTCGTATCCCAACTATTTGGTGATACGTGTCATTTGGGGATTTTCCTCCGACACGGGGCTTTGAACATGTCGTATTTTGACACGGACACATAGATCTACTTTTGACGTTTTGATTTGTTCATAAATATTATTTATGATCTGTTTGTGTCCTTCGGGGTGCATTTAGTTGTGTGTTGGACTCGTGTCGCATGCGTATCCTAGATCTAGTGGGATACGGTGAGATACTCTCCAATTGTGTGTATTTTTGTATAGATCTAATTAATTGTGGTTCAATTCTTTATTTATAATTAGTATATATATGGATATTAAATATTTATTTTGTGTAGCATAGATCTATATTTTGGGTGTGCTAATATAATGTACAATATAATATGTAGCTTTCTTGCATGCAAATATATATGTTACTACTTGTTAAATAATATAATTTATACATAAAATGTTTTATAAAATATATTTGTATGTTTAATTGTGTAATTATATTATTTATAATTATTATGTAATTATTTGGATATTAATGTAAATATTTTAGGTGTGCTTCTAGCCATGTAAATTATATGTTCTTTGTTAAATATTTGAAGGTATAAGTTTATGTGTATATTAATATATATATGTACATTTTTGTATTAATGGTTTATATATATATATATATATATACTGTTTTATATATTCTGTTTATATATATATATATATATATATATTGTTTTATATATTCTGTTTTTATATATATAATTATATATATATAACTTGTTTTAGTGACAGTGAATTAATGACAGTAAAAAACTGTCATTAATTAGCCGACTAATAGCAGCCGCTGTAGCCTTCGGGCAATTAATGACAAACCTGTCATTAATTGCAGCAGCGGGAAACAGCAGCTTTTCTGCGGCGCTTTTCCGCGACAGTTTAACTGTCAGCGAAAACCAAAGCAGTGGCAGTTTATTATTTGGGTTTCGGTGACAGTCCTTCGGTGACAGTCCCGACTGTCACTATTTAAACTGTTTTGATTTAATCCTATTTTATTCACTGTTTTTCAATGACGCTTTGACAGATTTAATGTATATATTATATATTATAATTGTATATATATATATATGTATATATATATGTGTTTTGTGAGGAATAATAATTGTAATAATATATTATGTTATTTATATAAATGTTGGGTTGTATATATTATTTTAGGGTATATATTAATTGTATTATTAGTATACTTTGTGTGAGTTCTTTTTGAATCTAATTTGATTCCTAAATTATTGTAGTTTATCTCTATATTATTTTATAGATGTCTTGTGAGGTTGACTTTGGGTTTGACCATGTTTGACTTTAGTGGACTTTAGAGTTGACCATAGTTGACTTTTACCTTAGAATTGACTTATTGACCTAGAAGTTGCCTAGTTTGACTTGTTCTCTTTCCGGGACCTTGTATTAATGTGGTATTCCATGTCTAGGTCTTCGAGGCACCGAGTCAGACATTTGTGAGACTGTTCATTGGACTTCAGGCGAGTACATTCTCTGATAGTTTCTCATTTATGATATCCTCTATGTTCGTTGTATCTAGTGTAGATATACATGTTCTCTTGACACTATGGTTACACGGATTGGTATATCCGGATCTCGTCATGAGATGTTATTCCTTGGTATATGGTGTATATGGTGCAAGTATTGTTTCATTGGTTATCTTGTACATGTACAGACACCGATTCTCGGGGAGACTAGCTATCTTCTTGGGGAATCTAGTGCCATAACGTACCGTGGTTGGATCTATTATACCAGTCGGGGTGGGGAGTATTTTAGTGTAGATATGTGATCATACCCTCCTTGTGCATGTCTTGTTCCTTGTGAGTGTTGATCATACACCGCACGTATAATCAGCCAGGCCATCATACTCTTGTGCAAGTTCCCAAGCCGATCACATGTTAAAGCTAGTACTCACACACTTAGTCATTAGTATTCTTGTTCCATCAGCATATTGTTCATTATTGTATTTCTTTCTAGTATTTCCTTATTGTCTATACATTCTTGTATCTATTTATGCATCTTGTTTATCCACAACTATTTACTGTTACATAGTTTTTATCATTATTTGAGAACTGCTGTTAGGGTTGTACTCTGCTCCTTTCCTGACTGGATATATTTTTCCAGATGACACTGAGGAGTACCCTACCTATTATGGACCCCAGGATGTTGTGGGTTTAGATTCTGAGACCCTGGCTCAAGAGGGACTTATCCCAACTGAGACAGTTGACCCTGGAGTTGTAGCTTTATAGTTTTGTAGTATTCTTTGTACTGGATTTGTCTCCAGCATATTTCTGTAATTTTCTTCAGACTCATTGATGTATTATTTTAGACTCATGAGTTGTATTGTGACTATTCTATTCTTTATCTGATTCGTGCTCATTTCCACCTTAGTTCTGTGATTGAGTATACTATCATTATTGGTGGTTCATTAAATTGTTAGATAGTTTATCTAGACAGCGTTCTACCGCCGATTCTGCGGCGTAGGCTGGGCGTTGTTTCCGACTAGTACCCTTACACCGGGTACGGGTCGTGACAATTGGACCCCGAAAGTATTTTTAAAGCCCTAAAAACTAATTAATTAATTAAACCAATTTAAAACCCAAATTAAACCGGATTTATTTAATAAACCAACTGAACCGGACCGGGTTCAATTGAACCCAACCCAAACTCAGCCTGCGGGTCGGATCCGGGTCAAAACCCGCGATCCGAAACCCGCTAGACGCGACCCGCAATCATAACTTAACGGATTGGGCCGGATCCGTCAGACCCGACCCGATTAGGATCCGACCCGGCCCGAAATCCCTTCCCTTCCCCTTCCCCCAGCCGTTTCAGCCCTGACTCCGGCCGTTACGCCGCCGGCCGACCGCTCCGCTTCTTCTTTCCGCAACCGCCTGCGATCCGCTCCGATCCCCCTCCCGCACCGGCCGCCTCTCCCTCTCCTCGGTCGCCCTATAAAACCCCTCCCGCAGAGCCCTCGCAGGAGCCCTAGCCCGCTCGACCCGGCCTCCGCCGCCCTCTTCTCCTCCGCCATCCTCGCTAAGTTCCTCCGGCTCCCCCGCCGTCTCCACCACGCCGCCGCAAGCATCTCCGGACCCGCCGCCTGAGCTCGACTGAGCCAACCGCCGAAGGCTCCAGCGCCGGACAGCTTCGTCTACGCCTGATCGAGCGCCCTCCAGCCTCCTCCGCTCAGGCCCTCGCCCACGCTGACCTCGCTGTGCCCGCCGCAGCCGCCAGCCGTGTCTCGCAGCTCCCTCGACAACCCGCAGCCCCTCGAGCTTCTCCGCCGTCCCCGAGCCTCCGCCGACGACCCCCGCTCTCTGCAACCGGCCGCCCGCAGCCACTTCTCCCCTCCAACAGCCCTAGGCCGAGCTGCCTCCCTCTGGAGACGTCCCCAGCAGCAAACCCTAGCCGGACACGACTCAGCCGAACACGGACACGGCCCTGACACAGGGCACAGTGTCCTTGGGTCGTGTTGGACACGAGAAAACTCCAGTTTCCGGAGCCCTGTTCAGGTACTCATAACTCTCTCCTCGCTGTCCCGATTTCGTTTCCGCCAATTACATCGCGAAGCTTGCATGACCCTCTCGGTGCCCGTGCAACCCGCTCCTTGGGTTGTGTCGATCGCGAACCGCGATCCAAAAACGGGAAAATCAACGCCCTGTTTTACCCCAGAACCGAGTACGCCCCGCCAAACGGGACGACTTGGTCGCACGCGGTCTTCACCGATATGTGCGCGTCATTGATACGGATGTGCAGGATTTCGCAGAAGTCGATTCGGATGTGCGTGCACACCGAAATCAACGCGTATCCGCGGACACCGTCCCGTATCCGTCCTTTCTGGTTCTCGCTGTAACTTAGTGTACACACGTCAGATCGAGACGAAACTTATGCCATTGGACTCGTAGCAATACACTGGTCCTGTGAGCCAAGTTTGATTCGATTCTGAGAACGTTGACAAAATCGCGTGTCGTGGGCCCCACAAGCTCTACTTGACGGGCGATTTTGTGATCGGCTCATCGGAATCTAATTCTGGAAGTTCCGTTGGGTTCGTATCATCGTTTCTGACCTGTTGACACTAAGTTGGACAGATTTGGAGACCTTTGATCCTGACGTATTTTTCGGTGCAAAGCGGCCCATATGTGGACCCCGCTTTGACCCGAAATATCATTTTTGTCCTTGTCTCCAAATTGGACTCAAGGACAGACGTTTCTAGCTAATTGATATTTTCTGGATCTGATGGTGATATTTGTTTCAGCAACCGGAGCAGTCCCTGCAATTCCTGCTGAAGTCAGAGCTACAATTGGAGCCGGAACCCCAGGCAAGTGTACCTTGCCAAAACTTGCAGTTCTTGTTATTTATTTCCTTGGCTTATATATATATACTTGTTGTACATGCTTGACCTAGGACCGTGTGACTTACTTAGCGTCCGATTACAGTCGGGTGCCAACACCGTACGCGGTGTTGTATAAAGTCATCTAGAGATGGATACCGAGACCTTATACTTCTCGTACTTGCCTTATCAAGTACGTTATACCCAGGACACCTGACACTATTCATGATACAGAATCGTCCTGAGATATTCATGGTGATTCTGTATAGGATACAGTTTTTATGACTTATTCCTTTGCTTAGATATTATATGACTGGATGCATTAGTTATGATCCTGTATGGCATGGACATGAGACATCGTGGACATGAGATGCATGATTACATTGGTGGGAAGAGTCACACAACTACAGGTTGATTTTATATTATGTCGGCGTCTTAGTCTCACTACGAGCTAGACAACCACATGATATCACTGCTACCGGCTCCCTGACACAGAGCTTGTAGTGGTTTCAGCCTGAGTTCTAGTGCTACTCTTATTTTGCATATCACTTAGATGGTTATATAGTCTACCTTATTGTTTCATTTATTTCCTGCACTGCATTATTATGGCTTGAGCTTTCTTGTACCTTGCTATGTCCCCTGAGGACCTGGATCCGGATTTTGTCCCCAGGATTAGCAGACGAGTTCAACCCAGAGATATACAGGACAAGAGCATTAGCAGGAGCAGAAGCAGGAACAGTAGCAGGCACTGGAGCAGTACCAGATCCAGCAGTCGAGTGACTTCTACGGTATCTTCTGAGTATATACTGTTTCCATACTCAGTACTTTTGTTGATATCTTTGTTTTTGTATCTTGACAGTTGTATCAGACTTATATTGGGATTGTTCCCCGATTTATGTACTTGTGACTTGATGTTGATGTATATATTTCCTTTCCTTGATTTTGATATATTCTTTTTGTGGATGAGAATAGTATACCCTGACTGTTGTATTACAGCTTAAGTACGTCCCGATGGATCCATTAAATTGGGTTTGTCCATCGGTGTGTGCTGTTGGCCATTGCCACGTGTCTAGTCCCTCGTTATTTTGGGACTGGGGCATGACACTCTCTCTCTCTCTCTCCGGCAGCCCTCCCCCTCTCTCCGGCGTCGGCGACCAGAGGGGGGCAGGGGCGCATAAGCAGCGGACGGAAGACGCGCAGCATGAGCAGCAGCGTCGGGCACATGGGGGGCGACGGGGGCAGGACAGCGGGGGGTCACCGGAGCAGGAGGGGAGGTGTTGTCGCCGGAATGGGAGGAGGGGGTCGCTGGGGTGGGGAAGAATGGAGATGGAGTGATGAAGATGGAAACATTTGTAAGGAATGTGTACATGATGTTGTCTTCTTTGTTGTTGTTGAAGAGATGATCCAATGCTGGTTTATGAACTTTTTAGTTTGTTTTAATTTGAGTGATGAAAATTTAGCAAACTTAGTGACTTGATGTTGGACCTTGTATAACGCTAAAATTATTTTTTTAGATGTCCGACGATACGTATGAGATTTTGTTGTAAACGCTATGTTGCACAAAAACGATGGAAATGAGTTACTATATTTGTTGTAGTTGAAATAATGAAATAACTTTTTTGATAATTTTAAATAAGTTGTCTCCAAATACAATTGAACATTAGAGTCGAGTCGAGTCGAGTCAAATCGAATCGAATCAAACCGAATCAAATAAATTAATCGATTTAAATCGAATTCTTAGTTGGATGGATTATGTCATTAACTCACCCAACACATCACTCATACATCATTCTTAAGAGCATCTCCAACACCATTGTGAGTTTGGAAAAAAGTTTTTGCCACGTAGAAATGACAAGTTTTCATTTAAAAATTCCTTCTCCAATACAAATGTCAAATAAATTATGAAAGTGGCATGGTATGACATGGCAAAAATATTGTGAAGTTGGTTGTCTAGTTCTAGACAATGCACTTCTCATGGCTTTACCTTCACATTATTAACTATGAATAAAAATATTTATAAAAAAATAAAGAAGAGGAAAAGTTGTATTGGAAGTTGGAAAAAACTATTTTTTATTGTTTTCTTGATACTTTTGTATTGGAGAACACTTTTCTATTCCATTGTCTTGTGATAATTATAATCTTTCCACCTAGAAAAGACTTGTGTTGTGCTTCATGCCACACATGAATCACAATACATAACAAGACAATAGGGTTGGAGATGCTCTTAGAGTGAACCCACCGTTAAAAAAAGATGCTAAATTATAACTTGATACCCTCAACTATTCCAAATGTTCAACTTGATACCATAAATTCTGATAGGTGCTAACTTGATACCCACAACTATATAATAATTTTCATGTTAATATCCAAAATTAAAAAAAAGAAAACTACCCTTCATACCCTCTCTCTCTCTTTCTCCGGCAGCCCTCCCCCTCTCCAGCGTCGGTGACAGGGGCGCATAAGCAGCGTGAACGGGCAGGGGGCAGCGGACGGGCGGCTTGGGCGGACGCGCAGCAACGTCGAACGCATGGGGGGCGACAGGGGCAGGGCGGCGGGGGGTCGCCGGAGCGGGATGGGGGTGTCAGGACCGCGGGGTGGGGGTGGGGGGGGTGGGGTTTGTCGCCGGAATGGGAGGAGGGGGTCGCTGGGGTGGGGAAGAGGGGGTTAGGGGAAGGGACAATTTGTTCCATTTTTTTTTCCAGTATATCAAGTTAGCACATATCAAAATTGAATGTCTCCTGAGAAATAGTGATTTTTTTGTGTGGCTAAATTACAAGGGTGTCGGGACCGCGGGGTGGGGTTTGTCGCCGAAATGGGCGGAGGGGGTCGCTGGGGTGGGGAAGAGGGGGTTAGGGGAACGGAGAATTTATTCCATTTTTTTTTTCAGGATATCAAGTTAGCACATATCAAAATTGAATGTACGAAGTTAAAGATTTGGAATAATTGAGGATATTAAGTTGTAATTTAGCCGCACAAAAAAATCACTATTTCTCAGGAGAATAACTGACAATCCCTGACAATCCGGCCACGCGGCAATCTTCTACTGGCTTCTTGACTGGTCATGGGCGAGCATTTCTAGGACTCGGACCCCTTCTCCTTACCAAAACACAGTTCGAAATCCCTAACCCTGAAATTAGCAGCAGATCAGCAAAAACTTATTTGCGAGGTAATTTCTCCGATGTTTCTTTCCATGATTTGTTGATAATTGTTAGTAGTTCATTTTCTCTGTTAATTCTCTATTATTTTCATAATTATTCTTCTATTTCTTAAGAGATCGATATTATTCATCGTTTAATTTCACAAATTTGTCATGCTATTGACTTGATTTCCATGTAGATTTGTCCATTCCTTTTAATTTCTAGTAGAAGATTAAGAATCCCAGTTTTTTTATAAAAAATTCTACCCTTGTGTATTATTTTGTTTATTTATAAAGAAACAAAGGCATAATAATTTATTGTGTTTTAATTTTCATGCATATTTAGATACTTCATCTAGAAAGCATGGACACTCGAGAAATCGGTGCCGATACTTCTCTGACACGTACTGGACACGACACGGACACCCCAAGATACATCACGACACACTATAATAGTTATCGGTTCAATACCTTTGTCGATGTCAAATTCATGTGCGTTCAACAAGTGTGAGAATTAATCTTCTACTCGTTCTTTCGCCAATTATGGTTCTTTTGACGCAGTGGCAGTAAACCATTTTCTGATATACAATTTCAAGACAAAAATTGTGAGAAGGGTTATGATTTTTTTTATATAGAAAGTTAAGATTTTGATTGAGATTCATCTAATTGTAGAGTAGAGAGGTGAGATAAAAGGAAAGCAACCAACAAGATGTCTCCAGATGATTCATCGCGTGAAGAGAATGTTTACATGGCCAAGTTAGCAGAGCAAGCGGAGCGGTACGAGGAGATGGTGGAGTTCATGGAGAAGGTGGCCAAGACAGTGGATGTGGAGGAGCTCAACGTGGAGGAGCGGAACCTTCTGTCCGTCGCCTACAAGAATGTGATTGGGGCCCGCCGGGCTTCATGGCGCATCATCTCCTCCATCGAGCAGAAGGAGGAGAGCCGTGGGAATGAAGATCACGTGAACTTGATCAAGGAATACCGCAGCAAGATCGAGACTGAGCTAAGCAAGATCTGTGATGGGATCCTCAAGCTCCTTGAGACCCACCTCATTCCTTCCTCTACTGCTGCTGAGTCCAAGGTTTTTTACCTTAAGATGAAGGGAGACTACTACAGGTTATATGGACTCATAATTAAAAAAACTGTTAACAAAGTGTTCACTGTTCTATATACAATCATGAAGAGAAATTCCCATCTTATCTTGTTGTTATGTTGTTTAAATTCTTGTCAGGTACCTTGCAGAGTTCAAGACTGGAGCTGAGAGGAAAGAGGCAGCTGAGAGCACTCTAGTGTCATACAAGTCTGCTCAGGTCGATCCTTAAATATATCCCTTCCTTTCTTTGTGCCATATAGCATTCCTTTTATATTATATGCTGCAAATATTTTATAATTTTAACATGATTCCTGACTTTCCATTTTTTTTTTTTTACATTCTTTGACCATTATACCATATTTATTAGGTGTTAATTGTCTTGATGTCAACAAGGGAGTTATCTAACTATCAGATACGTGATTGATAATTATTTATCTGGTTTGGCGATTCTTTCTGGTTTGAAAGTTGACACATTCCTGCATAACTATATAACAACATAGTCCTATTAATATAAGTGAGAGCATGAAATAATTTGAAGAAATTCCCTTATTCCTATATTTACTTTGTGTTATAATCACATATTATAAACCATTATAGGTTTTTTTAGTTACTTATCTAATATAAGTCAGATCATGAAATAGTCCAATAATTTGAAGAAATCCCCTTATTCCTATATTTACTTTGTGTTACCATCACATATTAAGGTTTTTTTTTATATTACTTATTGTTTGCCTTCCTATCTTATATTTTGGTTTACCATAGTTATACTATATATTGGCCTAAAATTTGACCTGTTTTATTCATAGGACATTGCTCTTGCTGATCTGACTCCAACTCATCCGATAAGGCTCGGCCTGGCGCTCAACTTTTCAGTGTTCTACTATGAGATTTTGAACTCGCCAGACCGTGCTTGCAATCTTGCAAAGCAGGTTTGTTTCTGTTTCTTATCTACTATGAGAATTTATCGATTGTTGTATTAACAATAAACACACGTCCACTATTACAGTTAGACTTGCTTGGCAGGTATCCTTTTTGTTTCTTATTTTGCATATTTCTTAATCATATGCTGAAGGGTATACTGTGTACTCTATAAATTTATATAGTTTTTCAATGTTGAGGCGATTTTTCTGCGTAACTTCTTGTAAGCATTATCGGAGTAGATAAGAATATGGACTAGTAGACGTGACAATTTTATACAGCATCGATGCTATGATGCAGATGTCATGTTATGTTATGTCTTTGCTATTTTATACAACATGTATTCGACACTGACACGAACGCACCAAATACACATGGGCACAACGATATGGGTTTATTAGTTTCACTACATCTGTATCATATTGCATCATATCTGTGTCCATGCAACGAAAATTGCAATACAGTGCTTTTTGGCTACAAATATTACAATATGCAGTTAAATCTGTAGTACCAGTTTAACGATAATACCTTATTTTAGTAAGGGGAATGATACAGGATACACTATTGATATAACTTTGTCAATAATTCTTCCTTTTAATGTCCTTCTAGTAAGATATGAACTAGGTAAATAGAAATGGAAAAGAGTGTGAGCTGTCGGTATTAAGCTTTAGCCCTACAGATTGAGTGCACCACTTAATCCACATACCCATTGTAGCCCTTCCGATGCTACCCTATCCTCTAAGATGTCAGAGTCGTCAACTTCTCTAAATCAGAGTGACATAGATTTCCTATCTTTTTAAAAAGCTGTTGTTATGTTAGGTTCTTAGTAGCAGTCGCCTTAGACGTCTTTCTTTGAGGGACTATAACAACAGTTATAAACACACACTCAAGCAATTTTCATCTTTTCATGTAAATTATACATTTATCATAAGCACGTACTATCTCAGACTTAACAAAAGTTAGGAACACGTTCTCAAGCATAAAGAACATGTAACGAAACTGTCCTTGTAGTGGTACAAATATTTACTTTTCTTGCTTTTTCGCTTGGTCATTGTCCATGTCATGTAACCTACCTCCCTTCTCAATAAAACAGCCGATGGGCTCAAAGAGCTCCTCTCTTTGTACAATAGTGTGACTTGAATTCTGTATCATATGCTACCCTTGACACAGAATATATGGAGGCCTCTTACACCCATTGTAAGTTTTATGGATTGGGTTGGTTATCAAATAGGGACTCATCCAGCCAATCGTTCCTCCCTCTTGGTGGGGTTCCCAAGACAGACCCACCCATGACTTGGAGCTGCTGTGTGTTTCTTAGAATCATGCAGTAAGCCATTGACTTGGCTCTCCAATTTTGTGTTCCACACTTCCACTAGCACTTATGGAGGGGAGATCCATCACAGCATCTATCAATCAACTAGGACTTCTGTGTTTTTCTTTTTCATCATAGGTCTTGTTTAGGGTGTTGGTGGGTGACTGTTGCCTCTTATCTGTTGCACCGCTTCTTTGTTTGCTACCTTTGGAAGGCAAACCTGCCTCACGGCCAAAGGATGAGCACATCCATGTTCCTGCTGTTCTCAACTTCAAAGGCAATCCAATTCTTCTAAACTGCAATGTCACCTCCTTTTTCATGTTCCTTATCTGCAACATTTCTATTTTTGCTGAGCAAACGCCTCCACATGTTCCCTTTGATGTGGCCTAATCCATATAAATGTTATATTGAACATGTTGCGATGCTTTGAGGCATGTTTTCTAGTTAATGATTTATCTACCTTTGGAAGGCAAACCTGCCACATGGCCAAAGGATGAGCTCATCCCTGTTCCTGCTGTTCTCAACTTCAAAGACGATCCAATTATTCTAAAACTGCAATGTCACCTCCTTTTCATGTTCCTTATCTTCAACATTTCTAATTTTGCTGAGCAAACAACTCCACATGATTCCCTTTGGTGTGGCCTAATCCATATAAATGTTATATTGAACATGTGATGTTTTGAGGCATGTTTTCTAGTTACTGATTTATCCTTCGCTGTCTAATATATTTTCCTTATAAACTCTGTCATATGTAGCTACAAGCATAAAGCTATGTGTCAATATATGTACATATAATTGATATACACACAAACTAATGTGCTTATTATCATCGTGCTTGTGTGAATGCAATATTTGCATACATTTATGTGAAAAATAATTGGAGAGTCAATTGCTTTTCGCTTGTTGCTTTGTGTCTTGAATGTGACTGTGGTTCCCCATAGTAAATCGTGCAATCTTTCTTATTTGTTTCGACTCCCTTCTAGTTTTGGGCAACTTTTGGAGGATGCTTCTTGGGTGCATAAGCTTATACCGGATGACTAACAAGGTAGAATTAGGTGCCAAGCATCTTAGGGTTTTTGGCAAGATCCTATCTTGGAATAGGTACCTTGTGACGCAGGACAAGGACCAAGGGAAACCCTAGATGGAAAGACAGATGATGAGAATCAAGCACAGGAATGCAAGAACCCTGAAGAAAAGCTATATGTATGGAACTATGTGAAGTGCAATGGATTTCAATGTGTAGATTCAATCCTAGACGATGATGATCCAATGGCACAAAGAAATCCATGCAAATCAAGCAATAAAACAAAAGATAATAGTGAATCTAGCAAGAAACAACATAGAAAGTAGAAATAACAAAACGTTGTTAACAAAGTAAGATTAGTGTTACATGAGAATCATTGGAAGTGATCCACACAATCAAAGATGTCCATTTTTACTTTTTTGGAAGATGTTCCTCTGCTTGAAGTCTTCAACCAAAATCTGACATATGGACTTGATCTATTGAGGACGATGACGATGTTTTGAGTTGTAATTGTGTAATAAATGATTAGCAGATGAATAGGGGTTCTCTTTTTTCAAAGAACAAAGAGGGGGAGGGGGTGGGGTGGGTGGGGGGGGGGGGAATAACTGGAGGGTATTGTGGTTGGTTGGGCTGCACTGCAGCAAGGGGTTCATTGTTTGGTCTGGACAGCAAGGAGGTGCTGGCTCGGCCAACACAGAGGAGGGAAAGTCTGCCTGTAGGAGGATGCATAAATCATACCTTATTTTGGTCGGATCTGAATGAATAAAAAAATATAAATTTAGAGAAAAGGAAAAAAACCATGGATAAATGCAAGCAACCCTTTTCGTCGGATCTGAATGAATAAAAAAAAAAAATTTAGAGAAAAGGAAAAAAACCAAGGATAAATGCAAGCAACCCTTTTCGTAATCCAAGCTAGGGGTGAGTATATGGTTTAATCGGTTTCAACCGAACCGAATTTCAATAAACCGAGATAACCGAATTGCACAAATATAAAACCGAAACCGAACCGAATTGAGAGAGAACCGATTTAAACCGAACCGAAATAATTGGTTCGGTTTATTCGGTTGGGCCGTTTTTTAGTATTGGGCCGGGCCCAAAGTCAAGTTTATGGGCTTAAAAAAAATTAGACACAGTATTACCCAAAATTTCACAACAGTAGTATTGCTCATAGTTATTTACAACAGTGCAGATCAAAACATTTCTCATAATAATGGGTCGGACCCAGTGCCACGTTTATTGGCTTTAAAAAAATTAAACTATAACCAAAATTTCACAGAAGTACAAATAATTACAACAATACCAACAAACATTGCCCATAGGCAGTACAGATAAAAACATTTCTCGTAGACAGCACAAATAAACTCACAACCCAATATTTCTACTGTTTTCCTTCTTCCGCTTATACATTATACATATAAATATATGTCCACTTCATATAAAAGCACCAACATCTGTCTACATTCTTCCCAAGAAACGGGAGTTTTTAGTTTCTTTGCTGTGTGAATTAAGCCCACAATGACCTGCATCTCATCCAGTTGCTTTTGCATCTTTTGCATAAGAAAGGGAGAAACAAGATCAGTTGATAGTAAAAACAGTAAGTTTGAGAATAATTAATGTAAATCATAAAGTAATGCTACCTGAGATAGGAAATGATGATGCACATCATGAAGTAGTTGCTCTTTGGATGCGTTGGGATTGAATTTCATCTGAATTTGTTTTTCATACATGACAATGTGATGCCAAATTAGCAAAAGACAAACCAACAGCTTGACATTCAAACAATTTTCTTTAGATGACCCATATATTATTGAAGAAAAGGAACTCAACAGTCACAACAATAAATTGAAGTGCTTCCAGCTCCAGGAAGTTCTTATAAATTAAATGCAGTAACTCATCCAAAATTGAATTAGTAGAATCAAACTGCTAAAATCTACATGGATACACAATAATTATACGTATACAAGGTAATTAATTATCTACTAATTAAACTTGCTACTGCAAGAACAAAAAATAATTAGATGAGCAAGAGAAACTAGAAAGTGCAAGCAAATAACCAAATGAACACATAGCATGTAGCACAGTAAGTTAGGCTATCGTTACCAACAATCAGTAGCTAAATTAATAAAAAAATGACTACCAAAGCAGTATATAAATAAAATAGTATTGCACATCATAAGTTTCAGATAACCTTAAGTAGGATAGAGATGGACATTAACATATATCAGTCATGCACATTCTTAACAGGTCCTAACATAGAAGATGCAAACAAAGAAGTCCATTAAAACAGCATAGCATAGATAATAGAAAAGAATGAATGTGAGGTTTTAGAATGTACTTATCTTGTATTGCTATTATGTCCACAAATTCTTCAAGCAAGGCTTCCCGATACGTCCTTAGGAAGTCTGTTGCTCTGCAAACCAAATACAAGAGATTATGGTAAATAAACATCAGACTGTGCCATCAACACAATGTTATTGATAAAATAGTTGTCTATTACTTTGGTAAAATATGTTGCTATTGGATTTTCCAGAGAATGAAGTGATACACTGATACTATCTAAAGAGCTTGGACTTATTTATCAACTACAGACTTGCCTTTACTAATGAATAGAAAATGTATCAAAAATCATACATATACTTCCACTTCCAATTAGTGCTCACCCCTTGCATCAATCCTTGAAAATCATACATACCAAAGCCTCAATAAGAACCCAATTACTGTCAAAATCTGCATAGATAGACAAGTATGTTTGAAGTTTGAAAGCTCATATTGGCAATTTGTGCATCAAAAACAGATGCAATGTAGTATATGTCCAATACTTGTTAATGCCATATCATCATCGCTAATTTCTTCATATATTTGTTAGCAACTTATAATGAAATAAAGATAGACAAACTTATAATGAAATAAAGATAGACAAGTAAAGTCAATTTCAACCCAAATAGTGCTCACCCCTAGCATCAATACTTGAAAATCATACATATCCAGCCTCAAGAAGAACCCAATTACTATTAATGCTCAGATAGACAATTACGAGCCTCAAAGAGTGGCCATTAGATTCAGGTTCAAAATCTGCATAGATAGACAAGTAGGTTTGAAGTTTGAAAGATCAGATTTGCAATTTGTGCATCAAAAATAGATGCATTGTAGTATCTGTCCAATACTTGTTAATGCCAAATCATCATCGCTATTTTCTTCATATATTTGTTAGCAACTTATAATGAAATTAAAAAGTAAATATAACTGTAATACACGAGTGCAGCGACTAATAAATTATAGGAATCCAAACTACAGAACTGTACACTGCAGAAACCAAGCACGATCCAAAATAACATGATACCAAACTGCATAACTGAACACTACAGAAACCAAACAAGATCCAAAATAACATGATACCAAACTGCAGAACTGAACACTGCAGAAACCAAACAAGATCCACATTTACAGGATACCAAACAAGGTTGTAAAAATCGCTAGTCGGCCTCTAGTCGGTTCGTGGGGACTAAGGATTAATCAGATTAATCAAAGACTAGTCGGATTAATCGTTATATATATATATATATATATATATATATATATATATATAATGTGTGTACATGTCAGTTCTATACCATTTGAATTTTTGAACTCATTTGGTATGTTATATAATGTAAAGTATGTACCAGGTGCATACTTTGACTGGAAATGAGAACATTTTCTACACCTGTACCAATTTAAAGTATGTACCAGGTGCATATAGTGGTCAAGCTAAGCTAATCTGCAGAGAGAGAGAGAGAGAGAGAGAGAGAGAGAGAGAGGTGGTCCCTGCACTACCGAGAAAAACCTGCACCAATTGTATGTTGGAGACTGTTCATAAAGAGAGAGGGAACAGGGGTGTAGGACTTCTGAGGTTGGTGGGTCCCACCCACCTCCAGCCCATGCCCAGTTGTA
This sequence comes from Iris macrosiphon, assembly GCA_036927795.1. Classification (NCBI taxonomy): domain Eukaryota; kingdom Viridiplantae; phylum Streptophyta; class Magnoliopsida; order Asparagales; family Iridaceae; genus Iris; species Iris macrosiphon. Next base: position 141,096,032 of record JAYESA010000003.1, on the reverse strand, counting down.
CGTACCCAGTTGTACACTCCCGCCCACCTTCAGCTCATATATCTCCTCCTTCTCCATCCTTGGATACATACAAAACTCTTGCTTGCATTATTTTTTTTTTATTAACAAAAAAAAAAGTAAGGGAAAGAGAGAGAGAGAAGAGCAGCATAGCAAAATGAGAGAGATCACAAGCATCCACATCCGGCAGGCGGGGATCCCGGTGGGCAACTTGTGCTGCCTCGAGCACAGCATCCAGTCCGACGGCACCATGCCTGCGATGCCACCATCGGGTCCTCCCACAACACGTTCAACACCTTTTTCAGCGAGACCAACATCTGCCTAGGCCGTCTACGAGTCCGACTTGCCGATTTTTGGCCGATTTTGTGAGTTTTCGACTCTGCCCAAATCCTAGGCGGCCATGGCAGACTGGCGACTAGGAGCCGACTAGGCGGACGACTAGTCCGATTTTTGCAACACTGGTAGCAAACTGCAGAATTGCACACTACAGAAACCAAAGAAGATACAAAATAACGGAATACCAAACTGCAGAAACCAAACAAGATCCAAAATTACAAGATACCAAACTGCATAACTGCACACTGCAGAAACCAAACTAGATGCAAAATTACGTGAAACCAAACTGCAGAGCAATGGTGCACACTACTGACTTGCCAAACAGAAACCAGAACTTCAGTCCCATGAGAATCCAAACTGAAAACAGAGGATCCAAAACTACAGTCCATAAACCAATTGACTTCAAACATCGCTCGAAGTTGAGCCCATCGTAGTCAATTGACTTAAATCTATACAAGGATAAAAAGATAACACAATAGAAAATATATTTTTTCGCATAATGAACATTTTTTAGTTAATATTAACTAAAATTATACATTTTTAAGTTTATCCAGGGATTCCAAGTTCTCTTCAAGATTAGTAACAATAGATCGATCCGTACCCACCCTAATAAACCAATCTTGCGAACAAATGAGACCTTGAGCAATCTTCGGTGTCAAAGAGCTCCTAAATGCATCAAGCACCCGACCGCACTCTCCGAAGCCACCGTAGATATAGGAACAGATAAGACATCACGAACCATTCGTGAAAGAACAGGAAAACGAAGAGAATTGATCTTCCACCAAGCCAAGAGATCAAAATTTGGATTCTCATCCTCATCGGCTTCGGTGGGTTCAACAAGATAATGATCCAACTCTGACTTGTTATCACAACCACCAGTTTTCATTTTATAATTTTTATATTGAGCCTTTATCATACTTTTCAAGTTAAAAATTGGACGATCTTTAATGGTTGGAGGAGACTGAGTTAGTTCATTAGTTGTAGAAGGAACTATAGGTACATAAAACTTTTTGTACTCTTTAAACATGGAGTAGGCAACCAGTTTTACTTTTTCTATCATGATATCACCCTTTGATTGATCATAGAGTTGATTGTAAAATTCTTGTGAATGTCCCATTCAATCAAACATAACTATCCCTCCCAATAGCCTCTCCTTTATGACTAGAAGTTGGATAAAAGTTAATAAAAAATTTCTTCAATTCTCAATTGTCATTAATGTAATGTGTTGTAAGACACATGTAGTTTATCTTTTGAATGGATGTCCATGTGTTCGTCGTAAGACAAACCCTTTGATTGGACTCCTTGAAATAAGCCTTTTAACTTAGCTCTCTAATTGGTGTAGAGATTGTAACACTCTCGTGCAACGGTCCATCTCGACGGTACCCCAAACATAGGACATGCAACTGAAACAAAACGTTTGAAGCCCTCACTCTCAACAAAACGAAAAGGAAGCTCATCGACAATTAGCATATGAGCCAAGGCCTTTCTTACATCTTCTTGATTAAAGTGCCACAATAATGGTTGACTTCCCTTTCCCAATAGATTGCCGATTCAATATTGATTGAGAAGACACTTTATGCTTTGGATTAAGATGACATATAAGCCAATGATTTCTAATTGAGGTTGTCCCATTAATTACAGAGTGACAATAATATTGTTTTTTGCAGAAATTACACTCCGCTTTCGGGTCTCCATTTTCGAAAAATTCTCTAAAAATACTCCAATAAATAGCTCTTCTTTTACCAATATGTTTATTTTTGACCTTAAGTTTAGAAATAGTTGCGACAGGGTCATTTGTGGCCTGGAAACTTGTTCCCCCCACAACCCCAACGTCTCCAACCTCAAGCTCAATAGGTTCCGCTTCAGTTGACATCTAAAACAAACATGAAAAGAAGAATACATTTCAATTCAAAGCAAATTCAACAAATGAAAATGAAGATAAGAAAACGCACATTGCATGAGTAAGATGTTGATGCCATGAACTTGATTTATTTGACACAATAAATCATCTAATAATTAGTAAATATCATATAAGATGATAGTTTTTGTAAACAAGAAATCATGTTATATATGTTATCATTTTTTAATTTCTTCCAGTGATTTACTTGTAAACAAAAAAAAAAACAATCAATCAACAAACAAATCAATAAAAATAGTGCGACATTTGTGCAAGCAGACACTTTAGGGCAAACTGGCCGTTGCAAATTTATAGTGCAGCATTTGTGCAAACCGACACTTTAAGGCAAACTGGCCTTAGCAATGCAGTGCGACATTTGTGCAAACTAGCACTTTTAGGCAAACTGGCCCTGCAAACATATTCCAAATTTTCAACCATATATATCCATTTTCATACACTAGAGAAGAGAGAGATTCTCACAGCGATTCAATGAACAATGAACTGAATGAAGTGATTTCAAGAATCCAAGCCAATGATCCAACACTCGAATATCTGCATAATTAACAAATAATTCACAAATTAGATTATAGCTCAGATCTGGAGACCACCATTTATATAAATTTAACGTTTGTTAGGGACCGACGGTAACTAGAAAAAAAGGATTTGTTAGGCCTACTGCAATCAAAATTATCCAAATGAATATTAGACCTAAAAACAGATGACCTAGTACCAACTGCAATCAAAATTAAACATCAAAATTAACCTAAAACAGATGACATAAACCTAAAAATGAACATTAGACCTAAACTAAAATGACCAAGTATTAATAAAAGTAAACCTAAAATGAACAAGAATTACTAAAATGAACAAGTATTACTAAAATGAACAAATAAACAATTAGACCTAAACTAAAATTATCTATTGCAAACAAAATTATCTACTGAAAATGAACATCAGATGAGAAAATTACCTACTGCAATCAAAACTTAATAAACTAAAACAAGTATTACTAGGAAAAATTAAATTAGATTTGGAGATCTCGGTTTAGACTAAACTAAACTAAAACAAATATTAAAACCTAAACTATAACTGACAAAAATATTAAAACGTAAACTAAAACTAACACAAATTAACATTAGATCTGGAGATCTAGAAAAATTAACATTAAAATCTAAACTAAAACAAATATTAAAACCTAAACTAAACCAAGCATTGAAATGAACATCTAGAGATCTTGATTTAGGGTTTATACCACAAACTTTCTAGATCTGGAGTATAGATCTGTAGATCTCGAGATTTAGGGCTTCAACTTGGTTGATCTGTAGATCCGGAGAGTTAGGGCTTCAACTTTGTAGAATTATAGCGTAGATATGTAGGGTAAGATGGCTCAGACATGAAATAAAATTAGTACAAAAAAATAAAATAAAACAAGAACTTGAAAATTTTACTTACACTTCAGATCGAAGTCCAGATCTCGAAATCCAGATCCCCAAATGCTAGAGTTTCTACTGGAACAGAAGAGAGCCTTGGAGATAGAGAGTAGGAGAACGAGAAGGGTTTGGAGTATGGAAATCTTATTCGGATGAAAGAGGCAGCTCTCTTCTAGATTTGAGAAAACTAGAGTTTCTAGCCAAGAGGAGAGGAGCCAGGAGCAGAGAGTAAGAGAGAGAGAAGGGAAGCCGCAGAGAAATGATCGGGTTAGGATTTTTTTGGATTATAAATGAATGAAATGTACTGAGGGTATTATAGTAATTGCACAGCTTTTAATCGGTTTTCGATTTTAAACTGAAACTGAACCAGTAAACCGAATAATGAACCGAGAACCGATTAACATACTTTTGAGAACCGAAACCAAACCTAATGGGTTCTGAACCGAACCGAATTTCTTATTCGGTTCGGTTTTTGGTCCAAAACCGTTTAATGCTCAGCCATAATCCAAGCGATCTTTTCATAGGCGTTATCCCCCAATTGAGTTGGCAGATTATAGTCGATGAGTTTAATTAGTTGATTTATTAGTGAACAAGGAATAATATTATTATCTAGATGGATGAATAAATTGACCTTGAAAGATAGTTTTAAGTATCGGCCGATACCGATCCGATACGGCCGATACCGATACAGTTTGGCATGTCCCGATCCGATACCGACCGATACCCGATACTGACCGATACCGACATTAGAGGTCTCTTTTCCAGTCAATTCGGCAAAAAAAATTGAATTAAAAAGACCAATTAGAAAGGGTGTAAAAGCATAGTAAGGTTGTAAAAACATATAAAAGAGGAAAACTTATCTATCGCATATAAATCAATCGACAAGGATGACTACTATTTCATTCAATATAAAAAATACTAAGAAACAATACTGAAAATACTTTAAATTATGCATAAATGTATAAAATATATTATCTAAAATGTTAATAATTTACTAATAGTTGTTTGCTTTCCGATACCAAAAAATCCGATACTCCAATCCGAAACCGCCGATCCTGATACTCATAGAAATAGTCTGATACCGATTCCGATACCCTAGTTGAAACAACAATGATTAATTACTATTGCTATATAGCAAGCTTGCATTTTATCTTTCTTACCTTTTCTTTATCTTTGTTACCTTTTCTTAATAATAAGAAACAATTTGAGAGATCCTAGTCGATCCCTAGAATTACTGGTACTGGTGCAAGCAGGGAAAGCCTACTTGTAGGCTGGTTCAAGCAGGGAATAAGCCTGCTTGTAGTTGCTGCTTGTAGGTGGTGCATGCAGGGAAGAAGGGGTCAAATTCTTGGTCGGACACAACAATAACTAGCCAGAGAGAATAGGAGGGGGTCCTAGTGTTTGGCGGCAGCTAGCGCTGAAAGAGAGGATGTTGGGTGACTAGGGTTAGATGAATAAGTAAGAAGAAAGTAGTAGGGATGATCATTATTCGATTTTGGACCGAAAACCGAATTGAATTGTGTTTGGCGGCAAGTAGCGCTGACAGAGGATGTTGGGTGACTAGGGTTAAATGAATAAGTAAGAGGAAAGTAGTAGGGGTGATCATTATTCGGTTTGGACCATAAACCGAACCGAATAAGAGATTCAGTTCACTTTGAAAATTTTCGGTTCGGTTTTGAAAATACCAAAATTTCTTATTCGGTTTTAGTTTTGATTTTGGTCCAAAACCAAAACCGAATAAAATTTATGCAATTATGTAACTACCATCAATTCTATGCGTATTTTGTGATTAAAAATGTGTATATTTTGAAAACAGTGATTCTATATATGTGCTTTGAAGCCCAACTTTGATAATTTAACAACTAGTCCAACTTTAGGTGAAACTTTGAAATACAACAGATGTGTGTATAAAAGTACAATTTTTAATAAAATTTAACCACAACCACAACCCCAACCCCAACTTTGGGCCTGATCCATTAAATAACATAAATAGTCCAACCGAACAAATCAAATAAACCGAATTGATTATTTGGTTTGGTTTTTGTTTTGGATTTTTAGAATTTCGGTTTATTCGGTTTTGACTATTTCGGTTCGGTTGAAACCGAATAAACCAAATGCTTACTCTTAGAAAGTAATAGTATGGTTTTCTAGGGTTTCACTCTTTTGGATCAGGGCCTTCGCACCCTTGGCTTCACACCAATTTTCCAATTCTCTTGCAGTCTCAAATAATTCAACCAATAATTCTTTCAATAATCATAAAGGCGTGATTACATCCTTGTTTATAAACTTTTGTAGACCTGGTAAATAAGTCCCAAGTACAATAAGTCCTAAACTAAATAAAGTTGCAAGCTAACTAAAATCTGTCTCAGACTCCAATGAACCTAAATAGATTCAAACAGACTCGAACTCAAATAAAAGGAACTATCCAAATAGAAATAACTTGACTATTCTGAAACTCGAACTGGATCTTCATTACCTTGCTTAAGGAATTTGGTGTCATCAATAGATGGTTGGTGTTAGATTGATAGTTGGTCATAAGAACTGTCAGTTCTTGTGTGGACTGGTAAGTGCACTTACAAGCTTGCCCAGCACTTCATTTGTTCACCTACTAGTACTTCCATGATTGCACGTATGCTTCCGAAAAGGGGAATAATATTTATCCAACAATTTATTGGAAATAAGAACTCATGTCACTTATTTTATGGAGCTTTCCTATGCCATAATTTACCCTGTTCTAATGAGAGAAGTTTTGAATGAGATGATTTGGTTTTGGTAACTATTATCTACAAACCACAAACACATGACCAATTGAAGGAGATCACCCATGTTTTTCAAACAACTTTCATGGAATGGGTATTTGATGGGTAAACATTTCAAAATGTACAAGTTGATAAATGTTATATAAATAAATATAACAGTTGATGTTTTTTCAGTTTACTCTTGAAACTGTTTTCAGTTTACTCTTGAAACTGTTAAATCTTGCCACATATGTTTCTCTCTGTTGTTTAGTCACAAGTCATTGGACAGTATACTGAGATTTACATTTCAACAGCAACTTGTTTGATTGATTGTATCATCTTGTGTGGAAGTAGATCATAGTTTAATCTTCTTTAGGTTTCTCATTGTACAAAGTATGTTTCTCCATAATTTACTGTTTGTTGGAAGGACTTTATAACCTTAATACCAAATCTACAACGTGTTAATTTGGATAAGTGAATTTGTATTGAAATCTTTTTATCATCAAGCATGGCTTTGGATTTGTCAAATTTCTTCTGTTGGATCTGCAAGTTAATAGATATTGTAAAATATGCTGAATAGTTGATAATTGAAGTCAACTTACTGTTACTTTACCTTCTATATCTTTCCCTATTCTGATCCTTCAGCTGCTGCTTCCCTTGTCCTCCTGCTGCCATCAATGAAGATTGTATTTAATAGTTGCATCATATAAGACATCATGAAATGCGTCTTCTTAGTCCTGACCTCTGTAGTCTGCGTTCAAGTTAGTAATTTGAGTTATATCTTTCTGAATCCTACTTTAGTCCAAAAGGGGAAATTAGAAAGTCCAGATTTCAGTGTACGATTGTTGGATGAACTTCAGAAGCTTTAATTACACATGGAATTCAGTACTTTCTCAGGGAAGTTATATATGAAACGACATGCTCACATATATTTTGTACGCTTCTCTTACTGATCAGTGACAATAAGTTTGGACAGTGGTTACACGTATCTTACTTGGGCACAATAAACTCCAATTAGTTCTTGTTCGGACATTTCATACTTAGTTGGTTTATCTATTTTCATATACTTCTCTCATGATTGTGGTGCATCTGCTCCTGACAGGCATTTGATGAGGCCATCTCTGAGCTTGACTCTCTGGGTGAGGAATCTTACAAGGATAGCACATTGATCATGCAGCTTCTCCGAGACAATTTGACTCTGTGGACCTCTGATATCCAGGTCTCTCTCTCCCTCTCTCTCTCTCTCTCTCTCTCTCTCCAATGTTTATTTCTGCAGAGCAAGTTTTTTTTTCCCTGCCTGAGTCTGCTTTGTGAGTTACTGTTTCACATCATTTTATAATCCATGTTTTCTGGTTGCCAGGAGGAAAATGCTGGAGAAGAGATCAAAGAGGCCTCAACAGGAGAGGGGAACTGATGTGGCTAATCTGGTCTGTTAGAATATGCGAGCAGCTACTGGCGCATAATAGATTTGCTGATCCGTCATTTGTTATTTGTAGTGATGTAGTGAAAAGCTCTCACGTTTGGAGATAAATTGCTTTGTCTGTTTGTGGACCTGTAATTCTAAGCAAGCACGATCTAGATGTGATTGTTGTTGTCGAGGAGTTTTTGTGCTGTTATTACATTGTTTTATACTGCTTTATTTCATGATCGTTCCCAATGATTCAGGGCCAGGTACATTTACGCCGCGGTGATTATTAGTCATTTGAACACTATCTACACAAAATGAAAAGACTAGCCTAAAAGGCTATATATTAGAATATTTCTTGCATCTAGAATATTCTTGAAGATTTCTATCATTTTGCTATTTTTGAGTATAACCGGCAGTACTCTTTCCGAATTCGTCGATCACTCTACCAATCTCTTCCACCTTCTCGACAATCTCCGCAAGAACATACAGACTGCTCCGTACTTCACCATGACCACCTTCAGCGCCATTTGGATATATGTTTTTGACTGTGGCTCCTAAGTTAGAGAGAGGCGTAATTTGGAAGCACAGCTCCAATCTTGATGTTCTGAGCTTTGAGGTGACGGTCTCGCCTTCTTCATACCTCGACAATTTGTAGATTCTATCCCCGAGTTCTCTCATCGTGTATGCTAGCAATGAACAAGTCGTCTCGTAATGCTCATTGATACCTGTCACCGAGTATTTTGCTGAAACCTGATAAGAAAAAAAATACATTCATTGCTTACACAAATGAAGTTCATAAAATCACCAAATATAACTTTATATATATATATATATATATATATATATATATATATATATATATATATATCAACTACGAGAATGAGTATTGAGGAGGATATGTTTCTGCATTTCTACCCTTTTTTCAGACTGGAGGCATCCTTTGAATGATATAACAGAAGTGGCAAGTTGTCGCAGTAGCTCCCCTATCTGCAAATATTTGTTCCAGGGATGATAGAGACCGAACCTCCCATGCCATGGTTCCCATCTTGCAAAATTGGCCTGAAACTCAGGAAGTAATTAGTAATCATATGATTTATTAACATAGTTAGTTGCAATTGACAGGAAAACATGTGAATATTAGGTCCACATTACCAGAGTTTCATCCGCAGTTTTGGAGGTCAGAACTGAAAAGCAGCTAGTAAAATTATCAGTTGTTCTATTCTCCCTATTTTCATCCAAGTTTCCGTTGGTGTGATCCTGCAAACACCCTAATAATAAAAAAATTATAATTAAGTTCATGATCGGGAATGAAACTTCACTACAAATGAATTCAAGATTTCTGCACATTTTCTGTGATAAACCTTCTATGGCACTTGCAAGGTTGCGAAACTTGGCAGCGATTGAGTTATGGAGCTCATCTCCAGCCCACACCGGGAATACCAACAGACTTATGAATACGCAGATTGCGAAACCTATGCAGATTGACATGAGGCGATCGATCGCTATCTTGATGATCTCGTCCTCCCGGACTCCGGAAACAGCAACCAAACTGAAGGTCAGAATGAAGATCATTGCTCCGTAGTCGTACTTCTTTTTGACGCCCGGAACCATTCGGGCGTACGTCCCTGCTGCACCTGAACAGAACACGAGAGGAAGCATTATTCGATTTTGGACTGAAAACTCGGTTCGGTTTCGGTTTTAAAAATACTAAAAAAATTTACTCGGTCACTTTCGGTGTTGGATTTTAGTTTCGGTCCAAAATCGAATAAGGCTTGTGCAATTATGTAAATACCTTCAGTGATATGCATATTTTGTGACTACTCCAACTTTGGATGCAATTGTCAAATACGTTTGTGTGGGTATGGCATGTTTGTTGTACCGGGGGCAACCGTGGGGATGGACTCGGTATCGAGTCCACCCTTTGGAACTTCGTTCCAAACCCGGAGAAAATGATACCTAAATAAAAAAAACTACTACGATTACAACTTTAGATTCGATCCATTAAACAATATAAATATTTTAACCGAATAAACCAAATTAATTATTCGGTTCAATATCGAATTTCGCTAATTTCGGTTTTGAGTTTTTAGAATTTCAATTTATTCGGTTTTGACTATTTCGATTTGGTTGAAATCGAATAAACCGAATATCCACCCGTTCTTGTAGCACATAGTTGTTCCAACAGCTGCAAGAAAGTGTTTGCTTACCGAAAATAAAGAGTGAGGTACCTATTGCCCCTACTCTGCCAGCTCCACTGATCTGTTGTGCCAGGAGAGCCACCAGGGAGCCTAGGCCACCACCTAGGATAGTGCCAATAAAACGGTTAATACCTTTGCTTATGGTTGCACCTGCAGGCACAGCAACAAAATTAAGGTTGGTTATAAGCGAACGCAATCGTCATGATATAAATGTTATGGATCTAATCCTTATGCTATGAATCCAGTTCCCTTTTCTCGTAACTTCTCTATCCAAAATTTCCTAATATATTTTGGTACGTGTAGATTATACAACAAATTAGTGTCACTACCAAAGTTTAGATCTCATCATCATCTTCATTATCGCCAAGCCTTCTGCCATCAAAATGGAGTCGACTGTCAATGAAGCATAAGAAAGTTCTATTGAAATTTGACTGCTTTTATGATCAGCAGTCGACTACCTGACATCAACCTCTGTGATGTTGTCTAGTTTTGACGGAGTACGAGAGGAATATGTCATAAAATTCAAGTGGTCAGTTGACGAAAAAATAGACCTACCTTTTAGTATGCAATTTATGATGCAAATAGCACCTTCTATGTTGCTTTAAACTATAAAAAATCTAAATGATACAATTTATTATATAAGATATCAATATCTGTGACACGTCTAGATAATACATGAACAATTTATTAACCTTCTCATTAGAGGTTTGGGGAGAAATACATGAACAATTTATTAACCTTCTCATTAGAGGTTTGTGGAGAATAATACATAACAATTTATTCTATGATAATACAATTTCATAATAAGAATTAGTTACATCTCTTCCTCCGCGTCCACATACTGCTATTAGTCTTAGATGATACATATGCAGTGTATGAAGGGCAATATATATACTTATAATGATATCTGAAACCTGATTTAGATCATATAATTAACCTAACATATATGCAGTCGGTGTTTATTAACGTAAAGTTTATCATCAAAATATATATGCAGACGGAATATATTTCTATTGGTCCATATATACAGTCGGAGTCTATTCCTATCCACATGGTCAATATATATATATATATATATATATGCGCACTATAGTTCATATTCCGTTTATGAGCTATACACATGTAGACCAACAAGAATAAATTGTTACATCTCATGTGCACTAGTACACTCCATTTCTATTGATCCACATGTGCATTTGGCTCATGTAGAAATATGAGGACTCATATCCCTTTTACCATATATATATATATATATATATATATATAAAGGGGTATGAGTCCTCGGTTTATATTCCTATATGATTCAATGCACATGTGAACTAATATGAATAGAGTGTACTAGTGCACATGAGCGCACATGGAATGTAGGAATCCATTCCTATTGGTCCACATATGTATGGCTCATATAGGAATATGATCCTATGACTCATATTCCGTTTACCCATATATATATATATATATATATATATATATATATATATATATATGGGTAACGGAATATGAGTCATAGTGCTCATATTTTTACATGAACGATACACATGTGGACCAATAAAAATAAACTACTACATTCCATGTGCTGATACACTATATTCCTATTAATCCACATGTGCATGACTTATGTAAAAATATGAGCACTATGGTCCATATCATTTATATATATATATATATATATATATATATATATATAGTAACCATATTTCTATATGAGCCATGCACATGTAGACCAATATATATATATATATATGGGTAAACGGGTTATGAGCATAGGCTCATATTCCTATATGAGCCATGCACATGTGGACCAATATGAATGGATTCTTATATCCCATGTGCACTAGTACACTTCATTCCTATTGGTCCACATGATGTGCATTGGCTCATTTAGAAATATGAGTCTATGGCTCATATCCCTTTATATATATATATATATATATATATATATATATATATATATATGGGTAAACGGGATATGAGCTATAGTGTTCATATTCCTACATGAGTCATGCACATGTGGACCAATAGAAATAGACTTTCACATCCCATGTACATCCATGTGCATTAGTATACTCTATTTCTATTGGTACACATATGCATGACTCATATAGAAATATGAGCACTATGACTCATATCACGTTTATCATTCATATATATATATATATATATATATATATATATATATATATATATATATTTCAGTATGTTGACAACAAACATGAATATGGTTGTTAACTTATATATAGGAACCATGCAACTTAGAGATGAACGTCAAGTTGTGTAAAAGGACGGGCGATCCGGAACTCGGTCCAGGTCCGGCCCGATCAAGTTCGGTCCGGACCTTGTCAACGGACTAGTCCGCTCCGGTCCACTCCCTCCACGGGTCCGGGCTGGGTCGGAGGATCCGACCCACAAATCCGGTCCGGCCCGAACCAGGTCTTATGTTTGTTCGGGCCGGATCCAATTCGGTCGACCCGGTTGGCCCGGCCTAATCCGGTTCTGGTCCGGTTCGATTGAGTTTTTTTTTTTTTTTTTTTTTTGAGATATATCTTTGCAGAGTATTTTTACCAAAATACTCTCATTTTAGTAGCTGTTTTTTTGAACGTTTTAGGAGTATTTTGGTCATTTTGCTAAAAATGATCAAAATATCCATTATAACAACTTTTTAGGGTATTTGGGGTCATTTGGCCCCAAAAATTTCTATAAATAATCCAAAATTCATGAAAAATAAACACAACACAATTTTTTTCTCTTACATTTTTTATCCTTTCTTATAAAGTTTAGAAGAAAGGCAATTACAAAGTTTAGAAACAATATAATTACTGGAGTCCAATTTCTTTTCTTCCAACACTTTTTCTTGCGATTTTTTTTGGAGGCTTCTAGCAGACGTTACAAGTAATTTGAATATTACCGAAATTTTGTTTTTCTGATTTTAGATTTCTCTCTCTCTCTCTCTCTCTCTCTCTCTCTTTTGGTAGAGAAGTAATTAATTTTGCTCTAAATTTTTTGAAAATTTATTTTTTTTAAATATAAATGGACAAGTTTCAAACCAATCTTTTGAAAATTATGGTTAATATAATAATATGTTTGAAAATAATCATATTCATGATTTTGTGTCACGGACATAAATATCACCTCCTGAAGTTAGGAGTATGGCTACGGCTACAAATGTTGACAATAGCAAAAAAAATTATTTTTATGGAATTATGTTACAAAAATATTTGTCACTGATACTGAGGGCGTACCGGTTTTAGATCAAAAAGGTCAAAAACCAATAACTAAGGCTGCGGAATGTAAGAAATGTAAGCGAAATTACAAATAAAAAAAATGATGGCACGGACACTTTAAAAAGACACTACTAAAGTTGCTATGACAAAGATACACTGCAAGCTAGACAAATACAACTAAGTACCAGTGGTCAAGGATTTTCTTTAGGTAACTTTACTTATTATGATGCTCGTAACAAGATTGAGTTAGCAAGATATATTATTTGTGAGGAACAACCATTTACATTTGGTGAGAGTGATTTCTATTATAATTATGCAAGTAATACCCTTAATCCTTGTTTTACTAAAGCTTCCAGATCTACTGCTAGAGCAGAGGCTCAGAAAAGTTTTTAAAAAGATAAGGCTGCTTTGAAATTAATAAAGTTTTATGCATGTTAGTAAATTAGCTCTTACTTCTGATATATGGACTACTAAGCAAAATTATGCTTATATTTGTATCATAACACATTATATAGATCCAAATGGATGTTGCAAAAACGCATCATTTGTCTAAGGCCTTTAGAATTTTCACATACCGACGCTGTAATCGGTGGCACGATAATGCAATTTTTGTGTGAATATGATATTCACAATAAAATATTTTTAATTTCTTTTGATAATGCTAGTAATGACACTTCTTCTATTAATGTTTTAAAAACATAATTTATTCCTATGTTAGAAGGTAAACTTTTTCATGTTAGATCTGTTTGTCATATTATTAATTTGATTGTACAAGAATGTCTTGAATTCTTTCAACTAAATTTAAAAAATGTTAGATTATGTTTACAGAGTTTGAACACTTATGGAAATAGACAACAAGCTTTTAAAATTTTATGTATACAATATGGTGTTACTTTTAGACGATTTGTTAAGGATGTACCACATAGATAAAATTTTACTTATTTAATGTTAAAATCTTCCATGAAGTTTAAAGATGTTATTACACATTATTGTAATGCTAATCATAGTTTTGATTATCAAGTAACTGAGAATGATTGGTTAATTGCTACTTCTATATTTTAATTTTTAGAATTATTTTACAATGCTCTACAATCATTTTATCTAGAGTTTATTATCCAACTTCTCCTTTAGCTTTAACAGAAATTCTTAACATGTCTCATTTATTTTCTAGATATAGAAATGTTCCTGGTTTTGATTATGTGGTTTCCAAAATGGAAGCCAAATTTAAAAAATATTAGAGTAATATACATTTTCTATATTGTTTGGCTTCAATTTTTGATCCCAAGATAAAATTAGATGGTGTATATATTTTATTAGACGAATTTGAAGAAAAATGAGAGTTGACGTAGGTAGCTTGAAAGTAAAAAATTAAGGATGTTTTAGATAGTTTAAAATTGTTTTATATGAAGAAAGAATTGTATCCATCCGACCCGGTACAACCGTTCAAGTTAGTAGCTCTGGTTTTGTGTCTAAATTATCATATGCTAAAAGTGTACTGCAAAGAAAGAAATAAAAAAATTCTTCCCAACCCACTCAAGAATTGTCCTTATATCTAAATTTGTATGAAGAAGATATGAAGATGACTCTTCAACTTATTATTCAATTTTAGAATGGTGGAAGAGACACGAAAAAACTTATCATGTAGTTTTTTCTATAGCACGTGATATTCTAATGGTCTCGGTGTCCACGGTAGCATCAGATTCTTATTTTAGTACAGATTCAAGGATGCTAAAGAAGAAGAAGAGGAGTCGGTTGCTGCCAGATATTTTGGAAGCTTGTGTCTGTGTTCATAATTGGCCCTGTGCTGAAAAAAGAACTCAAGACTCAAGAGATGAAAGTGTCGATATCTCAGAGCTAGACTTTTAATCTTTTACTATGGATGACGCTATTGAAGGAGGGCTGAGCAATAAACTTCAACGAAAGACGAACGACGGACGACGAATTTTTTTGAAAAGACTTGTACATTTTTTTACAATCTTTATACAAATAGAATATCATTTACAAGTTTCTATTTTTTGTTACTTAATGTTATAATACATTTATAATTTTATTGTCGTTAATAAAAAAAATTTAACTTTTTTTTACTTAATGTTCTAAGTTGTTTACATTTTACTTATTTATTTCTGTATAAATAACTTCTTTAAATTTTAAGTAAAAAATTTATATTTAAGTTCAAAAAAAAAAATATATACATTTTTTCATAAGTTATTTAAAAAAAATTCGAAAAAAAAATCAACTTCTAAATATTTAGATTTGAACTTATACTTAAAGTTATATAAATATTGATATAAAGAAATCAAATAAAATTTTCTTATTGAATATTTATATAAATTTTTACATAAATTATATTAAAAAAAAATTAACAAATAACTTGTAAATTTTAAATTATACAAAATTAACTTAGTAACAAAAAACATATAAATTTTAACTTGAATTTATTAACATATAAGTTATATCATATAGATTATATATAAAATATATACAAATAAACGTTAAAAAAAAAAAAAAAAAAAATTGGGTCGGCCCGGTCCGATAGTGAACCGGTCCGGACCCAGATCGATTCAATCAGGTCCACCACAGACCGGATGACAGATCCGAGCTGGATCGGATGTCAATTCGACTGGACCGATCTGATCCAATACACATGTTGACGTCAAAGTTATTATCCAGGTTAATTGTAGCCATATTATTTAGTACCATATATACTGCGCGCATAGCTGATCTCATGACATGGCCAAAGGCTCAAATCCGACGTAGCTAGATGAGCTAGTATCTTCTGCTCCATAAGCACGTACGCACTTTCTATACGCTAACTCAACAATTACTGTACTCAAATCAATGCAAAGGTCTTTGCAGTGTGCATATATGTAACATATATATACCTGATGTGAATTCAAAGACTACCACCACAGTCATGACTGCCCATATAGAATTGTCGCCTAGGCGGTCATGGACCACTTCGAGCATGAAGAGCAGCGACACCAACACCAGAGCCAAGCCAACCTTGCCAGCATGAAGCAGCTTCTTGTTGTCAGTGCTGACAACTCTGATTGTTCTTGACAGAATTCGAAGACGACCACCTCGCAGATTTGGCTTGTTGACAGTACCGGCATTCGACGTTTCTGTTTCCGCAAAAGTTATCGCGACAGAATTGGAAAGAGTACAAGAGTTAGAACCATCTGGTAGTACTGTCATGATCTTAGAATCCATGACAAATTGTGAAGACTGGTTGATAACTTCAGCTCTTGAGAAGCTTGGTTGCATATGTAAGTGTCTATTTATATGTGGATGCCGAGGGAACGTATGGACCAACATGGTCTAGAAGGACTATCGCCTAGTCCTGGAGGCACTAGCTCAAGTGGATAGCAACACTCAAAATGGCTTTCGTCACCCACAACTTAATTTGAACGTACGGTACGATTTTAGGGTCCGTTTAGTTCACGGTAATGTAATCGTAATGAAATTGAATGAAAAAAAATATTTTTTTTTTAAATTCAATTCCATTACGATTATATTGAAGTGAACCAAACGGACCACTACAAAAATACTGTTAAATAGCGACGAATCTCAGCGACGGAAACTAAATCCGTCGGTGAACTTCTGAAAAATTTGGTAAAAATAGACTCACACTTTTCGTCGCCAATCGATCGCTAATCCGTCACCAAATAAAGCGACGTAAATATTTCGTCACTAATCCGTCGCTGAAATTCCGTTGCTAAGTTCTTCGCAAATTCGTCGCCATATCGACGGATTTGCAACGAAAATCTGCCAGCGATACTTCAATTAGTGACGCCACATTTTCGTTGATAATCCGTCGCTATATTAACATAGCGACGAAAATAGTCATTTTAGCGACGGAAAATTTCGTCGCTAAACTCTGTATTTTTGTAGTAGGTCCTTAGTGTTGGTTGGCACGGCCGGATCAGGCCCAAAATTTATAGAACTGGACCGGATCCGTTCATTGACGGGACAAAACGGAATGGGCCGAATTTTTTTTGGAACCTGACCGAATCCGGCCCATTTGAAACGGGTCCAAACTTGAGCGACCCGCGCATTCAAACGGATCCAAAAAAAAATTGAACTTTTTTTTTTGGATTTTCAAGCCCAAAATAATGCTCGTCTCCGGTGCGAATCTTGGACTAAACACCTGAGAGAAATAATACATCTCAGAGAATATGATGACAAATTTGTCTATCGAATTTAACCGAACCGAATTAGACTTAGCCTAGTCACAGTTTGCGGTTTTGAGTTTCTGTTTGTAAAACATAAGAGAGATTAAAATTTGATTCTAGTTAGCTTCATTTTGATTTTATGATAATTCAATTTCGGTCCGGTTTAAGAATATTTCAGTTCACGGTTTTAATTCGGATTTGTGCAATTAATAAGGCATTTAGTTGAACCAAATAAACTGAAAGTACCCTATCTTTTTATCCAAAGGGGAAGCATCCAGAGAATTTCCTTTGAGTGCATATGATGTGGGATCCATTTTGAGTTTTAATGATCCATTGAGTAACCCACTTTAGACTTATTTCCTTGGACTCGCCAATGGTCATGCCACGGGTCACATCCGTACCTAAGTTTTTAGTTGGCACATATGCTCATGCTTCATGGTGTCAAGAAATGGTAAAATGAGTCGATTCTTTGAAAATGGCATTGGTAAGTACATTCATGCTTTTAAAGTGCTAGTACGAATGTACCTCTCCGTACAAATTGGACGCACGGAATATCTTCACCCTCTTTCCATTTTCAATTTTTTTTATTGTTTCCTCTTCTCTACCAGGCCAAGTGGTGGTGGGTTTTTTTATTTTATTTTTTGGGACTATGTTGTCAATTAGAGCATCTGGCATGTTTAAAGTCATTACTAATGTGCCTTTAATTTGCTTACAGCCGAAAACACCATTCTACATTATTCATATCTGACTATAATACAAAGGTTTGTGCACCTAACTCTCATGAAAGTTGGGAACACAGTGTGACATAAACCAACGCAGGTCCATGATGTACAATATTGAAATATATATATATATATTAAAAAAAAACTTCAAGCAAGATCCGAACCAATTCTAATTAGGACTATTTGATTTTACCTTTCTGTTAGATTAAGTATATTAATATTACCTCCATGTTAGATTAAAAGTTGAAAATACTCCCTTAAAAGTGTCGTTAAAATTTTTTTAATTGTCGTTAAAAGTTTTGAAAGTGTCTTTAATAAATTTTTAACAACACTTTCAAGAGGGTATTCTCAACTTTTAATCTAACAGGAAAGTAATATCAATATACCTAATCTAACAGGAGGATAAAATCAAATAGCGCTTCTAATTATCTACACCTTATGATCTCACTTTCTATTTGATGTGAGACTAACTTATCAACTCCATTGTCACCACCTTTGAACGTTTAACCGGAAACGAGATCCAATCCAACAAAGAATTATTTATATCATCATCATTATTATTATTAACAGTAGCAATTTCCTGGTTACTGCTTAAACAGAAAATAACGAAGGGAGGAAAAAAAACTGATGAAAGCAAATGTGCAATGTGATTCTCATGAAAATTAAAGCCAACATATCAGAATACTTCCAAAAACTGAAATGAATGTAACAAATGCGACCAAGCCTACTGTGCAAGACGTTTGCCCATAGGACATTCTTAATAAGAATTAACTGAGGATATGATCACTACACTCGACAACACCATAGCAGCACCACCTGGGAAACGTCACTAAGCAAACTTTTCCTTAATATTGAAATAAAATGGTTATTTTGTATAAGAGTACCAGATTTAGGAACTAATTAGACTTTGGATACTAGATTTATCCGTTTTAGACTTTGTATACTCGAATTTTTTTAGTGACATTTCAGTAATGAAATTGGACTTTCATTAACTTAACGAGTCTTTAATGACGAATGTGTCACTAAAATGTTCGAATACTAAGTCTAAAACGGTCAAACCCAACACCCATAGTCTAATTAACTCATAAATCTGATACATTTATACATAATAACTACCACCACCACCCCACCCCCAGCAAAAAAAAAGAAAAACCTAAAGGTCTGAAGGTTAAACTTGACAAGCAAGTGAATTCCGAAGATCTGAATTCATTGGTGATCTCAAAGTTGCAACAAATCAGCAGTGCCCATCAGTCCGGTCAGAGGGTTAACTTGTGCAAAAATCAACTGGAAAATGGCTCAATGTTACTGAACTGCTTGGGAACTCTTTTACCAAACCAGTTACAACTTTTTCATACGCATCACAAAATCAGTATCAAATTTCCTTCTTAATATTGCCTATTATCACTATAACAATTGATGCCTAAACTAGACAGCACCATTCCCTTCACATTTTCTGAGGTCAGTTCCCATTTTACAACAGTTGGCACAAGTCCACATCCACTAATCCCTTACCGAAAGAATGTTGTTTCTAATTTACAACATATTCCTGGCCAGCCCTCCATTCACATCATCCATGAGGCAGCAGGACCTGGTGCTTGCATTAATATGACGGCTAAATCATTTGCGTCTATCTCTTCTTTACACGATCTATCAATGAATTCTGGTCTGCGAAGTTGGAATCAATTGGGGTGGCCAGTGAAACCGCATTAACACCATTAATATTTACAGGAGGATTTTGTTTCTCTCCCACAGCCGCATTTTTTGCAACACCAGAGAACATAACAGATATCTTTTCGGGATTCGGCTGCTGCAGTTGGAGCGATCCCAAGTTCTTGAGGGAAGGTACATCCCCACGGCAGTACCTCCGCCACATATTACTGAATGCAGATTCTAGTCCCCGTGCAAATTTTGCTCCGTCGCAGACTGGAGACCTAACCATGAGCTCTCGAAGAGTCATCCTGAGCTCCGAGAGAGCCGAGACATCTGAGGCCAGTTGCAGCGCTAATCGGATATACTCTTCTTCTGTTTTAGCAATCAGGCGCCCTAGCCCTGCATCCACAGTCAATCATTGTGGTTAAGAGTCGAGAAAGTACACAGATGTCTAGTTTTCACTAATTATTTCTTACATTGTTAATTACAATAAAACTAGTATGCAGTCTTTTACTCTGCAAGTTTGATTAAGGTAGAGGGGAATGCAAGGTGAGACACTTTGTTGTACAAACTAACACATCCTTTATCCTTCGGAATTCATAGATAGAACTAGTCTGCATAAAACAAGTGCTAGGTTACCCATAATGGGATAGATTCCATGAAATAGCTAATGTGGCACAATTTTCTGACAAATGCCAAATTAACTAACATTGTAAAGTAGTACTAAAATACAAGAATCTTCCCTTGGGGAAGTTACTATTAGAACATCCGTTGAACAATGCATGACACTAAGGCAGATAGCCTCAAGTAGGAGTTAGGAAAGAACATTCTCTACTTACACATCATAATGGCATCATAAAGTGGTCCCAATGTCTTTTACCGACTTGAATCTAATTAACATTCATTTATTCCATGTTTGGATCCAATTAGTATATTACCAGACACTGACAACTCCTGATATGCCAGGTGGCTCAAGAAGGCAACCAACAGATTAAGCAACATTAACAAAATGTCACCAAGCTTTGAGCACATGAACTGTATGAACAAACTATAGTGTTCTGTTCTATCCTTGTTTAGGTGTTCTGTGGAAAACATATGATAGCAAAACTACAGAGCGAGTTTCAAAAGTTCTCACCTTGGGATAAACAACTGTTTCTAAAGAAATTGATACGTTACTGAAAATTCAAGCAAGCAAAACTACAGAGCGAGTTTCAAAAGTTCTCACCTTGGGATAAACAACTGTTTCTAAAGAAATTGATACGTTACTGAAAATTCAAGCAAACATAACAAGTCTGTATCTAATGACAAAAGTAATAACTAAGTATTCTATCAAAAGAGTAAACCAGAGAATTTCCATTCCAATCCTTGAGGGTTGGCGACATGATGTTTCCTTTGCTCTATAAAAGCAACTCAACACTTAACAACCATCAGGACATAATTTATTGCTCAAATCTACGTTAGTTTAGGTATACGCTCTGTACTGGTTGCACGTTTAACTGCCATCAATCTCCTAATTTGTGTGCCGTGCACATCTTCAAAACGTCTAAACAATTAATCTTCATTCATCCACCACTGTTTAGACAACTAAACTTCCGTGAATGCTTTGTTCCCTGCTCTGCCTTTTCTTGTATGGCAGCTCAATCCATCTAAGCACCCATTTTAGCTATATCATCATTTGAATAAGTTTGCACCATCATTACCCATATCCCAACCTAGAAAAGGGTGATAATATGATCACTTTATAAAACTCCAAATTCACAAGTCTCCCACTTCAAGAGTCATATTTTCAACATATTCCACATTTGCACTTCCTTATGACCAGCTGATCCAACTAACAAAAACAGATTGTAATCGGTACATCTTGTTAGCCCATTACAAAAAAGTTTGTATTAGGTCTTCTAGATGGAATGCCCTCAAAGTACCATATAGAATCAATTTTGCGTGAAAGGCTCATCAACAGCAATATGGTTTTGGAAAGCAAACCAGCTGCCTGTTATGGCCTTATGGGCACAATATACTAGCAAACAAGTAGACTATGTAAAGGTAAATGAGAGATGTCAAGCACTTAATAGTAGTTTAAATATTTCTGAGATTGTAATGGGAACTGCATACATATGATTGGAGTCCATCTGAATAATGGGGTGGTACTGCATTGGTCACAGGATTGCGGGTCCCACATCATCATTCATCACATGAGTGCAAAAAAATGTTTATAAATGTATTGGGATTATCAACAATAGGAGATCTCATCAGTACATGAGTTATCTGAATACTGAATAGAGACATACTTGACAATCCCCATGATGTCAGAATAATTTAATCCCAGCTAATGTACACAAAGGTTGCTTCAGAGCAAGGTTTGCGCCACAACCATATTTATCGGCCGAGATTTCATTTTTGGCTTGTCCGACACGATACTCAACCCCACCAATACCGGCGATACCGAAATTAAAGAAAGAAGTATGACAAAAAGACGATCAACGTTTCGGTAAAACTCCATATCAACAAAATAGAAAGTACCACCATTTATTGAAGTTATGTACTATAAAAACACAAAATTTACACATCTTAATATTATTCCATTCAGAGCTCTATATTGTGGGGTACATTGTCTAAAAGCAAGTAAATAAACATTCATATCTATTGTGGCTGAATAATTCAACAATGTTGAGTACTATTCCATTCAAAACAGTCAAGTTTGGAGATAGAGAGGAGAAGGGAAAGTAGGAGAAGAGAGAATATGAAAAAGGAGATTGCAAGGGCCTTAAACCCTAGGTTGCATCTCATGTCTATTTATATTGATATGCAATACACCCACAATTACTATTATACCCTCATATGATAAATAACAAAATAAAATAACTCTAACAAAAACCAACGGGAATTGACAAACAATACATAAGATTATGGCCAATTGTATTAAAAAAAATCTTTAATATAACTATTTATTATTGTTTGGGTTTCTAAAACCAAGAGGAACTCCTTGACTCCAATTCAAAACTGTTCGTACCGATATAAGAAGGCTCATAAGCTGACTACGATATTGATATTTTTATCCTTGCTTAAGAGGAAGTTCTAGTAAATGTGAGGAGAGAAGTTGTACGCCAACTATATTGTGCTTGCCGACAGAATAGTTGGTCAATCAACAAGCATCTGATGAAAGCAAACCATCAAACTCGAGAAGGCCAAGGTAAAATGGAAATCTTGGCCTTGGGTGCCCGTGTGTACTATGTAGAAATTTATTTTGCAACATGATCCCACAAATGTCACCAATCCCATAATGATCTCAAATTGAAGTTGGTAGTATTCATAAAAGAGCACAAGTTCACCCATGTGAAAGAAAATCTAGGACGCGGGATGTGTACTGAATATGAGCTTATTTTACTTCATCCATGAGTTAGACAGCTTCATTCATAGTTCATACCAATGGTTGGACTACTGGATGACTGATCTCAGAAAAGAAAATGGCGGGATCATGTCCATCTTGATAGTAACCATTATCACACCACTCATACGTTGCTTATATAAGATTTAAGTTGAAGGCAAAGACTTCTCTATTGAGAAAATAAGAGATAAATAGGACGCAATATCAGGTTGTCAATCATTTTCTACTTTCATTGTCTGCCTGTTGGAGTGAAATATTTCCTTGGTCCTTGCATCTTGCCAAAGTTGAATTTACATATCCCATCTTTCTCCTACATAATATAAACTATATAGACTCTAAAGCTTTTCTCCACATCCAAACTAATATATTACCGCTGAGAAACATATTACACTCCTATACTCCACAATCTATAGGCAGGACAGATTATATTTATATATGCTGAACCCAAGCAGCATAAATTGGAAAACAAAACGCAATAATAGATAAAAACTTTGACTAAATAAAGGATCAAATGAGCGCACAACCAACATTTCAATTTGTACAGCAGAAGGTTACTTACCAACATTGTGTAGCAGGCTAACACCAACATTATGTGCATGCACTGAGCCAGCCATAGTGACACACGGAACCCCCATGTACAGTGACTCACATGTAGTAGTAGTTCCCGCATATGGAAATGTATCCAAGCTGCAGAAAAAAGAGTTAAATACTTATTTATGACACACTGACGTAACTCTGCTGTAGCATGATAAAGCCACAACCAGTTTGCATGCATGAATGTAACAGAAATAGAAATGGATGATTTACCTGATATCCATTAGGGAGTATGCTTGCATATGGTCATGGTTGAGAAGAATTAGTGGCAGAAGATCAACACGTAATGGTTCCAGCCCTAACTGCTCCAACATTGAAAGAAACTTCAGTCTTACACTGTCACAACAGAAGGGCTTACACTTGACCACAAGCCGGGAATTCGGAACTGCACATAATATCCTTGCCCAAACTTGTAAAACTTTCGGTGTTATCTGTAAAGATATTGATGAAGCGCAAATTATATCAAGTGTGCTTTGATGTATTTAGAGCAGACATCTTATGATAAAACACTACCTTTGCCAAATTATTAAAGCTCCCAAAGGTAATAAAACCATTGGAAAGTGCTGGGGTTGGACAAACAGGGCCGGCTTCAGGAGAAGGAGTATAGCAAAGGAAACAATTAGGCAGACGAACCAAGTCTTCAACATGCCTACCAAGCAAAAGAACTGTCACAACTTTCTAAACATTACAAGCCAAATGCCACACACAAAAAGAAAGCTTTTCGATCTTACTTCTGCTTTGTTTCAAGCGGATCTGCTAGAGAATCTGTGATTCTGTAATCAATAGTAGGCAAGCCAGTTGTATTTGGGTAACCAATCCATGTTACCTAACCAAGGAGAAAATAATATTTCAATAGGAAGAAAAATCAATAAGGAATGAGAGTTATAAGAAACAAAACACAAAAACTGGTATACATGCTCAATCACCATTGCTTTTTCTGCAAGGACACCTCTAAAAGAAAACCTCCTTTCAATAACAGTGCAAAGACAATATTCTAGGCAGGTACTAGTCACTTGCACGATGAGTTTGCTAATAGTAAAAGGCCACAGGAGTCAAAGGTATCGGAAAAAGGTGGCGGCAGCAATGAAAGGTAGAATAAGTTGGTAGTGGCAGCAGATACTGTAGATCAGTTGAGAATCAGGTGGGAATGGTGGCAGAAATGCTTCATTGATGTGCCAAAGAGCGGTTGGTTAGAATATGGTAGCGGCCCAGAGTATGAAAATATCAAGTGTCACAATCTGAAAAATGTTGACATTTCAATATTTTATGGTAAAATGTAATTTTTTTTCAAATCATGAGAATGGTTAAGCAAGATTCTTCACTTTAGAGGTTAATTATGGATTTTTTTTTTCCGGAAATTAATCCAGTCTTGTATAGTATTCTTCCCAACTCCCTTCAAACCTAAGTTTATGGTGTTTTTGTAGGCTTGTGTTGATTCTATGTTTAGTTATAAGCACAGCGAAGAACTACAATGTTTCTCCCTTTCATGAGAATGGTTAAGCAAGATTCTTCACTTTAGAGGTTAATTATGGATTTTTTCCGGCAATTAATCCAGTCTTGTATAGTATTCTTCCCAACTCCCTTCAAACCTAAGTTTATGGTGATTTTGTAGGCTTGTGTTGATTCTATGTTTAGTTATAAGCACAGCGAAGAACTACATTGTTTCTCCCTTTCAAAAAATAATACGTCGTATTTTTTTTATTTATCTTATAACAGGTTCTGCTTGATACTATATATGCAAATGTGGCAACCTAAAGCTTCTTTTACCACTTCATCATTCATAGCCTGTATTCCAGCTTAAAGAAACTGATTCACCAAACATGTCTTATAATTTTATACGAAGATTTACACGATAATAACCAGCATCCAATATAAGAACGTGTATTTAACCCATTCCATATTTACCTTGCATCGAATTCATTTTGGTTATAAGTTATCATATGCACGAGTAATATCAAAAACAGCCACTCTTAATCAGGACATACGACGCCATAATCTTCGTCTTCGCCTTCCAAATTAACCTGGTCATCACTCTTAATACCAAAGTCAAGAGATTTGCTAGAAACCTATAAGCACAGTGCCCTAAGCTAAACAGTCATTTCTTTGGCGAATTCAGTAGCGCCACACTCCCCCATTTGCTCTCTAATAGAAACAGTAGAAGGGCTACTAGGATCTCCTTCAGTGGTAGGAGGTTTAAATTTATTAACAAATTGTTTCAAGTTTGTTGACCATCATGGGAAGTGTTAAGTGTTATATTAATAATTGACTTTAGTCCCACATCGGGTAGAATAATAGAGAGAGGGGTTAGCCTCTCCTATAAAAATGTAGTCTTTTCATCAATAAAGATCAATCCATTATTTCCACTCTACATGGTATCAGAGCCAAAACTCTGACTCTCTCCCCTCCCACTTCTCTCTCAAACCCTAGCCCCACCCCGTCTCCGCCCCCTGGCCGCTGCCTTCTGCCCTCCCCCCCCCCCTCTGCCCGCCAGCCCCCTCCCCCCTCTTGCCCCCCCCCCCCCCGACCCCCCAAAGACCTCCAGCCCAAAACCCTAACCCTAATATGCAGCCGCCGCTCCTCCTTCCTGTCTAAACCCTAATTCCAAAAAAAAAAGTATATCAACGGTCATAGGGTAGACAATGATTTGTTTGCAGAACCTATGTTCCTAGATTACGACTTCAGAAGTTAAGAGTAAACAAGTTTCTTGTTTACGTGGATCTTTGTTTCCTTCCTACCCCGATATCCACATCAGGACTACACAGAGAGTCACATGGGTTTCTCTGTCCTACCTTGTGTGATCCCCGTACGATCTCTACTTTCCATGTGTGCCGATTCTGGCCATGTTGATAGCGCACTGGTAAAGTTGATGGGATTATTGGGGTTGGAAAGATCCAGCGACGGTCGAATCAAGTGCATTTGCAGGATAACAAACACTAAGGCGGCTATAGCAGTGATACTACTACCGGTGTCGGGAACGGCTTGGCGGACCAACGGACACTGGCACGACGATTTCTTCGATTCGACTCGCCGATCGACGGTTGGACGGACCAGATGGTTACTCAACATGGCGGAAGAAGGTTGAGAAAACACTTCGAAAAATGCGGTTGTCCAAGCATCTGACTGACAACCCTCCGGAAACGACTGATCCCACATTTGAGCAGTGGAAGACGGATGATAGCCGACTGTTTACATAGTTGATGAACTCAATGGAACCATCGGTGGAGGATATGGTTCAGAACACGGACACGGTAAAGGAGTTATGGGAGGTCCTAGCAACGACATTTGATGGAAAACGTGACTCGTCTCATATCTATGACTCGGTCGTCGGTGTCTACCGGACAGAACAGGACTACAAGTCTCATAAAGACCACTTCCGGGCTTTTAAGGCTATGGTCGATGAAGTTGACCGTGTATTACCTCTGACGATGGATATCAATAAAGTGAGGTGTCGCGGACTTAGTGATTTTTTTCACTACGACCCGTGCGGCGCACAAGCTTCCTCCTCGAAGACCCGTGCAAGCCTTCCCGACCGAACTTAACTAAATCGCTAAGAAAAATAGAGAATAGTGGAACAAGATAGAAACTTGAAGACTTCTTTATTGCTATTAGAAAAGCTTACAAGTTTTCAGTGGTGAGGAGCAAATGAGTCTCTCCCATATTTATATTGCCTCAAGGGCTTACATAAACCTTCTGGAATAAAAATATTCCAGAAATTATTCTCGAAAATATGCTAGAAGTTATTATATATCCTAAGAATATTTCATACATTATTATTAATGCCAAATAACTAAAAAGGAAGCCTCTAGAATGGAAAGTGTATTCCTCCATGTGCAGAATTCTTTAAGCTTCCCGGATCTTGGTGGGGCCACAAAATATGGTGCGTGATATTTTCTTCCACGTAATGTGTTGACGTCCTCGTCGCACACGTCCGCTGAGGAACGCTTGGATCAGGTCCTCGAACTGATGCAACGTGTTAGCGCGTTCCCAGCTGGATTCGCCGTGCGACATTTCTTTCCACTTGATGAGATACTCCACATATGGGAAAACATCTCGTCGGCGAGTGGTCCTTGAGTCAAGCACGACGTCCACTTCTTTGTCGGATGACGTAGTCATAGTCGCCGTGGGCCGCTTCGAAACTCCTCGCTGAGGGTCCTCCAAGTCTGCATAATAAGGCTTGAGGCAGCTCGCATAGAAGACGGGGTGGATCTTCAGCTTGACGGGGAGCTCGAGCTTGTAGACAACTTTGCCTTACCTTCTTAAGGACGGAGAAGGGACCTTCATACTTGTGAATCAGTCCCTTGTGCACCTTGTGGAACACCTTGAACTGCTGCGGTTGAAGCTTGACCATCACCAAGTCCCCTTTCTTGTACTCAACAGACCTTCGCTTGGCATCGGCCCATTTCTTCATCTTGTGTGCGGCTTTCTCCAGAAATGCCTTGGCTAAATATCCACATTTTCCCTGAAGTTCGAGGCAAACTGGTGAGCCGCGGGACTTTTTCCCGACGTCCCCGCACTCAACATGTGCGGGGTGAGCGGTTGTCGACCCATTACCAATTCAAACGGACTACTGTGGGACGACTCGCTCCTTTGGAGATTGTAGCAGAACTGGACGATGTCCAAGTGATGCACCCAATCCCGCTGGTTGGCACTCACAAAGTGCCGCAAGTACTCCTCGAGTAGGGAATTGACCCGCTCCGTCTGTCCGTCTGTCTGCGGGTGGAAACTGGTCGAAAAGTGTAGGTCCGACCCAAGGATCTTGAACACCTCCGTCCAAAACTTTTCCGTGAAGCGGAGGGTCTCGGTCGCTGATAATGCTTTCCGAGATGCCCCAAAACTTCACCACATGGGAAATGAACAAGCGTGCGGCCTCCTCTGCAGTGCAGTCCGTTGGTGCAGCTATGAAGGTCTCGTACTTAGAGAATCGGTCTACCACTACAAGGATAGACCCAAGTGTCCCCACCTTAGGGGAGGCAGAGATGAAGTCCATTGAGATGCTCTCCCATGGCCGACTCGACACAGGAAGAGGCTCAAGCAGGCCCCCGGGTCGCTGATGGTCCACCTTGTCTTGCTGACACACAAGACAAGTGCGCACGTAGTCCTCCACGTCCTCGCGCATGTGAGACCAATAGTAGGCTGCCTCCAATAATGCCAATGTCCTCTTCTGACCCGGATGTCCAGCCCACTTGGTGTCGTGGCATTCCTTGAGTAGCTGCTTCGCAAGCCACCACATTTGGGCACAACTACATGGTCGCCCTTTGGGTAGAGAAGCCCGTCCTTTAGCCAAAACTTTCGCGTCTTACCTTCTCGAGCGAGCTTCACCAAAGCCTGTGTCAATAGGTCCTCGGCCATACCCATCTTGACACGCTCAAGTATGTCACCCTTGAGCAAGCACACCGTTGCTAGCTCGGCCTTCCTGCTGAGTGCATCAGCCACATGGTTCTCCTTGCCCGGCTTGTATTGCAGCTCCATGTCAAACTCGGCCAAGAAGTCTTGCCATCTCGCTTGCTTGGGGGACAGCTTCTTCTGCGTCTAGAAGTAGCTCGTGGCGACATTGTTTGTCATCACCACGAACTTGGTGCCAAGAAGATAGTGACGCCACGTCCGGAAGCAATGTACCACTGCGGTCATCTCCTTTTCTTGCACAGTGTAGCGCCGCTCTGTGTCATTCAACTTGCGGCTCTCGAATGTAACATGGTGCCATTCTTGTGCCAACACCCATCCAATGGCGAAGTCGGATGCGTCAAGTATGCACCTAGAAGGGCTTGGAGTAGTCCAGCAATGATAAGACCGGTTCCTCCGTCACTGCCCTCTTTAGTGCATCAAATGCCTCCTCGCATTTGGACGTCCAGCTCCATGCGCGATCCTTCCGCAACAGGTCTGTGAGTGGTGCGGCTATGGCGGAGTATCCTCGGATGAACCACCGATAGTAGTTCACCAGGCCTAAGAATGATCGCAGCTCCGTCGGCCTGGTGGGAGCCTCCTACTCCCGTATGGCCAGGACCTTCGTCTCGTCCATCCATATCTTGCCACGTCTGATCCAATGCCCCAAGAAAGGCACCTCTTCTTGGGCAAAGGAACATTTCTCCCGCTTGACGAAGAGTTGGTTATCCCTTAACACCTGAAAAACCGCCTTCAAGTGCTCGATCTGCTCCTCCATCGTGTTTGAGTACACGACGATATCGTCGAGATACACCACGACGAACCGATCGAGAAAGTGATGGAAGAGCTTGTTCATCAAAGTGCAAAACGTCGCAGGAGCATTTGTTAGACCAAAAGGCATAACTAAAAATTCATAAGATCCATACCTCGTGACGCATGCGGTCTTGGCCTCATCTCCTTCGGCTATCCGCACCTGATAAAATTTCGAGCGCAGATCAAGCTTGGAGGACTACCTCGCACCTCTCAACTAATCGAACAAGTCTGCCGCCAACGTGATAGGGTATTTGTTTTTGACGGTCACCATGTTAAGTGCACGATAGTCAATTCACAAACGAAGGCTTCCATCCTTCTTCTGAAACAGCACTGGTGCGCCGAATGGAACCTTAGACGGCCTAATGAATCCAGCATCGAGCAGCTCCTTCAGTTGCTTCTTCAACTCCTCGAGCTCTGACGGGGCCATGCGGTATGGGGCCATCGCGGACGATTTTGTACCCGGCTCTAACTGGATGGCGTGGTCCACCTCCCTCCGCGGAGATAGCCTCTTCGGAAGCTCTTGCGGCATGACATCCCCAAACTCCATGAGGACGTTGCTGATCCCATGCAGAAGATCCCCATGCACGGGTGCCTCCTCCGTCTTGAGCACCGCTAGGTATGTCATCTCTCCGTGCTTCACACCCTTCTTGAGTTGGATGGCGGAGAGAGCCTTCACCTTCGCGGACTCGTCTCGTGCAACATACACCATGCACGGCAAGCCCTCCATAATCCTGACGACTCCCAAGTGTGACATTGGAACTGCTTTTGCCGAAGTCAAAAAGTCCATCCCTAGGATCATCTTGAAGTCGTCGAGAGGTGCGGACGTGAGACTGGTGACTCCCGTCCAGTCTCCCACCTCTATCTTCACACCCTTGGTCACCCTCTGTACGGGGCGAGCCGCTGAGTTGACTGCCTTCATCTTGCTTAAGTCCTTCTCTAGCACCAACCCAAGCGCTGAGCCTCCGCGTCCGAGACGAAGTTGTGTGTTGCCCCAGTGTCAACCATCGCCCTCGTACTCTAGTCGTTGATCTTCACGTCCACGTACATAAGTTCTCGATTCGGGGCTTTGGTCAAGACGGAATTGCTCTTCAAGGCATTGAGCAAGCATAAGGCTCCCATCTGAGCCCCCATCATTGGTCATTCATCCTCGGTCTCCTCGCCTTGGACCGCGTTCACCCACTTGCCTTTGTTCTTGCAGTCGCGGGCGAAATGATTTCCTCCGCATACGAAGCATTCTATTTTGCGCTCCGTCTGGGGCTTCGCAAGTTGCTTGTCCTTCGACGGGGCCTCCTTTCCGTTGCATTTCTTCTCTCCCCCACCATTGCCTTGGTGGTGGTCTTTGTCTTAGGCTTGGACGTATCGTTCCGTCGATACTCCATTAGCTTCTCAGCCGCTGAGATGGCCGTGTTCGGGTCTTGAATACGATGCCTTTACAACTCTTATGTCGCCTACGGTTGCAGACCGTCAAGGAAGAAGAATATGAGGTCGTCTTCGCCTATGTTGGATATGGCAAGCATGAGACGAGTGAACTCCGCAACATACTCCTTGATCGACCCAGTGTGCTTGAGTTGACGCAAGCTCCTCCTTGCCACGAATTCAACGTTTTTCGGGTAGAATTGAGACTTGATTTCCTTCTTGAGATCCTCCCAAGTCTCGATTAAGCACAAACCCTTCTCCTTTTCAATGCACCTACGATGCCACCAAAGCATAGCATCATCAGTGAAATAAAGGGACAATGTATTTACCTTATCAGCTTCGTCCTCGATGCGAATCGCCTTAAGGTACCGCTCGATGTTCCATAGGAAGTTATCCACTTCCTTTGCGTCTCGAGCGCCATTGAAGGATTTTGGCTCTGGGTACTTCACCTTAGGTGCCGCCTCCCTACTCGAAGACCCACAATTAGCGATGGCTTTCTCAAAAATAGCGGCTTTAGTCTTGAGTTCTTCACGTAATTCAGCAATCTCCGCCTTCATAACCTGGCATTCCTCCTCGAACCCAGCCTGCATCTCGGGAAGTTGCTCTCGGAACAGCGTCATGGCATTGGCGACATCGCTCTCCAAACCATAAGAGAACTCTTCGTAAACCGTTTGATTTTGCTCAACTTGCGCCTCTACGCCCATCACGCCCACATCATATCACCAAGGGCCGGCTCTAACATCGGCTCCTTGCTTCTGCCCCTTCTGGTGTTCCTCTTGGGCGATGCGGGACGCTGGTCGTTGACAGTTTCGGATGTCGACATGGCTACGATCGACCTTCGCTCTGATACAACTTATTACGAATTTTTCCTTCACAGCGACCCGTGCGGCGGACAAGCTTCCTCCTCAAAGACCCGTGCAAGCCTTCCCGGCCGAACTTAGCTAGATCGCTAAGAAAAATAGAGAATAATGGAGCAAGATAGAAACTTGAAGACTTCTTTATTGCTAGTTTTTAAAGCTTACAAGTTTTCAGTGGTAAGGAGTAAATGAGTCTCCCCCTATTTATATTGCCTCAAGGGCTTACAGGAACCTTCTGGAATGAAAAAATTCCAGTAATTATTCCCGGAAATATGCTAGAAATTATTCTATATCCTAAGAATATTATATACATTATTATTAATGCCAAATAACTAAAAAGGAAGCCTCTAGAATGGAAAGTGTATTCCTCCATGTGCATAATTGTATTCCACCATGTGCAAAATTCTGGAAGCTTTCCGGATCTTTGTGGGGCCACAAAATATGGTGCGTGACAGAGGGCTCAACGTAAGCAGCTGCATGTCATGGCATATCTTGCCTCTCTCCGTTCTGATGCAGACTCAGCTCGCTCTAAGATCATTGCTGGAGTCGAGGTTCCATCTTTAATGGAAGCTCATTCTCGTGTCCTACGTACAGCAAAGGTCGTCAAGACCTCTCCAAGTGATGCTCCTGCTGATCGATCTGCTCTTGGTGCCGCTCGTACTGGATTTCGTGGTGGTCGACGTGGTGGCCGAAATGTTGGCCGTGATGGTAGACGAGGCATTGATGTCACGCCCCGATCTCCCGCAGGGTTCGGCCGTCCCCGCTGGATGCAAATTACCGCGTCGGTGCTCCCGCAGGAACGATCGTTCCCATCAGGACGTGATGACGCGCGAGCCTAGACTTGCGCCCGCGCAAGGCAAATACCGAAACGGTCGTTGATAACTAGTTCGCAGAGTCATCATAACAGAAACATAGAATAAACACAAGTATTTAATCCAAACAAGCTCTTTATTGATATGAAGTAAAGATTACAAGCGGCGCTAGGCCGAGACTACAAGTCGCTCGTGCTCTCTTTACAATGAATATGCCCTTAGGCTTACAACTGAATCAAACAATCTGGATAATGATGTTCCCATACATTGTCTCATATATGTGAGCTCCAGATCCGCGCGCCACGCTCCAAGACGCCAAGTGCGGTCAGGCGCCTCGATGCATTAAGCGATCTCCAAATCCGTACGAGTTTTTCCTGCACCCTGCATGCAATCTGGTTGGGTATCAGTACATTGAATGCACTGATGGGGAGGCCTCTCGCCCACGCCACAAAACAAGCACGTTCATTAGTTATGTGCACCGACTGATTTTTGTTGTCTTTCAGTTTCATGACAATATAATGAAAGTAATACCAGTGTCTGAATCAAGAGTGTCATACTGTAAATAACTGAGTTCGTCTTATCATTTCTTACCATTTGGCCTTCCCTGTCATACGCAGCAATATAATCAATAATCTACTAAGTAGCGAAGAACGTCTACGCAATTCAAGTGTTACGTTTGGGTCTCTGTCTCAAACATGTTTTATTCGAACTATGTTATATGTCGTGCATCCATTATAAATGTGCAAAGTGTCGTGCAAATGTACTCCTTCATGTTACTCCTATTCTGAATGCGGATAGCCTCTATGCATGCATGACTTATCTATATGAAGGTCATTGGCTCTGTTAGTCATATTGGACATAATCTTGGATGGAACGGCTGTCTTCCCAGCTCGGTTACGAGCCTTACTGGGCGTTCCGAACCATCCGACGAGTCGGCTGTCTTTCCAAGTCGGTAGCAAGCCTTATTGGACGTCCCGCACTCACCCGCTAGTACTTCAGCTAGCGTATTACCAGGACTACACTGGCATTGTCCTCCCGGGCCGACACAATTCGGATGCCTCAGAATTCGTATCGAGGACTCTTTCTCTACCTGGTGCGCAACCAGTTATCCATGACCATGCAACAACTCCCCCACTTCCAATCCTAGCCGAGAACTTCCTACTCGCTTTCTCTTATCCGAGGACATCAGCTCGGTTCAATCTTGTCGAGGACTACACTCGGATCTTTCTTCTTTGCTCAGCTCCCTGATTAGAGACTGCATCGGTGATCTGGATATCCTGAGTACTTTCTTTTCTTTTCTTTTCTTCTCTTGACTCGGAACGACTACTTGATAGTCTTCCTCGTCTATGTATGCAATATGATTATACTCTATCCCGTATCACATTCCGTGCGGTGCGGTGCCTCAATATGAACTCAAAACTACTTTTGTAGCACATATAAGAAACTACTATATTTCAACTCAATAAGCCAGATTACACATATAGCAAGTAAGATCTCTATGTTCCACACAATGATAAGGTGGGGTTATCCCCTTAGCTATGTGCGTTCATCTCTTTTCATTAGCATGCAAAAATTATCGCTTAGAAACTAGCATGTATCACTCATTTTCTTAAGTGTGCAGCTAAGCAGGGACAGGTTCACCGGGGCCACCCACTTAGCGATGAATCATATCGGCCGAGCAAGACTCCGAGCGCGCCTCTGAAAAGTCTAAGTCTGAACTCCATTTGAAGATCCAAGTCTGAATACCATTGCATCGAACGAGTCATCTCGCTGAGCAAGGCAGGTCGGTTCGCTACAGTTGTGTCGTTTGAATTAGCCCTCCGGGTTGAGCGGAGCGGGTCGTTACATAATACACTACTCAGAACAGTCTCGTCCTCAAGACTTCCTGAGCGGAACTCATATTATCGCACAACTTTTAAACCAAACTCTATACTTCTCGTCTAACTTCCAAAAATTGTTTTAACACTACATTCATTCCTTTCCTCACCTCGCGCTACGCACGCGCTTAGCCAATCTCATCGAACAACTCTATCGTTCAATGCTATCGAACTCTATCGTTTAATGCTATCGAAATATACTCAATTTAATCGTTGCATTCCCCGACTCAAACTCTACTACGCCTGGCGCAGGGCTGTATTACTCAATCACGGGATATTCTATAACTCAATGCGCACTAGAAAACTCAAGCTTAGGGTGAATTTGCCTAATTGTTATACTCTATCCATGCGAACCCAAAACATATTCAACTGATTACTCAACGTCGCCTATCGAAACCCGTCGTTACGCCTAAACCCAAAAGTTCGAATCTCAGCTAATCTTCCAATCTTGTCTTGCATCAGTATTTATCTCGAGCCACCGTCCATTCTCGCTAAGTAAATTACCATCATCCAAAGTCGTCGCATCAAATTGTCTACGTTTTCTGACTGTCTTTATTGTCTTAGCGCATAGCTAAATTGTCCAACATGGGGTACGTTCTAATCCTTCGCTTCTTAGGTTCGATCGAACCTAACTTCCTATTCGTTTTATCGTTCTGTTTCGCACGTGTGGTTAACCATTTTATTGAATGATTCTATCGTTCAATTATTGTGTTCCCAGACTCGGTCTCTTACTGCGCCTTAGCACAGAACTATCTCGATCGCACGGGACACATTATACTCTTCCACTTACGAAAGTCTAGGCTGAGGCTAACTTACTCCAAATGCCAAACTCATCCATGCGAATATAACATTTTCACTTGCATTCGAGTTATGCATATCGCTAAGTTTGGATCGTACTCATATTCAATGCGTCCCCCAAATATGTATTTCAACCAAGCTTAGTGACAACTAAGTCGGACAAGCTACTCGTAAAAATCTTTCGAATCGCCGATCGTTTCGTTACTCGCCTAACCGAACTCTGGTTCGTTTAGTCATCGTCTACCCCCAATCCCACTCAAATCCAAGTATTGCATTACTAGCAACGCACATCTTCCAAGCAACGATTTAATTCGTTATGCCAACTTATCTTGAAAATCACCCATTCCAATAATAAGAGTTCCATCCGACAATTCCCCAATACCGTCTTACTTCTCTCCATCGCATAACCTATTCAATCAAACAGTTTTTCACCCAAGTCCTATCTTCCGTTGCGTTCGTTTCAACGCCAACGTCACTAGCGTACACTCCTAGTTCCAAGTCCTAACTCTAAGTCTCGTTGCCCCAGTTTTATCGTTTTCCCGAACGATACTCTGAAGTCAGTCACTTCAGTTCAACTCACGACATAGGGTCGTCTACCTAGCCACTAGGTCAGCTCACAAGGTCATAGGTACAGTTCGAGTTTGCGATTCACTATGCAATTGCGTTGCACGACGCTCGCCCCAAGATCCTAAGGTCACACCACTGTTAGTTTGTACGGAGTATTCTACCCAAGCTCGTTTCACTCAGATTTTTAAACATCGAATACAGATCATCCTTATTACATCAACACGTTCGTTCAACCGAATCTACGATATATCCACGTCCCATGTCAAGCTTAGTGATTCGCATAGTCTATCTCCTCAAACACGTGATAGGGTCCATATATCCAATCTTTTCTAAGTTTATACCACCAAGTCACGATTCAATTTCTACCTCTTCGATCTCAATCACAAATTCAAAGTCGTACAACATAATTCACGTATCCGTTTACTAAACCATCGAGTGTCTTGCTTCAAGTTTTAGACTAACTATCTCCGAAATACCTTCGATTCACTTGTATCCTGAAACTCGTCTTATCATGTCGAACCACAAGTCAAAACAATTATTCAATTGTCACGCTCCGGTCTCCCGCAAGTTCAATCATCCCCATTGGACGTGAGATCACCACAACAACCGCTCCCGCGGAATAATCGTCATAATTCGGACGTGACGCATGTGCGAGTAAGGAGTTGCACTCGAACAAGACAAGAACGTCAAACGTTATGGTTATCATCAAAGCGATCAAGACACCTTATCCTTATGTTTCGTCTCATCCAAGTTATATATTAATCCACGAAGTCATATTCATCTAAAAACCGTTCATGTTGTAATCATAATTCATCTAGCCAAATCGTCCAACTTTAATGTTATCATTTAATTATTTCGTAGTCTACTTCTAGCATTCCTCACTAAGTTCAAATCCTAATCCAAAATCTATTCACTTTTGATACGTTCCATTTTATCGAGTTCGTTTGTATAATCTTCGAACATGTTCCCGCGAGTTCGATCATCCCCGTCGGACGTGAAATCACCACGCCAGCGCTCTCGCGGGATAATCGTTTCTCATTTAGACCTGATGTCGAGTGTTACCTTTCGAACTAGATTTTAGATCGTTCGTTCAAATTCAAGATTAAGTCCGTTATCGTCTGTCTTAATCATCAAATCACAATTTTCTAACTTGCATCAATCCATGCTATCTTCCAACTATCGATGATATCAAGTCTTTCCAAATTGAAATCATAACATCCGTACTCAAACTAAATTCTATCGAGCGATAACCTAGCCGATCTTGATTTTCCATGCGCGCTATCTTCCATCGCGCTAACTACTATCGCATCCTCGATTATTCCATCTCAACTTGAGTTTCAATTCGTTTGATTCCATTTGAAATCGCTCGTACGATTTACTAAGTTTTCTTTGACCCAGATATTAATTCCAACACTCTGAATTCCTATCTGATATAAGCCTTATCACTTGATCAACTCATTCTAATTTGTTCGAATCAATTCTCGCACGATTCCTTCGAATTCGCTTACTTGCTAGGCATATAATAAGGCTTTACATAATCACTTCGCTTGCTGCTAGACTCGTTTGTTATCCCAAAATCTACGATTCGTTTGAACATTTTTAAGACGATCAATACACCACTCAGGGTTCGAGCTATACTCTATGAATCTTTTAAACTCATTCTATCCTCAATTCGCTTATTCGATTATTTCTTCTTTTACTATCGCATACACCACTCAGGAATCGAGTCATCCTATTAACTCTTGAATCGCGTTCGCATCGTCCACTCGTATACCCAATCCGTTCCTTAGAACTCCAGTACGATCAATATTCGCTGCCTTGTAATCTTAGTCTCGTATGTACCTCTATCGATAGTCCTCTATACAAACTATGTTTCGAATCGTAACTTATCGCTACGAATAACCGTTCAAACTATATCTCAAAATCCAAACAGGATTCCCATTATTCGCCTTAGCGGTACTCCAATAACGTCTCTATCGATTTACATTCTAAGTCCGACTTTACCCTTATTCGAACAATACCTAAATCTCGCTCGCAACATGCTCGCACCAAAAGGTCTAGGTGCACGATACTCAGCACAACTTAGCCGCAAGGCTGTGTGCATAGCTATCTTGTCCGAACGATATTCTAGTCTCGTATACAAACCCACTAGCATTAGAGTAAGGTCATTCTGGTTCGCATGTAACTTGAAATTTTCAAGCACGAGTCTATTCTCATAAAGTCTGACCCAGTTCGGCACAAAGGCCTTCCATAACTATTCCGTTCAAGCAAATCATATCATTTACATGAACTTTCAAAAATATTTAGACTCATTGTATGGAACATTCATCGAAGCATCGAGAGAGAGCATCTATCATATTATCAATAAACAAGTTCAAAACTGAGAGAATCGATACGAATTCCAAGAACGTAAAGCCGCTCTGATACCAAAATGTCAAGTCCCGATCTCCCGCAGGGTTCGGCCGTCCCCGTTGGATGTGAATCACCGCGCCAGTGCTCCCACAGGAACGATCGTTCCCATCGGGACGTGATGCCGCGCGAGCCTGGAGTTGCGTCCGCGCAAGACAAATACCGAAACGGCCGTTGGTAACTAGTTCGTAGTCTTCATAGCGGAAACATAAAATAAACACAAGTATTGAATCCAAACAAGCTCTTTATTGATATGAAGTAAAGATTACAAGCGGCACTAGGCCGAGATTACAAGTCACTCGTGCTCTCTTTATAATGAATAATGCCCTTAGACTTACAACTGAATCAAACAATCTGGACATTAATGTTCCCATAAATTGTCTCATATATGTGAGCTCCAGGTCTGCGCGCCACGCTCCAAGACGCCAAGTGCGATCCGGCGCCTTGATGCGTTAAGCGATCTCCGAATCCGTACGAGTTCTCCATGCACCCTGCATGCAATCTGGTTGGGTATCAGTACATTGAATGAACTGGTGGGGAGGCCTCTCGCCCACGCCACAAAACAAGCACGTTCATTAGTTATGTGCTCCGACTGATTTTTGTTGGCTTTCTAGTCTTTGCCTTAGGATCAATTTCAAGGTAATATAATAAAAGTAATACCGGTGTCTGAATCAAGAGTGTCGTACTGTAAATAACTGAGTTAGTCTTACCCTTTCTTACCATTTGGCCTTCCCTATCATACACAGCAATATAATCAATAATCTACTAAGTAGCGAAGAACATCTATGCAATTCAAGTGTTACGTTTAGGTCTCTGTCTCAGACATGTTTTCTTCGAACTATGTTATATGTCGTGCATCCATTCTAAATGTGCAAAGTACCGTACAAATGTACTCCTTCATGTTACTCCTCTTCTGAATGTGAATAGTCACTATACATGCATGACTTATATATATGAAGGTCACTGGCTTTGTTAGCCATATTGGACATAATCTGGGATGGAACGACTGTCTTCCCAGCTCGATTGCGAGAGCCTTACTGGGCGTCCCGAACCATCCGACGAGTCGGCTGTCTTTCCATGTCGGTAGCAAGCCTTGCTGGACGTTCCGCACTCGTCCGCTAGTACTTCAGCTAGCGTATTACCAGGACTACACTGGCATTCTTCCGGACCGACACGATTCGGATGCCTCGGCAATCGTATCGAGGACTCTTTCTCTACCTGGTGCGCAACCAGTTGTCCATGACCATGCAACTACTCCCCCACTTCCAATCCTAGCCGAAAAATTCCTGCTCGGTTTTTCTTATCCGAGGATATCAGTTCGGTTCATTCTTGTCGAGGACTACACTCGGATCTTTCTTCTTTGCGCAGCTCCCTGATTAGAGACTGTCTCGGTGATCTGGATATCCCGAGTACTTTCTTTTCTTTTCTTCTCCTGACTCGAAATGACTACTTGATAGTCTTCCTCGTCTATATATGCAATATGATTATACTCTATGACGTGTCACATTCTGTGCAGTGTGGTGCCTCAATATGAACTAAAAACTACTTTTGTGGCACATATAAGAAACTACTAAATTTTAATTCAATAAGCCAGATTACGCAGATAGCAAGTAAGATCTCAATGTTCCACACAATGACAAGGCGGGGTTATCCCCTTAGTTATGTGTGTTCATCACTTTTTATTAGCATGCAAAGATTATCGCTTAGAAACTAGCATGTATCACTCCTTTTCTTAAGTGTGCAGCTAAGCAGGGACAAGTTCACCGGGGCCACCCACCTAGCGATGCATCGGCCGAATGAGACTCCGAGCGCGCCTCTGAAAAGTCTAAGTCTGAACTCTATTTGAAGGTCCAAGTCTGAATACCATTGCATCGAACGAGTCATCTCGCAGAGCAAGGCAGGTCGGTTCGCTACACTTGTGCCGTTTGAATCGGCCCTCTGGATTGAGCGGAGCGGGTCGTTACAATTGACGGTCGTTATGGAGGTCGACCACGCACCTGCTTCAACTGTGGTCTACAGGGTCATTTCCGGTGGCAGTGTACTAAAGCTCCTGCCGCCAATGTTACCTCAGATACTCCTGATTTTAGCGGCCGATCCATACAACTAACTGATGAAGCATATACAGACTTTATTGAGTTTCAAGCTCAACTTCGAGGTGAAATCTCTACTTCTGGGTCCACCGTAGGGTACTCAGCGGCATGTGTGATACAGTCGAAGTAGTGGGTCCTTGATTCTGGTGCGTATGCTCACTTGACAGGCGACGCAGGTATGATACGAAATTATATACCGGTTGGTCGTATGTCTA
Source organism: Iris macrosiphon (assembly GCA_036927795.1). Lineage (NCBI taxonomy): Eukaryota > Viridiplantae > Streptophyta > Magnoliopsida > Asparagales > Iridaceae > Iris > Iris macrosiphon. The sequence continues at coordinate 141,055,051 of JAYESA010000003.1, read as the reverse complement.
ATATTACATGTGCCAATAGTGGTTCGCTGACAGTCCGTGAAAAAGAATTTGCCCGTCTTTCTTCGGGACTGTCACTACATTTTGTATTACATACACCCAAAAACACATTCAGCTTACTCTCAATTAGTCGGATTACTCGCGATATGCATTGCTCAGTAACATTCTTTCCTGATAGTAGTGTTTTCCATGACCTAAAGACTGGAAAGACTATCGGCAGGGGACATGTGGCTGGAGGCTTGTACATGTTTGACGAAACTTCATATGTTGCCTATGTTGGTGTGAAACTTGATCATTTTGAGTTACACTGCCGGTTATGACATCCATCTGTCCAAGCACTCAAGAAAATGTATCAATCTTTAGATGTTTCATGTTCTTTCCATTGTGAGTCATGTAGTTTGGCTAAGCATCACCGAATTTTCTATCCGGTCAGTCAAAATAAAATTGCTTCCGCTCCCTTCGAGTTGGTGCATTCCGATATATGGGGACCTTGTCCGGTTGAATCTATAATAGGATTCAAGTACTTTGTTACCTTTGTTGATGACTATTCGCGTGTCACTTTTGTTTATCTAATAAAAAAATGCTCCAAATTATTTAACATTTGGTACAATTTTTATGCGAAAATCAAAACACAATTTGGTGTTCCGATTAAATGCGTTCACAGTGACAATGGTCGTGAGTATGTCTCGTGAGTTTGTTTCACATCTGTCACGGAATGACATCATCCACTAAACTTCATGCCCTTACACACCACAACAGAATGGTGTGGCTGAACGCAAGAATCGTCATCTCTTAGAAACAACGCGTTCTTATGTTTCAAGCACATACTCCAAAAAGATTTTGATCGAATGTCGTTCTTACTGCTTGCTATCTAATTAATCGCATGCCGTCATCTGTTCTTAATGGCGATACTCCCTTCTCTCGGTTATATTCCAAACGAGAGTCGTTTCCTCTACCTCTCCGAATCTTTGGTTGCTTATGTTATGTTAGAGATACCCGACCAACTCTTTCTAAATTAGATACAAAGGCTACCCAATATATTTTCCTTGGGTATCCTAAGGATCAGAAAGGGTATAGGTGTTTTTCCCAGTCTTGAAGAGGTATTTTCTCTCTCGGGATGTTATCTTTGTTGAAACCGAGTTTCCTCCACTTTCACAAATTACTGACCCGGCTCCGCAAGTTTGCCCAGAAGATAATTTCTTATTGTTTCCTGTTCAAACACAACAGTCTCCTGTAAGGGTACCCTCCCCTACCGAGACAGTTTTCCGGTCCGACGGTCCGCAGACACCGGTTCTGTCAGCACTGTCATCGCCCGAACGAGTGTCCCAGATGGTGCCTCCGCCTACAGTCACAGAGACATCATCCTCCTCTAGCTCCACTGAGTCGCCTCCGCCTGTTCCTCCAGCTCGACCTCGTCGTGCCTGTCGTGATCATCCCTTGTACGTTGAAAACTACAAAGGGATTGCGAGCCACACTCAGTACTTGATAACTACTATTGATGGGATTCAGATTCTCAATTGTCAAGGAGGGTCTCAAACATCTCAGTTGGCGTGCTGCTATGGACGAGAAGATAAAAGCGCTTCGAGAGAACCATACTTGAGACTTGATATGTTTGTCATGTGGTAAACAGGTTGTCGATTGCAAATGAATGTTCACGATCAAAGTGAAACCGGATGGCACCCTTGATCGACTAAAGGCTCGTCTGATGGCTAAAGGATATTCTCAGACTTATGGTGAGGATTATTTTGAGACATTCTTCCCAGTTGCCAGGATGACCTATGTACGCGTACTCTTGGCCTTAGTTGTTCGCTATGACTAACCACTACTTCGGCTGGATATCAAGAATGCCTTCCTCCACGGAGATCTTGACGAAGAAGCATATGTGGTGCAACCTCCCGGGTTCGTTGTAAGGGAAGATAAAGTATGTCATCTGCGGAAGGTCCTCTATGGTCTCAAACAATCTCCCCATGCATGGTTTGATCGGTTTACAGATGTTGTCAGTCAGTTTGGCATGTGTCAATCGAAGAATGATTATTCCGTATTTTACTGACAGACACCGGCGGAAAGAATACTACTTGGTGTTTATGTTGATGACATTATGATCACAGGAGACAACAGTCAAGGCATTGTAGGACTAAACAAGTTTCTGGAAGAACAGTTTCAGACCAAGGATATGGGATCGTTAAACTACTTCTGGGGTGTTGAAGTTGTACGGGAAAAGAAACATATTGTCATGTCTCAAAGAAAGTATGTGCTAGACATACTAAATGATGCAGGAATGGTGCAAGTCAAGGGAGCAATGTCGCCAATAGACCCAGGAGAAAAGTTACTCCCCGACGAGGGGTATTGATGACTAATCCGGATCAATATCGTCGAGTGGTTGAAAAACTCAACTACTTGGCAGTTATGACTCGTCCAGATATTTTCTTTGCAGTCAGTGTCGTGAGTAGATTTTTGTCTTCTCCACGAGTTCCACATTGGCAGGCAGTTCTCAGAATTCTGCGCTATCTAGTCCAGAATCCTGGAAAATGAATTCGTATGGAGAACCAGGGGCATACAAATATTGAGTGATTTGCCGATGTTGACTGGGGTGCAAGTCTGACAGATAGACGATCTACATCTGGTTACTCGGTATTTATTGGCAGAAACTTGGTATCGTGAAAGAGCAAGATGCAGAGTGTGATCGCACGATCAAGTTCCGAAACTGAATATCGAGCCATTGCTCATGGCACGGCTGAAGTGTTATATATGCAGCATCTTCTACAAGAACTGGGAGAAGAAGCAGGATCTAAAGCAGCAGATATGTGGTGTGATAACCAATCTGCTATCCATATTGTTATCAATCATGTATTTCATGAAAGGACGAAGCACATTGAAATTAATGTTCACTTCGTCCGTGATGAGTATAAAAAGGGAATGATAAAATTTTATCACTTGAGGATCAGTGATCAGATAGCCGAAATCTTCACAAAATCTCTTTTGGGTTCTCGGGTACAATTTTTATGTAACAAGTTGGACATGATTGACATATATGCTCCAGCTTGAGGGAGGATGTTAAGTGTTATATTAGTAATGGATTTTAGTCCCACATCGGGTAGAATAATAAAGAGGGGTTAGACTCTCATATATATATATGTAGTCTTTTTATCAATAAAGATCAATCCATTATTTCTACTCTATAGGAAGTAAACTATCTAGGGACACGAAAGTTGAGATGTTGAAAAATTAGAACTGACCGGTATTCTAATTATTTTAGGACAAATCCAGCAGAGAATCAGCATGAAACCAGGAACGAAATCATGAGAGGGTAAAACAAGGCTCTTCTTGCTTGTAGCGTTAGAGCATGATGTCACGAACATAGTATTTTTGCCTACATCTCGTATCGTACGGCGCACAAACTTCCTCCTCGAAGACCCGTGCAAGCCTTCTCTAAACGCTTAACTAGATCGCTAAGGCAAAAATGAGAAAATGTGGAGCAAAAGAGATCAGAATATTGAAAACTTCATTATACTAGAGAGAGTTTACAACTACTTGGGTGGTGAGGAGCAAATGAGTCTCCACTTATTTATAGGGCCTCAAGGACCTTACAAGAAACTTTTAAAAAGGAAAAAAAATACTTTTAGGCCTACGATATTTTCACATGATTGGATGATTATAGAACTTCTAGAAAGATAGGGAGGCTTCTAGAGATTTCAAGAAGACTCCACCACACTATGGAGAATTCTAGAGATTTCAAGAAGACTCCACCACATCTGGAGAATTCTAGAGGCTTTCAGCTAAACCCCTTGACATGATGTGTAGTGCAACAATATCTCGATAAAGCGATAAATCTCATGCGTGACAATGAGCTCACAAACTTACAATTCCATGCAATACTACCGCAATGAGGCAAATTGATCCATAAGGTGTTCGGGGAGGGGGTTTGCTGTTGCTGTCTGTAGGTAAGTGGGTAATACTTCAATTTTTCTAGCATAGATTCCTGTTCAGATCTCTTGAAGTTGGTCAATTGGATATCAGCTTGCCCTCCTTAATTTTCATTTGTCAAACTGAATCCTCCAGCTATGTTATAAATCATAACAATCAAGGTAGTAATCCATGTAACTTAGCAAGTCATTAAATACGTGAGGATCTACTCGATCATCGTAAGTAGGGGCTGTCACTTCGACTTTCATAGTGATATTAAGCTTTCTATTCCGAAACTTACCAGTGTTCATAGAAAGGGTTATGTTTACATCTATCCTGCTGTAGGATAGGCCATTGGGCACCTTTAAACACACTTGTTCACATCCAATAAACTTGCATGCCACTCTAGTTTGAATAGGTGCTCATGTGCAATCAACGCTAGTCATGTCTGCCTTTTGTATACCCCAATCCTCTGTTGGTGCCTCTAGGACTGCTATGTTAGCGTTCTACTGATTATTGATCATGTGTTGCTCACTGTAAAGCTGAAAAGAGGCCACTTGTTGGCTGATTTGTTTTAAAAATTCGCCAGGGTTGCTCATTCATATTGGCCTTCATGTTGAACAGATTGGTAGCAATGTAGCATAAATATGAAACATAGTGCTCTAATAACAGATCCAAAGCAGGAATAAGTATAGGACCTCTAAGATGGCAAGAAATATACAATATTTGATATGCAACCAAACTGCCCCTTAAATAAATATAACAGCAGGCATAGATGTTCTAAAATTATACCGGTTCAATATGCAAATCCAAGACTAAAAAATGAAAAGTCAGCATCTAAAATAAAACTCCACATATGCCTAAAACAAGATGGTATATGCAAAAAAATATATATATATTACAGAAAGACGAGAAGAGCAAAAGAAAAGCTTCGGACCTTCTAGGGCTTCACGCCAAAGCTTGTCGCCATTACACAACTCACATTTATATGTTAAACTCCCAACTATTTATTCACAGATTGCATGATAAAAAAAGTTACAATTTTAACCATTTCATATATGATATTTCCATGAAGTTCACTCAAATAAAACTAATCCTAAATGAATCACTAAACAAAGTATATATTTACTCAATTAATCCAATTTTGTCTCGGTTACACCAACTGAAATTTATCAGTTTGCCGCTTTCTTCTAGGATAAACTGAGTTGAGTTTGATTCCCATCAGAAGAAAAGGTGGCTTAATACTGTTTTTTTTTAAATTTGAATACATACCCCAGCAAACACTCCCTTTAGAATGTTGTACCCCTCCATGCCCCCCCCCCCCCCCAACCACCCACAACACACACACACACCCAATTCATTGTGTAGATATATGGCATACTGAACAAATGCATCTTCAGCTCAGGAGATGAAATGTCATTCATTGTATCCACACTGAACAAATGCTATCTACATCATTGTTTTCTCCACGGTTGTGCACTAAAACTGCATGGACAAAAAGGTAGCTGTCTCACCATCAAGTAGCCTCTGTGGTTTTACTGAAGGCCTGAATTGCTCAAAGGTGACTTGTGGCAGCATGGGCGGATCTACATTAGGCCAATGACCACCCACCCCACCCCAAAAAAATATACAATATCTTTGTCATTTTCCCCTTGGCTGGGAGTTTACAACCAAATAAGAGAAGATTGGCACTTTGGCAGCAAGTTCACGACACTCTTACGGACCTTTTTCAACATTGAATCATGATCCATTGATCATAATGGTTGGTCTCCAGAACCACACTTATCTAATATCTCCTTTAACTTATAGGAAGCCTTGACCTTCAATCATGACTATATCATGAGTTGTGTTAACCATAGTAACTTTTATCCAAATTGTCCTCATTTTCAATCAAGAATATCTCTGGCACTCTACTTTATTGACTATAAGAATGTTCTCTCTTCTTTTCATCAGGTGAACTCAACCATGAAGTAGTTTTAGTTTAGCCTAATTCAGACCCTGGTACTTTCTTGTTTGCTTCACTTTAAGATAGTATCTAGCAAAATAACTGTTTTAAGTGATTGCTGGAGCCTGAAATTCTACACGCTGAATAATGAGAACAACCATATGAACTCGAAGTCGAGAGATATGTTAGGGCATGTTTAAGCCTGAAACATTTCCTTTCATATACTATACATAAATGCGTATAGACACCATTAAGTTTTGAAGGGATACCCTTGCAACTTAAGTTTATAGCTAATGGTTTAAACTAAAAGAGAAACTAGGACCGGGCGCAAAAAGACTTGAAGGAAACAAGAGCTTCATGGATGCACAATACCATCATAATATGTACATATAAGATTTAAGATTTCATAAATATGCTATTTTAAAACTACATGAAATTATAAAATGACATCAAAAAGGTTATACAAGATTATCCCAGAAGTATTGTGGAAAATTGTTAGCATATACAATACCTGAAGAGGAGCAGGTCTGCAAGCCATCATCCCTAACTTGTTGTTTGCAGTGTGGCCAGTCAGCTCGACTAGTATGTCAACTTTATCCTCCCTAACCATGATTGCAACCTTCTTTTCATCAATTCCATATATATCTCTCCATAACCCACCCTTTTTCAGCACTTTATCCTTGAACTTGTAGGTTTTCGAATCTGCCTATAAGATCGCAGTAACAACCTAAGTTATTAAGAAAACAACATCCGCATATAAGAAAATTACATGTAAATCTAATAAAGTGCTTTAATGAGAAAACTTTTAAAGCAAATAGAGCATTGTTACAAAATCTTATAGTCTCCCTAAGAACGTGATTGCATGAAGATAAATCAAATTATAAGAATTCAAAATTATTGAAAATACTTCACAGATGACAAAAAAGTGAGATAATAGGTAGTTACCTTCACAACACCAGAGTATACAACCACCTTGTAATTTGTGTAATCATGATAGATAAGAGGTGCTTCAATAAAATATGATACAGAGTGAGTAAAATAATCTGGGGACACATATCCAATTACTAGTGGCCGATCCATATCTTTAGGATTATCCCAACTCGTGTAATGAGGATACAGCTTCATAAAGCGCATTCCCCATTCTCTGAAAAAATGTAACAAACGTATATGTGTCACAGCACTTGAATATCTTCCCCCGTCAAATGTTGATATATGAAAGTTTTGAAATCAAATTGACAGGAAGACATCAAAGAAAGAAATTATAAAATATTTAAACAATAATGCTAAGGCAAAGTGTACATGTTACCAAGATAGGAGTCAATACCTTGAATATAGATATTTTTGCACTTAAATACCCTAAAGTATTTTTATAGGCACTTTTATATCTTAAACTATCACCACTTTTGCAACTTAATACCCTTCGTTAGTGTCCCGTAAAACTTAACGCCATATGCATAGCAAATTAGCACATGATCATATTGGACTAATTTGCCTCTAAACATAAAAAGAAAAAAAAATACAAATTTGTTTTTCTAACTTTATCTTCCTCCTAATCAAACCCTAACTATGCCCCCTCTTCCCCGCTGCTGCACCACCCCTCCCCCCCAACCCCAAGTCTCTCTCTGAAGATGGCAAGACCACGACTGCCATCTCTTGGACTGCAAGGGGCAGCCACGACTATACAAGGGCAGCTACGGCAACGCACTGCCTCCTCAACGTCGAAGTGAGGTGGCAAGAGGCGCGTGGTTGGTGATGCAGAAGTAGGGGAGGGGCATAGACGGGGCTAGGGTTTCATTAGGAGGAAATGAAATTAGGATAGGGTTAGAAAATTTAGGATTTTGTAATTAGGGAAGATTAAATTAGGGATAGGAAGCAATTAGGAAAGAAGATAAAAATTAGGGGTATGAAAGAAGATCATATTAGCATCCATGTTGTCATAGACGACGTCTAGGCGTGCAAGTTGGAGGGGACTCCTTGGGTGTGGCGATGCTTGCCTAGACGTGCTTAGGCGACTGCCTAGGGTCGATTGGGGGTGGGGGTGGGGGTGGGGGTGGCGGGGGGGGAGCGGCTTTAGTCGGATTTTTTATGACGGGTATAAAAGTAACTTCTCTTTTGATTTGGCTTTAGGGTTATTGTCTAAAGGTTGCTGCTTTGCACATAAAAAAATGAACAAAAGGTAAAGAAAAGAACAAGTCCAAAATCTAAATCTCCAATCTAGCATCCCGGTACGTTACTTCGTCTTTTTTTTATTTCTACTGATTTTCTTCTTCTTCTTCTGCATTTTTTGTTTTATGTTTTAAATTTGCTTTTTCTTTTCTTTTTTTGTTCATTTTTTTTATTTCTGCCACTGCAACTTCTTCAGTTTTTTGTTTTAAAAAAAATGTGATTTACTACCTATGATTTCTGCTGTTGTTGCTTCTTCATCGTCAGCTGCTTCTTCTGGTTTCTGCAGTTGCTTCTTTTGGTTTCTGCTGCTGCTTCTACTTTTTCTTCTTCTGATTTCTGCTGCTATCTTCTTCTTCTAATTCTGATTTAGTTTTGTTTTTTTTCTTTTTCTTCTTCTTCTTCTGATTTCTGCTGCCTTCTTTTTCTTCTTCTTTTACTGCTACATTCTTCTTCTTTTATTGTTGCTTTCTTCTTTTGTTTCTTCGATTTCTTCTTCTTCTAATTATGTTGTTGCTACTATCTAATTCTGATTTACTTTTGTTTTTTTTCTTCTTCTGATTTCTGCTGCCTTCTTTTTCTTCTTCTTGTAGTGCTACATTCTTCTTCTTTTATTGTTGCTTTCTTCTTTTGCTTCTTCGATTTTTTCTTCTTCTAATTATGTTGTTGCTGCTTCTAATTTTGCTGCAAATTCTTCTGTTTTTATGTGTGTATCTGTGTGAGGGGGGGTTTAAAAAAAAACTTGTTGCGTCTTTAAAAACTGGCAGTAACTTTGTACTTTTTATTCTTCTTGTAGTGCTACATTCTTCTTCTTTTATTGTTGCTTTCTTCTTTTGCTTCTTCGATTTTTTCTTCTTCTAATTATGTTGTTGCTGCTTCTAATTTTGCTGCAGATTCTTCTGTTTTTATGTGTGTATGTGTGTGAGGGGGGGGGGGGTTAAAAAAAAACTTGTTGCGTCTTTAAAAACTGGCAGTAACTTTGTACTTTTTTTCTAGTAGTTCAACATGTCTTCTACTGCTTTCACTCATGTGAAATCCTCGAAAGATCTAGGATGAAATTATGGGCAACCATTATCTAATGATAGAAATATTGTGAAGTGTTATCTATGTTAAGAATAACAAAGGGTGGAATTAATAGGCACAAGCAACATCTTGTTGGTGGTTATCCAGATGTTAAGGTGTGCTCTAAAGTACCTAAAGATGTTCAATAAATAATTAGAAAGTATGTACTTGAAAAAAATTGAAAGAAGAACGAGAGATTAAAACATGCTTCAATTTTAGGGTTAATATCTATATGAAAGTGGAAGTATTACACAAGCAAACAGAGATGATGAAGAGGATGAACAATTGGCAAGTGGTGGTCCAAGTCCAAGCAGAAGGGTCCCTTGATAGCATGTTTCCTCCAAATTTTGATAAGCTTGTGCAAAAGCCTCTTGATAACGTTCATATAGAAAGGGCTAGGAACAATACATGTGAATACATTGCTGATTTTTTTTTTTTAAATGGGCTTTCATTTAATTTTGCAAAGAGCTCAAAGTTTTACTAGAATGCTTGCACCAGTTAGACAATTTGGTAAGGGTCTAAAAGCTTATCATACCAAAAGTTGAGGGTTACGATCTTACAGAAGAAGATGAAAGCCATTGTTCTAAAATGTGCTATGCAGATTCAGTACGGAGGAGGGGAGCCTAGCTCCTAGGCGCCGTATAGGAGCCAAACAAGTATCAGGTTCTTCTTCTTCTTTTCTCTTACTCCCCTGTAACAGCTTATATAGTATTATATTATAATGAAACACACTTAATAAAGAAATCATCAACATGTATTGTATCATTATCATGATTTATGAAGACATCGTCAACATTATTTCATAATAAAACACATTTAATAAAGAAATTACTGTATCCATAATACAAATTTGAAATTTTAAAGTTCTAAATCCAAATACAATCTTAAAATCCAAACAATGTATCCACAATACAACTAAGTATCAAAACAAATAAAATCCGAACAGTCGCACAAGTCGTCTAGGTGCCGAACATGGCCGCACTAAGCCCCGCCAAACAGTTTTCGGTTCGACCTAGGACCGCCTAACGCCGATGCGGCCGAACAGGTCGATTTTAGAACACTGGTGAAAGATATAAAGGAATGAATAGAATCATTCAAGATTAATTGGAAGATTTATGGGTGTTCTATTATGACATATTGGTAGACAGATTGAAGGGACAAAATACGCATTAATTTTCTAGTGAATTGTTCTAAAGGAACATTTTTTTTTAAATCAATTAATGGTTCCGAATATGTTAAAGATGCAACACTTATTCACGAGATATCGAAAGAAATTGAAGAAGTTGGTGAAGATAATGTTGTACAAGTAAGAGCCTTATCTTAACAATCTCTATTAATTAATTTGAATTTGAATTATAATACTAGATAGTTATATACTCATTTAATAATTTTTTAATAATATTTTTTCTTATGTAGGTTGTTACGGATAATGCATCAAACTACAAATTTGTTGAGAAATGGTTGATGGAAGATAAGAACATATTTTGGACTCAATGTGCAGCACATTATATTAATTTGATTTCTCAAGAAATTAATGGTCATCCAAAGGTAGATGCAGTTGTGAAGGAATGTCGGACAATTTCGGCATTCATTTATAATCAAACTAATTTTCTACATATGATGAGAAGATTCACTGGTAATAGGGATTTATTGAGGCCTGCAGTAACTAGATTTGCTTGTAGTTTCTTGTCAATGGAAAACATTTTCAATTAGAAGATAGGTCTAAGAACAATGATACATTCAGATGATTGGATGAAGAGCAAATGGGTGACAACAACTAAGGGGAAAAGAGTGACTAAGATAATTAAGAAGTCGTCCTTTTGGAATACGTTGCTCTTAGCTTTAAAAGTATTTGCTCCATTGGTGGATGTTATTCGATTGGTGGATATAGAAGAAAAGCCTTGCATGGGCTATATTTATCATGCAATAGAGGACTGCAAAAAGAAAACTAGTTTGGAAGAAAGTGACACTAGATTTTTGAATGACGTGTTGATGATTGTTGATCATCGGTGGGTGAATCAACTCCATTAACCTTTATATGCAGTTGACTATTATCTTAACCCTAGCATCTATTTTATTAATCAAGGAGAAAGGGATTCAAATTTGGAAAGTAATAGTGCAATTAAAAGAGGACTACTTATGCAATTAAGAAGCTAGTTTCGGATTTAAAAAGGCGTGATAAAATTATTGATCAACTATCAGTTTATCGGACTACTAATTGCATGATGGGTGACCCGAAAGTCGTAAGGAAAAGAACAACATCAGCACCAATTGAGTGGTGGATTAGTTGGGAAAGTAAAGTCCAAAACTTCAAGATTTTGCAAAAAGAATACTCGGTCATACTTGTGTTGCATCTTCATGTGAGTAAAATTGATAACTATTCTTCTTCAAGAAAAAACCATAGTAGTTTAGTACTAATGTACTATAGCCTACTAGTAGCCTATAGTAGGTAATATTTAATTTTTGATAATTGATTCTTTTGTTTTCTGAATATCAGTTACATTCCAAGAAAAGGAACATGCTAGAGCATCAGAAGTTGAATGACCTTGTATTTGTCTAATACAACACCAAGGTGAAAGCTCGTTATTTGGACCGGACTAGCTTGGAGGGAAGATATACAGATCCAATTGTCTCAAAAATATGGAAGAGTACGAAAAGTGGCTTGTTCCTTACGATGCAGCCAATGATCGTACATCATGACACTGATCTTAAATATGGGCTTGTTGAAAAAGCTGAAGAAAATGAGGATCATGGTCCTAGGATGAGCACGAGGACATATAAGAGGAAAACGCATCAACAACAAAACCAAAGGAGGGAAAAGAGAATTCAAAGTGTTGATCAAGATCCAATTTCAGAATCTGAAGATGATGAAGACACATGTGGGCCAAGCTAATGAAAATGAGGGAAACACTAATGATGATGGGCCTCAATCAGCAGCTGAAGGGATTTAGACTATTAGAGATTAGAATAGAAAGTGAGAGTGTTGTTGGCTTAGAAGTTAGAACTTTGAAGTTGGACTCTTAGAGTGATTTAGAGAACTTCTTGTGTTGCTTCATGAATGCTTGTTTAATGCTTATTAGAACGTATTAGTTATTATTGGTGTTATTTTTATGCTCATTTCTTAATACTTACTATCCTTACTTGATTTTGCATATTGGTTATTTATTGCTTCTTATATTACATATAATATATGTATAGTTGTATACAGAATTGCAGAAATTTCTTGATTCAAGAGCAGCATAAATCCTGGACTGGCGCATAGGCGAGGCGGGTGACATGTCATCTCGCCTCGCCTAGCGCCCAGTGCAACATAGATTAGCATTTATTAGGTATATGACATTAGGGTTTTACAATTAGGAAGAAGATGATAAAGTAGCTTTGTATAGAAGGGTAAACTTTACACTTGACCTCTAACTTTAAAATTATGGTAGTTCTCGGTGTACAAGTGCAAAAGAAAAGTTTAGGGTAATTAGGTGCCTATTAAAATAGTACAGGGTCTTTATCTACAATAAGTGCACAGTTCAGGATATTGAAGTGCAAATTAGCGAAGGATATAATATACACAAGTCAAACTCCTTTTATACAAGTTGGCAAAACAAAGATTTACAAACTATTAATTAGTTCAAACATTATGAAATCCGGCTAAGACATCTAATTTTAGTTACTCCCATCAACCAACTTGTTCAGCAACTGATATATTGATCCATCATTTCATAATATAACAATTATGCATTCTGGAAATATCTTACTCGTTGAGGAAGTTGGTGTGCTCTATTCATGAACGGAGAATCTAAACATTTATTATCATAAGAAAAATAGTACCCAGTGGGATGATAGTTCTTGACAGTCGTCGTGTTATGCCTCTTTGACCACTTCACCCCCTTCCCTATTGGATCCATGGGTCCATTTGCACACCCTCTTTTCAAGTCAGTCACTTATTGTTTTATATCATGAATAACAATGTCAGCTAATTAGCAAAGATCAAGCAAACTCACTCAACCGCACTAAACCAAAGACATAACCCATCTATAAAATACCAAGCATCACTGCTACATCATATAAGCCAACCAAGTCATCAAGTAGATGATTCAGCTACTGAAAAATATATTATTCAAATACTTAAGTCTTATGATTAATGGAGACTGACACGGATGTCCCCCTTTAACACGGACATGGAGTGGCCCCCTTTATCGCGAACAAAAGTGTCTGACGCAGCAACTCACCAACATTAAGACATGGCTATATATGGGTATGTTTGTATATATGCATATATCTAAATGAAATATTTAAAAATTGTTGGGTTAGGGTTTAGATATTAAATAACCAAAATGGGTACAAAAAGGGCACGTATATTCAAATACTACACAATTTGCTAAATAATGACATAATCTCTTCATCTTGATGAATATTTTATGATTCATATACAAATTTACAATAAAAATGTTGTAGAAAGATGGACAAGTGCGTTGTGTTGGATATGATCTGCAGCGATTTTAGTAGGGAGAAGTATCCTGCATATCATAGCTATGATCGATATCCATTGGTTAAAGCCAATATAAATTAGGGTCGAATTTAGATAAGGATCAGAAGCTGTTAAGCAAGAATAAGAAAGTAAAAAATGACATTAAATACAATAATTAGAACATTACTCATTATCAGGGACATAAAAGTACTAATATCTTTATATCTATTTTAAACGTAAAGGTAACAAATATCAATATTTGTCGAAGTATAATACATGACCAGTTCCCCATCAAATTATTTGCATTGTTTACACCTATGTTCATTAAGATTTAGTTTAAACCCAGTCATGAAAGTTATGGAACTACACATTATTTCGCATGCCTGCGTCACAGACCTAGACCTTAGATGCATGCCTCCAGTCCAAGATCTTTCAATAATACATAGATTTTCCACAATTCACAAACAAGGAAATCTATCAACAGCCTGACGTGCAGTTCATAATCTAATCTCCAAATGAGACATGAGTGCAGAAAAATATTTACTTTTGAGCAGAAAAAATGAAGTTGTCGCATAACAAATGAATTAATATTACAGGTGCTGAAAGGGCGTAGGCTGCGGTCCTCCATTTGAAAATTTTACAAAGAAAAAAAACCATAAGGCCAAATGTTCCTGGACAACCCTCTAATAAGATATATACTAAGCAACTAAGCGACCACTTGAACTCACAAAACCTATCTTTCATTACAAGCCCCAAGTATTTTGCAGCAATAGATTATATGAATATTTTCCAACAAGAAACATAAAGAGTGATATTTCTAAATGTAATGAGATCTTTCTTATTCACAATAAGGAAATCATTCACCATATGACATCAGAAATTTTAGAATACTGAGCAAAAACCTAGCAACATCATGTAAGAAGGATTTTAAAAGAAGAGGAAGAAGAAGGAAGAGAGATCAAGCTAACAAGATATTATTAGTAATGGTTGTTTGATTCTAAAAGCAATCTAGAACTAGCCCTCTTGTTAGTATCAGTACTGACTCCTGTGATAGAATTTCAAAAGAAATCCCTCTTAAGAAGTCCAAGAAGAGGAAGAGCAGCTAAATCAAACAAATGCCCCCTTGTTATCCGGGGGGATTTCTTGCCTGTGACATATATTGTAATTTATAAAGTTGAAACGAAGAAAAACAGTCCCTTCCCTCCAATAGATGGATCCCTGGTTGGAAATATACAATATTGTGATTGTACTTCAAATGCGAAACAAAGATAACATAAGAAGCTATGAACCTTGATGATAGAATAAAGTTTGCAAGATAACTTTTTAAACTTCATGAAGCGGTACTTTGGTCTGTGGGTAGTGATAATAATAGAAGAAGAAAAAACCATACTATAGTATATCTCCTAATGAAGATTTATCAGGGAACATTAGATGTGATTTCTTTTGAAGGTTTAAATAGAACCATCGACAGACATTGGATACCCAATATATTTAAGCAATGAGATATTAACTCATCAAGTATCATTTGCGGAGTATCATTTACTTCATAGAAGAAGAATATTAGTTTGCTATGAACTAAACACAGAAAGCAATCTATGTTCCACAAGAAAAACACATTATAGTACCGACAAGCACAATTTTAAAAATGCATAGTACAGGACTAACCGGTTCTATCAAAGCAAAATGAAGAAAATATTAGATCTGTCTAAACTTAACCAGTATGAACTACGCAAGATTGTGCTTCTTCAAACTATTGAACAAAAGGCTAATAGTATTCTCCAACATCGCATCCTACTGGTCTCACAGTTAACAAAAAAGTGCATATCCAGAATGCCATGTTATACCGAATCATCCAACAAACATAGTAAGTATGGAGTCTCTGATACCTGTGAGCCTCAAAAAGTTTATCACTGGAGCCCTCGTTTATGTAGTTCATCGCGAGCAACCGATTCTGCAAGAAAAGTAATTATCATGCAGGACTGCTACAAGAACTCAAATGAAGCATGAGAAAAGGCCCCACAATAATTTTCAATTAAATTTTGAGTCTAAAGTATAATCCAGCTGGAATATTATTCATAATTACAATAAATATTCAAAAGATTCAACAATGCATTTTAAAAAAAAAATCTCAAGGGAAAACATAAGTATTGAAAATAAACTTAGGAACTTCTATATCTTAACTTATGCATGTGGAGAATAGGCATGACTGTGCCAAGAACAAATTCCAATAGGAAGAACAAGAACAATTTATCAAGAACATCCATTTGTCAAACATACAATAGTGTGCCCAATACGGAGAAGATATGAAACTCTAGAAATTTAGTAACAACTGTTTCTAGCTTTACCTTCCAAATATTTCAAATGGATAGTGAAATGATTATTTTATATCAAGATTTGATGAATATATTTAGTAATAGGGTCTCATATATATATGGAAATTAGAGTTTTGGTCTCCAAAGTGTCCGGCATTAAACTTTTGGTCTCAAAATCACTGTTCATTAGCCTACGTGAACAATGATTTCGAGACCCAAAGTCTAATGTCGGACACTTTGGAGACCCAAAACCTAATTTTAACTATTATGTGAGACCCTATTACTAAATAACCCTAAATATTTAATCATTTATTTATATTTTCACAAAGATAAGACAAACTCGTAAGAAACTATTACTACACACAAATAAAAACATATGGAAAGAGAATACAACTATTTGTGTACACCATATAGTTTGCAGTATCGGCCAATACCGGTAAGGTTTTGCATGTCCCGATTTGATACTGACCGCTACCAATATTGACATTGAGAATTTCTTTTCCAATCAATTCAACAAAGAAAATTGAACGAAAACAATCAACAAGGGTGTAAAAGCATATAAATGAAGAAAACATATTTATCATAGGTAAACCAATCAGCAAAGATGACTATTATTTCATTCAATTTCCTAATTACTAAGAAACAACACATAAAATACTTAAGAATTATGGCTAAATGTAGAAAATATTTTTTAAATTTTTTTTAATATTTTACTAATAATTATTTACTTTCCGATACCAAAAAAATATGATTCTCTGATAGGAGGAGATTGCCGATATTGCCGAGCATATACTCATAAGAATGATCTGATATCGATTTGCATACTGTGAACCTTGGTATATACCAAAGCAGCTAAAAAGCAAGTTCTCTCCTAATCAACTCTACCATTGACGCAAAGCATATGATGATATTACTATAATCCTACAAGACAAACGTATAAGAATAATAAGTACAGGATGTCACGTTAGCTAGTACTAAAAAGGAAGCCATGACAAGAGCTAGTTGGGAAAGGTAGTCGAATGATGATTTATGACAGTACATCTAGCTCACTATCATGCTCAGGATTTGTTTGGTATCGCTATTAAGTAGTGCTTCTGGATTAATTTAATTCCTTCATAAAATATAATTCATTCATTTTTTTTTCAAAGGGAGATTTGGATAAGCATAAGCCGGTAACTACTGTGAGATAAGCCTGAAAACTAACTTCTCTCAACTGCGGAAGCTAGAAGACGTGATTTTTCACTATCATCTTTTTGTGAGTACCCTCTCTTCCGAAACCGTGTCTCCTCCCTCCCAAACATCACCTCTAAGTACCTGACCCATATGCTCTTCTCTACTTCCCTTTCCTTCTACCACGCTAGAAGGGAACATGCACATAGTTGTGGCTACTGCCATCCCTTGCAATGAAGCCAAAGATGATAAACCCAGTTGATGATGCCTCGGACCCTGATCCTCTTCCATCACCGCCAGTTGCACATGAACTTTGCACCTGCCATTACTGTTGCCACAAGCACCAATGTATTCAAACCCTTGCATCACCTGCCTTTTGTCTAGTTGAACTGTCAGCGGGCATCAACAACAACAACTTCAACTTTGCCTTGCCGAGCTAGCTCTAGCTTCGAGACTCTTCCAACTATATTAACCAAAGCATGGCAACGGTGGATATTGTCACGACCCAATTCCGTAGAATCACTTGAGGCGTCCCCCGAATCGTGACCGCCGTGCGGGCCTGGAGTTGCGCCCGCACAAGGCTTTAATTATTTGCATAGCAAGCCCATATTCAGAGTACGCAGATAAATTGAAACACAGATTTGAAACATAGAAAAGTTCTCTTTATTGATAATGAACATCTATTACAAACTCCTGAACGAGTTAGCTAATATGCCGAACGGCTTACAAAAGAGATGACTCAAAATGAGATAGCAGTCCTGTACATTACATCCCTTTATAAACTCAAAACGATAAGGACCTCCAGGCTGGAGGATAGCTTTGCCACGGAGCTGCATTTGTGTATGAAGAGTTGCAGCTTCGGACTTCAAAAGGCTTCGAGGGCGCGGTGAAGATGCGCCAACAGTTGGACTGGATCGGGTAGACGACTTCGGCTCCTCGCTCGGTTCGCCTTGGTGCGGAGAACCTGTTTCAACGAGGGTCAGCATATCGAAACATGCTGGTGAAGGCGAGCTAGCCTGACTATACCAATCAACACATTGTTTAGTGAAGCATGCATATTTTGTGGGTTTCTATCTTGCCTTAGTTCATTTACAAGTAAGCAGCATATAGAATTTACTGAAATGAACGTGCCACCGTTAGGTGGATTTTACCTGCCCGTCTGAATTACCTGCACAATACTTACCATGCCTTCCCTACCACGAAGACACAAGTTAGTATGCAACAGGTTTAAATATACAGGGGATCACTGGCGGGATGCCATAATGGACGGGGCATAGTACATGAATGAAATAACAAGTTACGCAATGAACAGGGGCGCCACAAGTTATTCCATCCGATACAGGCGACTATTCAGGAGTTCCGTCCGGATCGGATCGGTGCCAGTGCCCCAGCAACCGTCCGCAGGAACTAAGACCTTGTGCACAAGTTGTCCGTGATCAACATATACACTAAGCTAGCAGTTGAGGCAAATCAGGGCAATAACAGGTACGGGACAGTAACAGGAGGAGAGCTACTTTGGCATAGTCTCCCTATCAGATTATTGCATTCAGGATGAGTTATGTTCATAGCATAATTTAAAGAAGAGCATACATTCTAACTTGTATTATGCATATGATAAATATTTCCGAGCGAACACGCATGCAAGTAAGTAACCGTTCACAGTTTGATTGACAAGCAGTATTAACCAAGTCTATTCTCTTTTATCTTGGTTTCTTTTATTTTACTTGGTATCGTTTGATCGGGGCAAGGAGTGAAGCTTGGAAGCAGGGCTAGCTAATCGGGTTGGTAGCCACTCACTTAGATTTTGGAAAGAAGAAGGAAAGAGGCGCTTCACGACTCCGCTCGCAAGCCGCCTACTGCTCGTTCACCTGTACACGAACAGCTCGATTAATATTTCTTCCTCTCTTTCCAATCTCGGAATAGAAGTGCAAGTCAATGAACGAAAACAATGAAAACCATCGAAACCGTTCAAGGAAAACAAGCAAATCCCAAAACCAACTCAAAGCACGAAAGCAACAAGCGACATCGAAAACCGAGGCAATAAAAGATAGCAGCGGAGAGGTCCCTCCTGACTCTGCCGCTAAGTCGATCCTTGGGGCGCAGTCCACTGAATATGGGAATCGATTCCGAAGAAACAAATCCATAACGAGGACGAGTTCTTAATTCAATCTATCCCGATCGAACGATACCGTCTTGTATTTCTTAGCCGCGCTCTCCACACCGGGAGAACGGGGCGCTACAGATATGTGGAAAGTGGAACAAGCAATGGTCATCTCCGTTTTGGCAGGGAGGTGTTTGATCAAATGGGGATTTTATTTACCTTCATTTGATGGTTTTGATTGCTCAAGTAAACGAATGATAAGGTAATCAGATTTCTCAATCTTGGAAGAGGGGTGTTCAATTAATGTGGTTTGAACTTTTCTTCTCTTTATTTTGATTTTTTAGACAAATGATGGAGGTAATTACTTCTTTTTACTGGTGTTCTTTTTCTGGAAAAAAGGAGGAATATGAATGCTGTCATGTAAATGTACTGGAAGAAGAATTTACATTGTCCTCAATTTAAAGATTGTGTTTGTGTCATTTTAACATCATGTAATTATTATTTTGCTATGGAGCTATAAAGTTTCACAGAAAGAGACATCATGCTAAGCAACTTGTATTTTACCAAATATTTTGTTATCCCATATAGGCTTCTTCTCTTAGAAAGTATTTGATTATCGAAAGTTTACCAAACACCTTATATTAGATTGTTTTTTCCATAGTAGTGCTTACTCGGAAATGCTTCTTGAAAAGCACTACTCTATAATTAAAAGCAATGCAAACACACCCTTAGGTAATTAATGTATAAGACTCTTGGTGACACAAAGCTACAAAAAATTCCATCAACTTTATGTAAGAATATCAAGAATTAGTGACAGCCATCAAGCACCACAAAAGCCAGGGTCATATTACAGGATCAACCTTTAATTCGTTACACCTACGATTCCACTCCTCAATCATCCTTCACCGTCAGTTCACTTTCATGTCAGAAAGCATGGACACTCCAAAAATCTGGGCCGTTTCATGTTGGACATGTATCAAACACATATCAGGCACACCATGGGCGCTCCAAAAATACACTAGGACACATCAAAATAGGTGCCGTGATGTGTCGCGATGTCTTTCCCATGTCGTCTCGCATATGTGTCCGTGCAACATAGTTTTCATGCCATCTCAGTTTATCTTCTATTGACTTCTCCACTCACATCATCCTTCCTCACACTTATCATGCATCACCCTTAACATTGCATTTCAAGTCATGTTCAATTTACCTCAGATGCGGTTGTTCAGAGAAATAGTTTTAAGAGCAGTTTCAATTAACATGAAGTTGATAAAAGAAATAGGGTTTTATTTTTTTTGGCAGGAAGGAAACAATAAAGCTTGGAAGATTTACTGTTTATATCCAAGGCCAATAACTGTGTAACATACATTTCTTTGATCAAAAGAAGTAGCCACGAACAGTTAACTGCAAGAGTTGTGCTTCAATAATATTATATGCTATATTATGTGCAATATATGAATATATACATGCACACACCAACTATGCCCAGACTGCAAACAAGCCTCCAAGAGTTCAACGAAATAAACAAGTAGATTTAAGTAATATATTGCATGAGTCCCATATGCTTCTAGCAATTCCCCGGCCCACTTTGATCCCTTTGTCATCTAAGAGACTAAAGCTAAACAAGTTCCTAGCTAGCCCAACACCTGGATGCCTGGACTACCTCCTATGCAGCTGATGAGACGCCTAGACAACATAGTAATTAGACAGAGCTTTTATATATATATATATATATATATATATATATATATATATATATATATATACAGTTATAATAATTTATTGCATTACCATTTTCAATATTTTAAACTTTATCTAAACAGCATGCTTATTTGCATAACTCCCAATATTGTATTGTTTAATAATCCTATTTTTTAAAATAAAGAGACAATAATTTTATGCCCAACTAATTCGTCAAAGTTTAGTTATCTGCATTGTAAACTTATTCAATATTTTTAATATTTCATAATTTACTTATATGTTACTTGATATTTCATAATATTTTAATAGGATCTATAAACTCTTTACAGTATCACATTAACAAGTCTTGAAAATAGAACTAGTTGAAAGATGATGGGACTAATCTTATGTATTCAAGCAGAAAATTATACACAACTAAAAAGGCTTTAAAGGCAATCAAGAGGATCATTAGCTATGACCCAGTAGACATAAGGACCAAGTTCCAAAAACTAGGCATTAGTCTTAACATTGGATCCTCTCTGAGAAAATCAGTGTCGGCACTTTCAGCAGTTTCAATGGTTTCCCTCCGAAGTATCTAATTTCAAGTTTAGAAACATGGAATACTTCTAGGAAAGTTAAAAACAGGATGATTCTATAATAGTACATTTGCAAATAAATACCAGTGTTCTAAAATGCGTTAAAAAGTGGGGCCTAGTCGCCATGCGGCTACCCACCGCTAGGCGACTAGGCGTTAAAAGTAGCGCTTATGCAGCGCCTAGGTGCTAAGTGGCCCCTTGCCGCATAACGGCCGCCTAGTGCTTTCTATATCATTGATAAACACCCTGCTTGTTTCTCGAGAAGAATGGAAAACATCCTCAATATCATTTTCTGAAGAAGTCTTATAATTCAAATATTACTTTTCTAAAAGATTGAGATTCCATATTAAATAAATTTAAAATATATAAAAATCTAAAGAAAAAAACTAGTGTTATAATTTCAGGACAGTTTTCTATGTTACATATACAATTTAATGTGTGTCATGTAGCTTTCTCCAATGCATCAAGTATTTGCAAATAACTAGAAGAGGTCAGACAAAGATGCGTCGGAGATATTGAAAACTCATAAAATTTTCATTATTAACTTCTGAAGCCCTATAGACTGTTATAAGCAGCGTTTGGATCATCCATGGGGATAGGATAGATTGTGGACGCTTGGATAGCTCGATGGGAGACTGGACACTCTGAAGGAAGTTTAGGAGTGTCCCAAAGAAAATTATAGACTACTTTTATTGAGAAGTCATGATTGATTGCAACAAAAGTTGGAGAGATCCCTAATAAAGAGATGAGCAAGGATATGATCATGTAATAGGGTCAATATAGCATCAAGGTAAATTTGTACTTAAATACCTTTAACTATTTACACTTTTGCACTTAAATATTATGTACTATTTTTATGAGCACTTAAATATCCTGAACTATACTTTTGCAAGTTGCTACCCTCTGTTAGTCTCCAACTTAGCAGTCATGCTAAAGCACCGACAATATTAAACTTCTTTGCCCCTAAATAAAAAACAAGTTTACCAACCTAACCATAGCCCCCTACATGCGCCACTGTCATCCCCTTACCCTCCCCCCTCACACCACCTCTTGGCTACTGCTGTAATCCCCCCACCCCAACCCAAGCCCAGGCTTGCGGAAGGAGGGAGGCAGTCACGACCCCTGATCTGATGCGAGTAGTCGTCACTAACCACAGATCAGTGGTCCCCTCTTGCACACCAACGGGGATCGTGGCCCCCTAACTCCCTGTCCAAGCCTAGGGTTGGGGAAGCAGTGGCAGCAGGGAGGGATGGAAACAGTGTATAGATGCGGGCAGTAGCTGCTAGGGTTAAGGATTAGGTAAGGGCATAATTGTTTTTCACACTTAGAATTAATCCCGAACATGCTATCTTGGAAAATAGTAATAGGTTAGGATATTTAAGTGAAATAACAAAGCTCATGGTAGCAAAAGTTCCTATAAAAACTATGCAGGGTATTTACATGCAAAACATAAGATAATTATAGGTATTAAATTATGACTAAGCCTAGATAAAACTTCATGAAGTATGTAAAAGAAAGGGAAATGATGTACAAAGGCTCTGATTGGAGAATAAAAGTTGGAAGAAAATACTCAAGTTAAAGGATTTCATAAAACTAAACATATAACAACGAGAAATTTCTTGTTTGTGACAGGGACCTTCTAAAGGTTCATTAATGTAAAGATACAATTAATACTATGCTACCCGTGTACTAGGTGAGTGGATACGCCAGTAACTAGGGTTCTTGATTGGATAAAGGGCTAAAACTTCCAAGAGATGCACAACGTGAAAATCCCATGATCCCAACACCTTGCCGCTGCCAGAGGTCTCAGACGAACAAGCTTCCAGCCAAATGCATTAGCTAGCACGTTAATGTTGTTAACGGGAATGACAGATCGTCATTTATAAATGTCATAATCAACAACATCCACGTGCTTTCAAAAACAAAAACAAAATCCATGTCGTTTCCCACCAAATGGAGTCAGCTCTGTATCATGAAAAAACTCCATAAGAAAATTGATATTACAAGTTGTCACCCTGACATCAACCTTCTATGCCAGTTGCCTACGCAGCTGAACCAAACATGGTCTCGTCGTTCAACCTGGAAAGCCAGTTGGCTGGTACAAAACATCTACCTTTTCTGGTAATTCACTTTAAGCTCGTAAATCCTATAAATATCATTCACCTAATACGTAAAAGACTTGCATGTGCAATATGCTATAAAACTAAAGCATTATATATATATATATATATATATATATATATATATATATATATATATATACCCAATACGAAATCAACAGTAAAACCTACATATTATCTCTACTTGATCATTGCAGATATTAATGCAAAGGACAGCATTACCTGACCCGCATTACGTGAATCAGGATCAATTTGAAGACATCTTTCATAAGCTTCTATAGCCAGAGCTATATTGCCAGCATCTCTGTAAAGAACCCCTAAAAATTGAAGAACCAAGAAAATAAAAACCTGAAGAAATGTTGTAATGCAACTTAATATGTTATATTCATTCCATCTATAAATAATATAACATAAAACAAAAACAAAAACCCAATATGAATTCCGCTTCATCATACATTATACCTATATAGTCACTTGCTTTCAATTAATGAATCAGTTAAAGCCGATAAATCCCAATACACATCTCTTTCCTGGAATTTGGTAGTTGAGCATCAAAGAACAGTACAAGCAAATTTATGGCAGTATCAAGATGTAGGGGAGCATTGATTTCATGCAAGCACTTTGTTCCCACTCAAAGAGCAGTAGGTTTTCTTGCTTGGTCCTTAAGCTGAAATGCTTGCTTTCTGAGACGATATTTATTGCTACGTAAAAGAAATTATGTTTCTTTATTTTGTGACAAGGGCCAGTCCAGATGTGTTTGGTTCAATTGGAGATTGGGTCCAGTTATGACCAATTTGGGACATTGGGTTCATTTTGGTGTTTGGTTTATTTATTATGGGCATGGTTTGTTTTGGTTTAGTATGGTTTATTCATTAGGTCTTTGGTTATTAGGATTAGTTATATTTAGTAATTGTGATTAGGATTAGTTTCTTGATAAACAAGATTTGTGAGACTATATAAACAGATGTAAGCATGTATTATTATGAAATGGATTAGGGATTAAAAAATTATTTTACACTATATCGGTCCATGATGTGATTGCCTAACCTAGAATAATAACCACCTTATTCATCTACTTCTCCAAACCTTACCCCGTGTAGAAACCTTAGCCCCATATTGCAGACACCAAACAACTCCAAATAGCATAGCCTTCTTTTTCTTCCCGAACCCTATGAACCGTTCCGTCCACTCAGTTATATTAAGATTGTCTTCTTTGTAACATTAGCAACTGCCATACCTTTCATTATTGCCTCAAAGATTGTTCCTTTAGGTTTGAGTACCCTTATGCTACCACAGATACTTCAACTAAAATCCTAACACTAGTTATGAAACATCTTAAACAAATTATCCCGACTTATCGCCACTTGAGTCCACTTCTAACTAACAACAAATATACTCATTTCCTATCCTAAATTTTATTATATTCCGGCATATCCACGCCAATATATCTCATTTCAACTAAACTCATTCTATGACCATGTTTCTTGATTGTCCAAAACCCTGGTACCTAAAAGCAAGGCTTGCATGCAAATATACACACACACACACACACACACACACAAGCACACTATGGAGTTAGTAGATATAATGATTAGGAGAAAGATTAATATAGTTTATCTACAGGAGACAGTAGGTAGGGGAGAAATCGAAAAAATTTGATACTAATGGTTTTCGAATTTTGTATACACGTGAAAAGAAACGTAAAAATTGGGCAGGGATACTTGCGGATAAAACATTAACAAATAGTGTTGTAGATGTACAGAAGTAGAAGAGAGGAATATTAATCAAGGTTCTAAACGGCGGTAGGCGGGTATGCGGCGGAAAGAGTCCGCCTACCGCCTAGACCACCTAGGCACCGCCTAGACGGTTGATACATTCGGACATTTTTTACTATTTTACCAAAGTTTTTTGCATCATATACATAATTTAAGGATGTTTCATGCATAACTATGTTGTAGAACAAAGATTTATTAAGTTTTAGTCTTGTAAAAGTAAACCATAGGCCATAATGCTTGCAAAACCGTTTGGCCAAAATATCTTGTTAGGTATTGCTCTCCTAGGCGCCCACCTACGCTGCCTACGCCGCCAAAGCTCCGTTGGCAGCATACTCCGCCGCCTACCGAAAAGCGGTGCGGAGAGATACAGCATACCGCCTAGGCGGAAAAGCGGTGCAGAGAGATACCGCATACCGCCTAGGCGCCGCCTAGGCGGTCGAGGCGACCACCATTTAGAACACTGATATTAATTTAGTATTAGGTAACAATGTTATTAATGTTGTTAGTGCATATGAACTCCAAGAAGGATTACATGAAAATACAAAAAAAAAATCGAAACATATGGATAATTTGATTCAAGAGCAGCTTGAAGTGAAAAGTTATATATTTGAGATGACTTAAATGGTCACGTTGGAAACAAGAACAATGATTGTGATAACATGCATAGTGGTCAATGGTATCAAGTTCGGAATGATGGGGGCAATAAAATTCTTGATTTTGTAGTTTCATTTGACATTATAATAGCAAATACTCGTTTAGTTGTTTTAGAAAGAGATACGAACATTTAATTACTCCTAAGAATGGACCAAATATTAGTCCGATAGATTACTTCTTACTAGGAAAGTTAATAGACTAGCATGTAAAAATTATAAAGTTATATCAGGAGACAACCTAACCATACAACATAGGTTGATGGTCTAAGATATTTACTAATAAAAAATGTAAGAGAAGACTAGGTTGAAGAAAGACCGAGAACCAAATGGTGAAACTTGAAAGTAGAGGACTTGAAAGTTTTTAAGGAGAAGATAATAAAGGAAGATGGACATAGAAGAGGATTCTAATTTTATGTGGTAGATAGGTTCACGATATCGACTGATACCGATACGAATGGGTATCGGTTTTGGTACATCCCAATTTGATATAGACCGTTGTCGATACTAGTCGATACCAATGTTGGGGGCCTCTTTTCCAATCAATTTGAAACTAAGAAAGTAAAAGGAAAAGATAGAAGAATGGAAAATACTGGTAACACAATTATTCAGTTGATGTTGGGGTTCTCTTTCCTAGTCAATTTGGAACTAAAAAACTAAAAGGAGAAGATAGAAGATTGAAAAAATACTGGTAACACAATTATTCAGTTGTGCTGAAGATTGACAATGTTATAGTGTGTCGATAAGATTCCTTATCGATGATTAACTAACCATTACAAATTTGTCGAAGTTGTATATATATAAATTCACAACATTCCTCCATTTTAATATTATTCTATTCAAAACTACTTATTGTGGTTGCACTATGTTTAAAAGCAAGTAAATAAATATTGGTAACTATTGCAAGTGGAATATTATTCCACTTAGAACTAACAAGAACAACATATAATATATAAAATTATGTCTAAATGTACCAAATATTTTTCTAGAATTTTAAAATACTTTTTATTATCTTTTGGCTTTCTGAAACCAAGAAGCCAATACTCCAATCAGAAATTGTCCATACTGATACCGATACTCGTAGGAAGTGTCCGAAGTCGATTCTGATACCAACACTCGTAGGAACCTTGGATACAATATGGCAAGTGGTATCAAGAAAGTAGCAAGACATAATCTAGGAGTGTCAAAAGGCAATAGTTGGACATTGAAAGTTTGTGCGGAATGAGGAAGTTCAAAAGGTTATTAAGGCAAAAAGAATTGACTATAAAGATTGACAAGTACAAAAGTAAGGAAAACTTTGAGGTATAAAGTAGCAAAAAGGAAGTTAAGAAAGTAATTAATGAAGCTAAATCTAAAACATGTATTAAATTATATAGGAGGTTAGTAACTGAGGGAGAATAAAGATGTTCATAGGCTTGATAAGAGTAGGAAAAAAAAATAAGCAAAGATTTAGATAAAATTAAGTGTATCAAAAGCGAGGAGCAAAAGGTATTAGTAAGAGAAAATGATATTAAGGAGACGTAGAGGAGTTACTTTCACAAGTTATTTAACGAGAGCAACCTAGAAAAGCTTAGTTTATATTCATAGTTAGCCCACGACGAGACATATTGTTATTGTCATAAAATTAGAACTTATGAAGTTAAGGATGCAGTAAAGAAAATAAAAATGGGAAAAGTGATAGGACATATATTCCTACCTTGAAAATGTTTAGAGGGAGAAATGATTGATGTGGCTTACTCATTTATTCAACAAAATCTTAAGGACTAAGAAGATGACGGGTGAATTGAAAAGCAGTGTTATAGGACACATATATATAAATAAGTGAGAAATACAAAGTTGTAATAACTATCAAAAAAATAAACTTATGAGTCATACCATAAAACTATGGAAGAGTGTGACTGAGCAAAGATTAAGAAAAAAATAGAAACTCAGAGAATCAATTTGGTTTTATACCAGAGAGAACTACTATGGAAGCTATTAGCCTATTAACTTACTAAAAAGATTAATGGAAGATTTAGAGAGAGAAAATACTTGCATATGGTTTTTTATTGACTTAAAGAACAATTAAGTTCCTAAGAAGATAATGTGACTGGCTTGATAAAGAAACAAGTTTCACGTAGTTATATTGAGACTATTAAGGATATGTATGATAGAGTTATAACGACCGTACGATCTATTGGAAGAGACGGTAATCTATTTCGTATTATCATTGGCCTACATCAAGGATCAGCGTTGAGTTCTTACATTTTTGCAATAGTTATGGTTTAAATTACTAGGAATCTCCAACAGGAGGTTCCATGGTGTATGATGTTTGTTGATGATATTGTGTTAGTTGATAAGAATATAAAAGAGTTAAAGATGCTAAAATAAAAGTATAGAGAGAGATTTTGGAATCTGAGGGACGTCCATATAGATGGACAAGTGATACATAAGAGTTATAGCTTTCGGTATTTATGATGAATTATTCAACATGATCGATGGAGAGATTAAGAAAGATGGCATGCATAAATTAAAAATATGATAGTTCAAATGAAGGAGTGCTTCTAAAGTACTTTGTGATCGTAAGATATTTGTGAAGTTGAAAGAAAAATTCTACAATATTGTTATAAGACTAGTCATGCTTTATGGATTAGACTTTTCGACAATCAAGATATAACATGTCCAAAAAGTTTGTATCCGGAATGAGAATCCTAAGATTGATGAGTGATAATACATTAAATGATATGATAAGACATTGGTGTATTTATAGAAATTTAGATGTGGCACCAATTAAGGACAAGATAAGAGAAAATTGACTTAGGTGGTCTGAACATGTGCAACGCAGACCAACAAATGTTAATGTAAAGCTGAAATAGGACTAGAGGAAGGCCTAGACGAACATGAAATAGGACTAGAGGAAGGCCTAGACGAACATGGTTTGCAGTGTTAAAAATATATATAAGTTTTCTTGGCATTACTGAGGAATGGTCCTTATCATAGCCGAATAAAAGATGGGGATTCAAACAACTGACCCTATAAATTGGGATAAAGGATATGTTGTTGTTGTTAATATATATATATATATATATATATATATATATATATAATGTGTTAATATAAAATAGCACACAAAGAACACCAAAATAGCTGGGAGGAGGGTTGACTTATATATGTACAACAATACAAGCACACATAAAAACACCCATAAGGCATTTACACACAATATATTAGTGTATATCTTGATATTTTACATTATTGTATTAAATATACTTAATATTTACATTCTTGATATATCTTGATATTTTACATAAAGAACACCAAAATAATCATTTGTGTTAATATAACATGATATAAAACACCAAATTAAAGTGGGAAGAAGATTGAGCAGTATGGTAAGTCAGTGTAGCATGTCAGATACACCAGAAAAGAATAAAGAAAATTGATGTTAAAAAAGAAGGATGAAGCTGGATGACCCATGAAATGGACGAACTACCTAAGTTATTATACGCCTCTGCGTATGTAGAATTTGCAGCAATTGCTTTCTCTATCATGCTTGCTGCAACATCTATTTTGCCCTGCAAGAAAATAATTTCATAACAAATTTCTGGATACATGATACTGCATGAAATGTAAATAATAAGTACGCTGAAGAACACATGAGAACAGACCTGAACAGTATAAACAACACCAAGATTATTTAGTGACTGAGAGAAATTTGGTTTAATAGTCAAAGCTATCTGCAAAATATAAGAATAAGTGAGTTTTGTACCTATTGAAAATAAGAACTAGGGATACTGACAATCGCGAGAGGAACATCCAAAAGGAAACATCTCTAGTAGTATAAAACTTCATAACTTCATGGAATTTGAAGTTACCTGATAACATTCAACAGCTTTGTCAAGATTATCCCTATCCTTGTATATCACTCCTAAATTGTTGCATGCCTCAGCACAATGAGGATTGAAATGCAACGCAAGTTCATAAAATACGATGGCCTTCATTGAAAGGAATTCAACATTTTAACGACAATAAAAATAAATTGTGGATGAATTTCAAGTGAATTAAACTATTTATGTACAAAGTATAACACAAAAACAGCAAAAAGGAGAAGGTAGGTGTAAGAAAGGACATCTGCATGCTTGATCAGATTACTGTTTAAGTATATTTAACTTCTGAGAAAGACGAGAAGGAAGAAATATTGACTGACCATGTCAAACTTCAGCATCTCACCATAAGCAACGCCAAGGTTATACATTGCATCCGCATAGTGCCAGTTGTAAAATAATGCTTTCTTGTAGTATGACACACCTTGATTGATGTCACCCTCAAGTTTTACCTGATCAGAACAGAGCATTAGTCCCTTGTGCTGGAAAACAAATAGCTTAATGTTTTACATTGCCAAAATAGTATTCCACCAGCTTAATATTTCAATGCTAAAAATTAAGCCAGCTAGGGGCGGAGAATCAAGGAATACAATAAAACAAAAAATGAAATTAGTTAAAATGATATCTGGGTGTACTACAATGGATGAGGTGAAGAATGAGCATTTTATCTAAGGAAATGGAGTTGCACCACTAAAGGACAAGATGATGAACAAAGGCCAAGAACCTACAGGCACGAGGATGAACCAATATATAGAGGTGCTCAAATTTCTGTTGAAGGGACTGAGTAAAGGGATGAAAGATCTGATGAGATTTGCAATAAAAGTTCAACAATAATTTGATCAAAGAACATAAGCTGCTAGATAGTATTACTTGGTAAGGAATCACATGATCGAACCAAAAAAAATAGGAAGAGAGCATGACGATCATCATTTTATATTAGACAGCAGAGCACGCATGCAGACACTGGAAGCACATTTGATTTAACTATGTCAGAGAAAGCATACCTACTGTTATGTACAGAAAGATCACAATAAAACATGTACAACTAAAATATAAGAGTCCTCTCTAATTATTATAATTTATATAATCAAAGAATAAATACATTTGTTCACAAAAGTAAAGCTAAAACCTATTCATATTGGTGCACAATTTAGACCCCACAATAGACCAATATACTGAGTTAAGGAAATATAGTCTTTTAAAGAGAAAATACATAAACACATTCTACCTTTGTACCCAAGTCTGTCAAAGCTATTGCCATGTTATTCTTAGCGATCTCAAAGTTTGGGGAGACAGCCAAACACCTAATACAGCACCCAGTACACGAAGAAGCAACATTAGGGCAAGAAATACCAATTGAAAATATATATATATATATATATATATATATATATATATATATATATGTGTGTGTGTGTGTGTGTGTGTGTGTGTGTGTGTGTGTGTGGGGGGGGGGGG
Source organism: Iris macrosiphon (assembly GCA_036927795.1). Taxonomy (NCBI): domain Eukaryota; kingdom Viridiplantae; phylum Streptophyta; class Magnoliopsida; order Asparagales; family Iridaceae; genus Iris; species Iris macrosiphon. Next base: position 141,023,794 of record JAYESA010000003.1, on the reverse strand, counting down.
GGGGGGGGAGGGTTCGTTAACCTGTGCCCTAAGGGCACACACGATAACACATTGATAAATGTGCATTTTACATGGGTACTCCCAGGGTCCCAATGTACACCAACAGTACATTGATAAATGCATATTTTAAGAGAAATGTTGCTTTATTTAATATGTTGTGGAGTACCTATGTAAAATGCACATTTATCAATGAGTTATCGCATACCCTTAAGGTACATGTTAACATTATATATATATATATATATATATATATATATATATATATATATATATATATAAGAGACTCATATTCCTACATGAGCCAATGCACATGTGGACCAATAGGAATAGAGTGTACTAGTGCACATGGGATGTAGGAGTCCATTTCTATTGGTCCACATGTGCATGGCTCATGTAGGAAATTAGGAATATGAGCCTATGGCTCATATATATATATGTGTGTGTGTGTGTGTGTGTGTGTGTGTGTGAGAGAGAGAGAGAGAGATCTGCAGATTACTAGTTGAATACCTCTCATAACAAGCAATAGCTGTTTCCAAATCCCCTCGGTTTTTATATATGACTCCCATATTACAGTATGGTTCTGCATACATGGGCCTCTGTACAGCAGCTTTCTCATAGCAGCCAAGGGCCATGTCATATTGCATTAACTCAGAGTAGACTACCCCAAGATTGTAATATGCAGGCTGCAACCGAAGGATTGGCAAATTTTTATAAGAATAAGAGGGATTATGTATCCAAAAATAAAAGGTAAAGGTAACTTATAAAGACATTACAGCATAGTGGCTGTCTACTTTTAAAGCTTCACAATACTTTTGGATTCCTTCCTCTGTGTTTCCAGCGAGTTTCAAGCTGGTGCCAAGATCTGTTAAAACAATGGCTAGGCATTCTGCAGCAGGTTTGTATGAAGGATCAGCCTTTATTGCCTTCTGATATGACTGCAAATGGTTAATTCAGTGGGTTATGACTATATGAGGAGGGTACAAACCCTATAATCAGAAAAAGTATAGACAATTATCCATAACTCTTAAATACCACTGCATCGGGAGATTGATTTTAGAATAAAAGAAGATGGGACAGTGAAAGCAGAAGTAAGAAAGAAAAAAAAATCAACATTAGGAAAGATGAACATTCACTGCTCCTAAGGAAAGGCATAAGGATATATTATTGTGTGTTTGGGACTAACCACTCGAGAAGCATGAAATTCGGAAGCCCAAAAACAAAATTTTCATAAAATGATGAGAAAAAAAATGTAGCATGAGAATGTTAGCGATATGTCAGTCACTTTCACATCAACAACATTAGGGTTACATCACAACACGATAAACACTACCACCTGCATGACATAGAATTCTGTCCATCAAATCTTGCCTCATAATAAAGAGAATTTAGTCTGCAACTCAACATAAAAAAGGGTTTAAAAATATTAATACCCAGGCTCCAGAATCTATTACTATAACATGAATCTCAAATAAGATTCTATTATGGAGTACTTACAGAGCAGTTGCTGTGAATCAAGTTGCAAAACAGTCTATAAGTTTTAAAAATATTCCAAAAATAGGTAGTGCATAAGAGAAGTACGCTCCCTGGCCCACTATTATAACAAAACACAAGACTTAGCATGGAAGAGCATGTCGTATAAGTTTCTTCACAGGAGTTATTGTAAACGTATTTTCCTGCCACAGTGTATAATACTAAAATCTATTGCATGCATATAGTCACAAGCTCTATCATGGGAAATATTGCCTTCGAACACTTCATCTGGGACTACATTTGGTGTCAAACGAGCCAAACTGTTCCCATTACGGATGGGCATTTTTTTTCCAAATGTACCACTCATTTTGGGTCTCAAATGGATGTTTTGGAAATGCTAGCCCAACAAGCATCCCAGAAATGGGCGTTTGAGCAAATGGTATGAAATGTGATACCAAACTAGCACAAAGCCTCAGAATATTGAGGAAGAGTTCAGGTTGGACTCGACGTCTTACTATGCGTGAACTTACAACTACTGGGAGAAGGGCCTAAGGAAATAAACTAGAAGTATAAGTAATTGTTATGCCGATTGAGACTCATGTATCATTACTAAATGGATAAAATTTGCTTCACTAAAGAAGGAATTTCCTAATAAAAGGATGTAATTATAATCACACCTCAACAGCTTCCAATAGGTGACCTTCATCCTTGTATAGAATTCCACAGTGAGTGAGAGCGCATGCATTTTGCGGATCCAGCCTAATGGCTTCAATAAAACTCTCAAAAGCTTGTGGGTTCATATTCTGCATCTGGAGGCAGATCCCCTTGCCTATAAGAGCTTCAACATTGCTACCCTCCTTCTCGAGGATGTTTTCATAAAACTCAAGAGCATCCACAAACTTGTTTCGTGAACGAAGGATACTGGCATAAGAGAGTGCATCTTTTCCTTCAATTTTTTTCCGAAGAGGATGAAATTGAGATGGAATTACAACTCCATCCACTGAAGGCCTTAGTGCCTTTACACTATCATTTTCTGCTAAAGCACCAATGCTTGCTCTTGTATTCCCAGCATCTGACTCTGTCCATGACATTAGGGTACAATTTTCGGTCTCTACTTCTCTGTGAGGGAAAAGAGTAAGTGCTGGTGCAGAATAACAAGATAGAAAGTACAGAATTGAAAATAAATTAGACACTTCATTAACAACAAATATATAAACAAATAAACAATATTAACACATTCTGTGATGTTATGCCCAATACTATAGTTACACTATGTCAATGCAGCAGCTTGTTGATGATCGTCTGGACTAAAACATGTAAGTTTTTAGATGAGAGGGAAATGATGGATAAGTCATTTTCTCTGTCCTCCAAAATCATATCATCCATTAGAGGTTTGATTTTTCTGGAAACTTGGGCAGTTATTGGTGGCACATCCGAAAGTTCAAAATTACATTCAAAAGAGAAATAGAAAAATCCATGCCAAAGAATTAAACCTCGGATTAAGAATTTAGATTTGGTTGAGGATCAATACTTGAAATAAGATATGAAATGGATAAAGAATGAAATATCTAAGCATATCCTTTAATATCATGGCACAGAAAAAACACTGGTGTTCAAGTATAGCAAAGTACCAATCAACCAGAACAAGCCTAATTTTTCTGAAAACTTGCAAACTCGAAGTTGAAGGAAATACATTAAAAACTTCAATATCAGATCCCAGGAGAAGCATATAAGGTATATTAAAAGGAATATTTGTATTTTTTTAGCAGTGACTAAACTAAATTTGATGCTGGAAGCCTGGAAATTACAACATGCAAATAAACAAGTAAAATTGGTGGAAGAATGAATACGTTCTCTATGTGTTTTACTCAAAGTAACATCCAAAGTATTTGTTTATTTGATTCCGATGGAATGCATAGTGACAAAATACAGGAAAAGAGTCATGACAAGAATCAACCTGGATCATGCTCAACGTATGAGGAAAGAAAATGGACACAACTCTGATTTTTTTGGTTCTAACTGATGGTATGTCGAGTGGCTAGGAAGCACAAGCACTCCAACAATGTGGGCCATGTCGAACACAGTATTGGACACTCCAAAATAGACTAGACACACCAAAATAAGTGTCGTGTCTATGTCACCATGTCCTTGCAGTGTTGTTTTGTATCCGAGTCCCTGCAACAGAACCGAGTGGATGAAACCGTATAAAGTATGCTCAGCTGTATCGTAGAAATTTGGGAATGTTTTCAATTAGTCAATATATCAAAAACACTTCACTCGATTTCCTGCTCCTCAATAACCTTCTCCTTTTTCTATGACAGGTGACATTGGCCCGGTTGCACCGCATCTGAGGCACCTGTCATAGAAGGAAGGACGGTTGAGTAAAAGTGTCATTATTTATCAAATAACATAGGAAGGTCATATTAACATTGTGGGACGGTAAAATTAGTAAGGAATATTGGGTTATGGATGTTATCGCTCATCTGTACTGATGTTAAACGTAGAGGAGTCCAATATTAGGGGCTATTCTGGGACGTGTTGATATGAGAAAATATATCAAAGAAGGCGTGTTTGATTCATGGCACGTTCAAAATGTGCAATTCAAGGATTTAAATTTCGCCCAAATTTGTTTGGATGGAACATCTTTGCCTCCCAGGAAGTGCAAAACATAGCATGATTTGTGTTTGGATTGAGGGTGGAAATGATGCCATGGAAGTGATAGAAAGCAATGAAAAAGGAATAGAAGAAAAAAAATTGTAGGATGTGGAAACCAAGGTTCGTAATAGCGATATCGGAATCTGTATCGGTATCGGACCATTCCTTTGAGTATCGAGTTCGGCGGTTTCGGATCGGAGTATAAGATTTTTTTGGTATAAAAAAGCAAATAATTATTAAATTATTAACATTTTAGAAGATATATTTTATATATTTACGCATAATTTTAAGTATTTCCAGTAACGTTTCTTAGTAGTTTTGAAATTGTAGTCACCCTTGCCGATTGGTTTACATGCGATAGATAAGTTTTCTTCGTTTACATACTTTTACAACCTTACTAAGTTTTTACACCTTTGTTGTTTGGTCTTTTTCGTTCAATTTTTTTTGCCGAATAGATCGGAAATGAGACCCCCAATGTTGGTATCGGTTAGTATCGGATATCGGTCGTTATCGGATCGGGACATGGCGACATGCCAAATTGTATCGGTATCGGCCATATGTATCGGTATCAATTGATACTGCAAACTATGGTGGAAACCAAGGCTTTTGTGGGGACCTAGGAAACATGAGCGCTACAAACATCAGTGTCATGTCCATGGCACATCATGCGACTCACATATCGAAACGTTGCAAATACTCCAAAATGTACTAGGACACGCCAAAGTCAAATACCTTTCCGCATCTTCGTGTAGTATTCATGTCCATGCAACATACATGGGGCAAAATATGACCCTACACGCAATTTCTCGTGCCACTTCAGGTTAAGGTTACCAAGCACGCTATCGCAGCATTGAACAAACGACTAAATGACTGCTAAACCACGTTATTTGGCTGAGAGAAGTCAATTGCGAACAACCAACTTCATGAACAAGAGATAGCTAGAGCTAGCTCTTGACATGACTCGTGAACAAAAAATAAAAGGAGTCCGCGACGATCATCGGACTTTATAGAGAAATTGCAAAAATTATAAATTGAGTTTGCATGTGATAGAGTTACTCAAAGATCATATATTTCCTTAAAAAATTCCAAGTAAATATGTGCACAGAAAAAATTCCAACTCATCATTCTTTTTCATCACTACAACTTAAGATCGAGAATGAAGAACTACTGAGAAAAGAAAGAAAACCTAACGTTTGGAAGAAGAGGAGAAGCCGCCGCTCCCTCCTTCGAGTCCAACGCCGCGGCCGCGTTGCTCGACGCCGGCGAAGAGGTAAATGGGACGTGAAAGGTTTTTCCTTTTGGGGGGAGTGACCAAAGAGTTAGGTCTTTTGATTTGGAAAGGCGACAGGAAAAGAAAAAGGCAAATTATAAGGGAACTGACTAGTCCATTGAAAAATTACAAAAAATTACAAGTTTGTCATCCGAAAAGTTACTTGGGGCTAGTCCAAACTCGGAACTGTTATAGACAGTCCTACCACTTGGATGGACTGTCACAATTTTGACAGTCCACCATCCTAAAAGTTACTTGGGGCTAGCCCAAACTCGGGACTGTTATAATTAGAACTGTCAAAATTTTGACAGTCCTACCACTTGGATGGACTGTCAAAATTTTGACAGTCCACCATCCTAAAAGTTACTTGGGGCTAGCCCAAAGTCGGGACTGTTATAATCAGGACTGTCAAAATTTTGACAGTCCTACCACTTGGATGGACTGTCAAAATTTTGGCAGTCCTACAATTTGTATGGACTGTCAAAATTTTGACAATCCTAACAATTTGTAGGACTGTCAAAATTTTGACAGTCCTAATTTTAACCCACTGAAAATTTTGACAGTCCTCATTTTAATTGTCAGGATTTTTTTTTTTAGTTTATTTCTATTTAGTTAGTTTTGGATTTTGATTTTTTTTATTTAGTTTAACATTCAAAATAAAATATGTTATCATTGAACCCAAAAAAATAAAATATATATCTACCGTACGAATATTACGTCTGCCGTCGATCAGACTTCGAACGGCCATAACTATTTGTTTTCAAATCGTTTTTCGTCACACAATAGGTCGATTTGTATGTTTTCGACGAGAGTAACACAATTCGTGTAGAGAGAATTTTCATCCGAAGTAAGACGTACATATTACAGGCAAAAATATAAAATATAAAACTTTAAAGTATCATAACTTTTGACTGGGAGATCGAAACAAGCTCCAGTTTGAGCCAAAATGACCGTATGGAAAAGTACTTCGGGATAAACCGTTTCACCGTTTGACGGACTTCCCAAATTTTTAGAATCGCCAAAAAACGATGTTTCGACCTCCAAATCTTACTTTTGGTAATTTTTTTTTTACAAAATATTTAATGTACCAATAATAAATTTACTATTTTAAATAACAGAATACTTTAATAAATTTTAAGGATAGAAATTTGGGATTTTGATATATATCGACAACTGAGTTAATTTATTTTAATTTTTTGTTAATTTTGAAATTTCGATTGGAAGGGACCGTCAAAATTTTGACAGTCCTAAAAATTTCGACATATATTTTTAGGACTGTCAAAATTGTGACAGTCCTAGTATAAAGTAGGACTGTCAAAATTGTGACAGTCCTAAACTTTACCCACTGTCTGTAAGCACAGTTATATGTAAGTTTAGGACTGTCACAATGTTGACAGTCCTAGTATTTACTAGGACTGTCACAATAGTGACAGTCCTAAACTTTACCCACTGCAGAATTTAACATTCATGACTGTATAAATGTCTACAATCCTATAAGTATACAGGACTGCAGAATTTTCCACAGTCCTAAATTTAAGGGACTGTTGAAATGTCTACAGTCCTATATAAATTTAGGACTGTAGAAAATTCTACAGTCCTTAATATACATAGGACTGTCGATTTTCCTACAGTCCTAAATCTATATAGGACTGTAGGAAAATCTACAGTCCCGTCCGATACTGCTCGACATTGTCGACGATTCTCGACATTTTATACCCTAAAATCGTGTTCGATTCTCGACATTGTCGACTTTGAGAGCCATCGACAAGGAGGACGAAGTCTCGGAGAGTTGGAGAGTTCCGCCGGCGGGAGGGGGGAGGGCTCCGGTGGGGTGGAGAGGGTTTGGGAGAAGGGTTTGGGAAAGTGGGCTAGCCCCAAGTAAAATAATGGGCTAGTGTGAGTAAACTTTGCTCAATCCTGGGCTAGCCCCAATCCTGGGCTAGCCCCAAGTAATATGTGCAGTGCCCTTATCAAAAAGGAGGGGATTCTGATTCGGGTGCGGCTCGGACCCTTATCGGGTGGGTAACGGGTTCCGGATTTTAGAATTTCCTTCAGAAATTGGGTTCAGTATCTCGTTTCATTTTTTATTTTATTTTATTTTAGCGATGTCCGACAATATTCACGGAATTTGTGCATACTGGGTTGCATGTCATTTGAACTCACTTTCTCCAATTCTCACACACATCTACACCTTTCTCGTGGTTTCAAAATCAATGTTTTAAAAATCGAATCCGATCGACCCGGTGAAGACACTGAATTGGATCAAACCGGTTCAACCACTGGTTTAACCTGGGTTGAACCAGTTATATAGACTTCCAATTTTATTTAAATATATTATATACTACACAACTATACATGTACTACTTAAGATAAAATTAGACAAGAATAATACATATTAACTTTCATTGCATGTAAAGTCCAAACCAAAATTCAAAAGTTAACCCAAAAAAAAAATATATAATTGAAATGTTATGTTTAAACCGGTTTACATTTCAGCTGGGTCAGACGGCTCGGTGGTCTAACCGGCGGGGTGGACCGGGTTGCACAAAAGAAGCCGATTTTTGGAAAAAAATAGTTGGTCGATATTAAATCAGCCCGAAAAAATTATTGGTTCACGGTTCAGCCGGTTGAACCGGCCAGTCAGGTCCGATTTTTAAAACAATGTTCAAAATATGTTCTTACCATTACTAGGAACGTGCATGTGGATTGCATGTGCGTAAAAAAATTTAAATATGAAATTATTATAAATACTTGCTAGGAATCGAATTCAAACAACCAAGAAAAATATATCCCACCTTAACCATTTTATTTAGAATTGTTTAGCTTTAATTAAATAATACCAGATAGTTAAATAATTAATTATTTTTAAAAAAATAGTTAGTGAAGTATTTACAAACGACTTAGATGGCTCAATTTTTAGCCGTTTCTAAACCTCATTATAAGAGTAGAGATAAAAAAAAGTAATTAAAATAATCCTAATTAATTTATATATCTTAACAAGTCCTATATGAAATTTTAATATTATATAACTACATGTTATTATTAAACTTATATTCAAAATTCTAAAAATATATCTATAAAAGATCCTAATTAAAATATATCAAAATTATATTTTAACTAGTTTAGTATTACCTAACTAGACATATATCCAAAGTCCTAAAAATATATATAACAAATCTTAATTCATATATATTCAAATGATATATCTAAATTATTTTAATATAACTTAAATTAGTAACTGTTATAATGTGAGTTACTAAAAGGTTGGATTCTCACTTTGTATTTTAGTCTCACATTGATTAGAGATTAGTATTACACCTTCATTGGGTTGTATAAATAAGACATTTGCCTCCCACTATGTGATTACACGAATAAGAGATCTTCTCTATTATTTTCGTTTTTCTTCTTCTACGTTTATTCTAACACGTTATCAGCACCAAGCTCTAACGGGAGGAAATAAACGAGAGCATCTCAGTGAAACCACCATTTGCGGATTCTCCACTTTGGTAATAACATTCCGATGTTAATCATATATAGATCTCTCGGAGAGAACGCTAGAGTTATTATTTCTTTCTTTCTTTCATTTATATATGTTAATACATTCAGATCAAAACCATCAGAGATATGATGACCATGAACATGAATTATTTTGTCTATATATATAAGACTTCTGGAACATCATTATTCGAAGCATACCATATGTGGTATTTTTGAAAGACTTCTTGAACATAATCATTGTTCGAAGCATACCATGAACATCTAGTGTTTGATATTTACCTACGACTTCTGGAACATCATTGTTCGAAGCATACCATGAACAAGATTTGTTTGGTATAAATAGACTTCTGAAACATCATTGTTTGAAGCATACACCATGAACATAAATTATTTGGTGATTTATCAAGTTTTTATGTTAACTTGTTATTATTGATCTTATACAGTAATATGTCGAGCCTCATAAAACATGATTTCAAGCCTCTAAACTTAGAAGGCCAGAACTTCTCAACTGGAGATTGGATGCTTAATTGCACCTTCAAGCCAAAAGCTTAGGTGACGCAATTGTAGCCGATAAGCCAATATCTGCACAAGATAAAGCGGAGGCTTTAATTTTCTTAAGACATCATATTAATTATGATCTCAAGGCTGAGTACTTAACAGTCAATGACCCCTTGGTGCTATAAAATTCTATAGCTGAGAGATATGATCACCAGAAAATGGTCATACTACCAGGTGTACTCCACGAATGGCTCAATCTACGTTTCTAAGATTATAAGACAATTGCAGCCTATAATTCAGTTATGTTCAGGATTAATCCATAATTGAAGTTATGTGGTGAAGAAGTGACAGAGCATTTGTAACGTCACAGTCCCAAAATATGTAGGACTAGGAATACGTAACATACAAGCTACGCATTCGACCAAACTTTGGTTTGACTCGAATATGTATAAGCTGTATAATAAGGGTAACTATCTAAGAATACTGAAAAATATATATGTCTCAATCCACATAAAGAACAAATATCAATAATGAACTACATGTGCTAAAGTCGGCCGCCCAGTAACACATAAGCTTGAATAGACTCGAGAAAGGAATATGAGTCTATAAAACTAGGCTACATCAGCAGGTGAATAAACAATATGAATAAATAACCATAACTCTGGAAGAACTGATATAAGTACCTGGCACCAATGCCTACAAGACAAAACAACAGACATCAACAACTACAAGCAGGCTCCACAACGATCTATATTGCAAAACTGGCAAGGGACCAGGTCCTCAGAGAGACGTAACAAGGTACAAGAAACAGCATGCCAAAGTAAAACAGTATAATGCCATATACTCAAGGGTAAACTAATGTAACCATCTAAGTGATATGTACGTGAGAGCATCACTCGTACTCAGGCTGAAACCACTACAGGCTCTATTTTGGAGAGCCCATAGCAGCAAGTAATATCTTGTAGGGCCAGTAAATGTGCCAAAGATCTGAGACAGAGTCTAAGACACCTCCAATAATATAGTATATATATATCAACATAATCGGCCTGTAGTATGGTGTGCCTCTTGTCACACCCCGATCCCGAAAGGGTTAATCGTCCTCGCTGGATCCTTTACGGAACCGATCGTCCTCGCTGGGGCGTGATGTCGTACGAGCCTGGAGTTGCGCTCGCACAAGGCAAGAACGTGCAGTGATAGGAACCCATTTTAAAACATAATTTAGAAAACACATTCACAGATATTTGAACACAAGTATAGGAAGAAATATGCTTTTCATTGATAATTCAGAGTAATTTACATAGAGTTTATATTTGATGTGCCTCTCGGCAGCTTGATTTCCATTACAAAAAGAAAACTCAAAAGGCAGGGCGTGCTCTATCAGATAGTCCACGTCATTTATACATTACGCCCTTGTATAGATTGAAAGTCCATGCCTCCAAAATGAACTGACTCTAACTATACTTCAAAATAGAAGTGCTCCTAACACCTCCTCGTCTATCCACTAGCGTTGCACCGCCTGAGTGCCTGAAATAGTTGTCCATAACGTGGGTCAGTACTCAACTGTACTGGTGAGCAGGATGAACCCACTCGACTAAATCGACACTAGCTTATTAGGGGCGAGCATGCATTAAGATGATCTTTTTATAGAGAAGTAAGTAAATTCAATTTATAGCAGTTGCATGTTTTGATAGGAATGAAAATAATATTGAATCCAACAAGTACACCGGTTGCTTACTCAACCGATGCACGCCTTCCCTGCAACAAAATACAAGTATACCTACCATCTGCATACGATAATAAATTAGCATGTGTTCTATTCTATGCGGTCATTGGTGTGATCGACACCTTAGGGACTTATTCCAAGCATTGCGGCGTGCCCTGTCAGTCCGGGTAGCAAGCCCTGCTGAAGGTCCCACAATGCATCGCGACTAGCACGATCAAATATTCCCCCCGGTCGATACAGTTTCAGTGTCCCGAAATACCGCTTCGAGGAAAGCCAAACCTTGTGCACAAGTTATCCCAGACCATGCAAATGCATGAACAATTCATATATCATACAATGCATAAAATAAAACAGAAGAAGTAAAGCAGCAATATATATATACTTATGCAACAGTTCATATTTTCTCAAGTCGTGTTCCAATTTTGGTATTCCGTAGGTCCAAACTCTATCCGTGGCACCAGGCCGCAACTAACAACCAAATTCCTTTACAAAGAAACTCAAGTTTATAAGGTGTGCAAGCATATAATTAAGTAAGTCTACAATCCCATGTTCCTTTCTTAGTGGCTGGCATGCATTATGGCTATGAATTTCCTAGGCGTCCAACCGGGTATCATTGAGTGAATTTTTGAAACATTAGAGATGTGGGCGTGAAGAAGTAGGAAAGAAGGGTCCGAACCACTCACTGATTAAGGAAAAAATGCTGAAACAAGGAGTCCCGCCTAGCGACGATCAAACTTCAGTTACGCGGACCTGCAACAGCACGAGTATCGAGTTAGAATTCTTGCCTATCCTTCCTGCCGAACTCTCCAAGAATCAAAGCTCCAAACGAGAAAGCCAACAGCGAAAACCAAGCAAATCGAAAGCAATACCAAATCAAATCCCAAAGCGGCAATCAAGAAAACCAAGCAACAAAATACGAAAACTATTTGACTTATTTCAATAGAGGCCTATCCATGAGTTGGACATGATCATTGCATTTCGTCCATGGCAAGAGGATGTCGAAGATCTAAACTATGACTCAGATGGTCTAGCCACAAGTCCAATTATATAGTGCACATCCCGGTCGGATCGGGATTTGAGGCACTACATAATATACCACTAAGAAAAAGTTTCGTCCCAAAACTTAAGAACAAGGTCCTACCTCCGACTGAATGAACAATGAAGGATACTTCTCCTTCATCTCCGACTCCATCTTCCAAGTTGATTCCTCCACTGAATGGTTCTGCCACAATACGCGAACCAAGGATATCGTACTGTTGCGAAGCACTTTCTCCTTACGATCCAAAATCTGCACGGGCTCTTCTGAGTATGATAAGTCCGTACGCAGTTCCTATTGTTCGAAGCTAACCACATGACTCGGGTCATGCACATACTTCCGAAGTTGAGAAACATGGAATACGTCATGTACTTCAGCCAAGGCGGGAGGTAATGCAATCCGGTATTGTAAACCCCCTCACCCAAAATAGATATTTTGTGTGTATTTTATATTATTATATTTATTATAGATTATTTTAAATATTGAATTACTTTAGAGTATTCTCTTAGTTAATTAGAAAATAAATTTTTAGTATATTTACTTATGTAAATATTTATTTAGATATATTTTTAGACTATTTTAGATTTTTGGAGATTTTTCTAGAATTTTTAGGTAATTAAAACATATGGAACGTAAATTTTAAGGACTTTCATGATTTACTATGAGACTATACTTGCATATTGTTCCTACCAAATATTTATTTTAAGTTAAAATATTTAATTATATTGTTCTGTAATTTATTTAGAATTTTAAAATTTTATTTAGATTTTTGAAATTATTTAGAGTTTATTTGGATATATATAGTCTTAATATTAGATAGATAATAATTTAGTGTTAATAGATATTAATAAGATTATATATAAATTATTTAAATTATCCTTAATTTTATTTAAGATTATAAATTATTGAGATAAACTCAAACTCTATTTTAAATTAATTCAAATCCTGAGCCTACTAGGAAAGAAATTTCATGCATATCCTATCATTATTTAAACTGATCATATTCATATCCAAATTAGTCAATCCTAGTTGTATTCAATTAACTAGTCTCCACCATTATAAATACCTCATCCTTCATATTTTTCTTTCCCAAATTCACCTCCTTTTCGTCCAAAAAAAGTCAAAATTCGTCATAAATTCAGCCTCATTTTCTAGTAGTTATGACGACTTAAATAGACGATATCTCCTAGCTCCGGACTCCAAACGCGCTCCAATTTTTTTAGAACCATATCAAGGTTAGTTTTCTAAATATATAAATTATTTTAATAATTTATGAACCTATTTTTTCAAAAAATTCTAAAAGTGTCAGTTGTCCGAAATCAGACGCATTTTCGTATTTTTGAGATTTTGGGAGATCCCGAACTCGGAATTACGAGCCGTTTCAAGTTTCGAAAATATGACATGATAAAATTTCATAAAATTATTTTTACAGAATTTAATATACAAGTTTAGTCTACTGTAAAATTTGTGCAACATAGACGTAAGTAGGAAACCACCGAAAACTTTTATCTGTGCGCCCTTGTGGCCACAACCCTTTACCGACTTGTGATTTTATAAAACTGTCGATTCTGGCATTCTTGTAGCGCTAAAATCTCTATATGATTTTATACACAAATCTAATATTTGAGTCAGTTGACTTTTTGGTCAACGGATTGCCTCGATTTGCGTGTCACGGATCACAAATCCGTAAAGTTAATTTTCTTTGGACCAAAATTAGGGTTTAGTAATAAAATCAGATTATAATAAGATTAAAATACTATTTTAGGTTATTTTATTCAGAATTAAAATAGATTAAAATGGAGGAACCTATTCACCCACTTTTGTAACCTAACTTGTTTAATTTATGTGACGGATAGATCGGACGACGCCTTGGGTTGGGACTTCATTCTTTTTCAGACCAGGCAAGATACCTTGCCAAATTGCTTACAGTATTTTACATGCTTAGTATATTTTTGTATATTTATTTTATTTCTGTATATTCATTGCATGTGTAGTTTCTTTCAGTCATTACTATATAGTAGATATGTTGACACACACTTGACACCTAGTATCATGAGAGGACAATCATTAGGCGTATGGGCTTTAACCACTCTGGTAAACCGTAGTAACTAGCACGCACTATGGTGGTCGTGTCCGATGGTCGCTACCCCCGAGGTATGTCGATTGATGGAGTCACGAGGGTCGCTACCCCCGAGGTATGTCGGCTGATGATGTTCTAGACGGGTGTGTGAGTTGTGAGGATTAGATCGAGTAGCCTACCCTTGTCCATACATCAAAAAGTTGTCCTCATTTGCATTCATATAGATTGTCTTGTACAGCGTACTTATATATTTTCAAACATTATGCATGCTTATTGTATTCAAATTAGCTTGCTTCTATGTATCTTGTTACGTCCCTCTGAGGACATGGTCCCTTTCCAGGTGTAGATGTTCATGACTATTCGCAGGAGCACGGATCATGACTTACTACTTATCTCTTCTGAGGAGGTATTACCTTCTGAGCATCTTGGATTATCTCTAGCGATGGATCGCTTCGCTGATACCCTTATATCATCATCTTATTTATATTAGAGATTTACCCCCTTCTCCCTCATTTAGTATTGATATAGTCATTGGTAGTGGATTTGTCTCCACCCTACTATTATTTTGGATTATTCAGACTCATTATTCTAGTTTAGTTATTTCTTTTCTATGACTTATTGTGTGGATGAGATTAGTATTTATGTGACTTGTGACTATATATATACCACATGTGAGTTAATATTCACATTACAACGTACGTATGTATTATGGTATCCATATATTGGAGTTGTCATATACATACGGCTGGCTTGCTTACGTGTTCCTAGTCCTACGTATTTTGGGACTGGAGCATGACATATTTTTGTGGTGGCCCATGCAGGTCGAGAGCATATTGTCTCGGTTACGTTACTGTACCGAGCAAGCCTGCGCATAGGATTAGAATGTAGGATCTCATCCACTTATTTAAATCACCATCCTTGATTTTATTTTGTATTCTCATTTGATTGCTTGTATTGCATCTTGCTTGAATCCTTCTCAACGTCAATCTTTCTTTCGTGCTTGATAGGGGTTAGGAATGTGCCTTGTACTAGGTATATACACTCTAGTATTCAATAACACTATTAGTCAAATCCTTGTAAATTTGATAGTATGTCTCATAACCTAGTATCACATAATCTTTTTACCCATTAATGAAGCTAATGAATGACACCAACTATAGGCTTGCATAAGAAGATAGTATTTATCTAGACTATAGAACTTTAGTGTTTATCTAGACTGTAGATCTTATAGGCCCATACACCCATTTGGTTGACTTTAAACTTAGACAAGAAATTAGAATGGTAACTGTAGAGGCACAACACCGATCTTCTTGGTGAACTTAGATTGTTCTGTACCTTCCTCCATCATAATCAAGCGTACTTATATTTTTACTACCTCGACTTATGCTGCTATTATAGCCTAGTTTTGCAAGCTTATTCTTTTATTGAGTTTGTTCATGACATATGTATTATTGGGGGCCCACACTAATACATTGTCTAAATCAGAATCGGTGTATTATGGTCTGATCAACCGTAGTACGCTTGATTCGCTCTTCATATCACTACTTTACGTGGATTGAGTATAGTTGACTCAACTTGTTAGACGAATATAATTGCCCTCTAGACTGGTCAGAGCATATCATGTTAGGTACATAAATGTACTGATATGAGCATGCATATAGGAATTTACCAAAATAAGATTTCAATCCACAACTGCCTTGGCAACTCCCTTTCGAATCCTCTAATTCCTTTGAATCCCGTACTTGTATTATATCACCTCCTCCTTGAACTCTTTATTGTTGTTTTTCGTCTTTCCCTATTTCGGAAAGACGAACGTTCGTGCTTAGTATAAGTTTGATACACGAATAGTACTAGATATGCCCCATAGGCCAAGCACTCATGATGACAAACAAGAGAGCGCAGGCACAGAAAGTCGTAGATACAGGTACGACCTTAGTTATATGTGTCATTTCATACCCATGACCCCCTTTATGACACGGGATCTTAGGTGCATAATAGCCGTAGAATTATATATAAGGTAGTTTAGCAGTTATGAGGATATGTTGATATCCTAACTAGATGGCATATCCACGAAGCTAATGGATGACACATGTAGCAGTAGTAGTATTCTCTTTCTATCACCATATCGCCCTCTTGGGTGGCTCATCTTCTCTCCTATATCCATTCCTTATCTCGTGCTTAACTCTTCCTATCATAGTTGTATCTTTTCGTGCCATTATGAATTGTATGATTTATATCAACCTCACCCTTATTTTGTTAGTTAAAACATAAATGTGTTAGTAATGCTTGATAACTAAGGATGAGTTCTTAATAATAACCCTTATGTACATGCACTATAGTAAAATCTGTATTCCTTATTAGTTTAACCCTTAAGTAGCATCATTTAGCAGAATAAAAATTTGTTAGAATGTTTGAAGTAGGTGATACTCCTAATAGTTTTAGTCAAGACCTTAAGTGTTTTCCTAAAACTTAGACTATGCCTAGGAAAGAATTGAAGGCACTTGTTACGAACTGACAACTATGACAAATCGCTGGCAAGGTAGCGACAGCTGCAGCTAGACCGTGGTAGTAGAGTAGTGGAAGTACTTACAGACATATTGGTCAGGTGGCATGGTAGTATTAGACTACGATACTTGACGGTTACAAAGAAAAATCATGGTTGTGAGATTCAAGACAAGTACCCCAAGATTCTTGATCCAATAAATAAATTTGTCTTACAACCTAGACAATAGCCTCAAAAGACTTTGACTACTAGTAAAATTCTTTTAAGTTGGGTAGTGTAGATGAGTTAGAGCATAAAAGAATAGTATATGGAAAATAAGAGAGAAAAGTGTTAGGGTGGCTGACCATAACCTTTTAGGAAGCACTGCTAGACAACAATGAAGTATAATAGCTATAGTAATTTATTATGAATATGGGTTAGTGTTAATTTCGAGGACGAAATTCTTTTAAGTTGGGTAGATTGTAAACCCCCTCACCCAAAATAGATATTTTGTGTGTATTTTATATTATTATATTTATTATAGATTATTTTAAATATTGAATTACTTTAGAGTATTCTCTTAGTTAATTAGAAAATAAATTTTTAGTATATTTACTTATGTAAATATTTATTTAGATATATTTTTAGACTATTTTAGATTTTTGGAGATTTTTCTAGAATTTTTAGGTAATTAAAACATATGGAACGTAAATTTCTAGGACTTCCATGATTTACTATGAGACTATACTTGCATATTGTTCCTACCAAATATTTATTTTAAGTTAAAATATTTAATATATTGTTCTGTAATTTATTTAGAACTTTAAGAAATTTATTTAGATTTTTAAAATTATTTAGAATTTATTTGGATATATATAGTCTTAATATTATATAGATAATAATTTAGTGTTAATAGATATTAATAAGATTATATATAAATTATTTAAATTATCCTTAATTTTATTTAAGATTATAAATTATTGAGATAAACTTAAACTCTATTTTAAATTAATTCAAATCCTGAGCCTACTAGGAAAGAAACTTCATGCATATCCTATCATTATTTAAACTGATCATATTCATATCCAAATTAGTCAATCCTAGTTGTATTCAATTAAATAGTCTCCACCATTATAAATACCTCATCCTTCATATTTTTCTTTCCCAAATTCACCTCCTTTTCGTCCAAAAAAAGTCAAAATTCGTCATAAATTCAGCCTCATTTTCTAGTAGTTATGACGACTTAAATAGACGATATCTCCTAGCTCCGGACTCCAAACGCGCTCCAGTTTTTTTTAGAACCATATCAAGGTTAGTTTTTTGAATATATAAATTATTTTAATAATATGAACCTATTTTTTTAGAAAATTCTAAAAGTGTTAGTTGTCCAAAATCAGACGCATTTTCGTATTTTTGAGATTTTGGGAGATCCCGAACTCGGAATTACGAGCCGTTTGAAGTTTCGAAAATATGACATGATAAAATTTCATAAAATTATTTTTACAGAATTTAATATGCAAGTTTAGTCTACTGTAAAATTCGTGCAACATAGACGTAAGTAGGAAACCACCAAAATCTTTTATCTGTGCGCCCTTGTGGCCATAACAGTTTACCGACTTGTGATTTTATAAAACCGTCGATTCTGGCATTCTTGTAGCGCTAAAATCTATAGAATTTTATACACAAATCCAAGATTTGAGTCGGTTGACTTTTTGGTCAACGGATTGCCTCGATTTGCGTGTCACGGATCACAAATCCGTAAAGTTAATTTTCTTTGGACCAAAATTAGGGTTTAGTAATAAAATCAGATTATAATAAGATTAAAATACTATTTTAGGTTATTTTATTCAGAATTAAAATAGATTAAAATGGAGGAACCTATTCACCCACTTTTGTAACCTAACTTGTTTAATTTATGTGACGGGTAGATCGGACGACGCCTTGAGTTGAGACTTCATTCTTTTTCAGACCAGGCAAGATACCTTGCCAAATTGCTTACAGTATTTTTCATGCTTAGTATATTTCTGTATATTTATTTTATTTCTGTATATTCATTGCATGTGTAGTTTCTTTCAGTCATTACTATATAGTAGATATATTGACACACACTTGACACCTAGTATCATGAGAGGACAATCATTAGGCGTATGGGCTTTAACCACTCTGGTAAACCATAGTAACTAGCACGCACTATGGTGGTCGTGTCCGATGGTCGCTACCCCCGAGGTATGTCGATTGATGGAGTCACGAGAGTCGCTACCCCCGAGGTATGTCGGCTGATGATGTTCTAGACGGGTGTGTGAGTTGTGAGGATTAGATCGAGTAGCCTACCCTTGCCCATACGTTAAAAAGTTATCCTCATTTGCATTCATATAGATTGTCTTATACAGCGTACTTATATATTTTTAAACATTATGCATGCTTACTGTATTCAAATTGGCTTGCTTCTATGTATCTTGTTACGTCCCTCTGAGGACCTGGTCCCTTTCCAGGTGTAGATGTTCATGACTATTCGCAGAAGCACGGATCAGGACTTACTACTTATCTCTTCCGAGGAGGTCTTACCTTCTGAGCATCTTGGATTATCTCTAGCGATGGATCGCTTCGCTGATACCCTTATATCATCATCTTATTTATATTAGAGATTTACCCCTTCTCCCTCATTTAGTATTGATATAGTCATTGGTAGTGGATTTGTCTCCACCCGACTATTATTTTGGATTATTCAGACTCATTATTCTAGTTTAGTTATTTCTTTTCTATGACTTATTGTGTGGATGAGATTAGTATTTCTGTGACTTGTGACTATATATATACCACATGTGAGTTAATATTCATATTACAGCGTACGTATGTATTATGGTATCCATATATTGGAGTTGCCATATACATACGGCTGGCTTGCTTATGTATTCCTAGTCCTACGTATTTTGGGACTGGAGCGTGACAGGTATGCCACAACTACCACTCGTTCTAGTATTTCAAAGGGGCCAACAAACATGGGACTCAGTTTGCCCTTAACGCCAAAACGCATCACCCCACGCATCGACGTCACTTTCAAGAAGACATGATCCCCAACCATAAACTCCAAAGGTCTATGATGAGCATCGACATAGCTCTTTTGTCGGCTCTGCGCAGTGCGGAATCTTTCCCGAATCAAACAAACTTTCTCAACTGCCTGCTCCACCAACTCTGGCCCGAGTACCTGCCGCTCGTCGACTTCGTCCCAACAGATTGGAGATCAACACTTGCGCCCATAGAGTGCTTCATACGGTGCCATCTGGATACTCGATTGGTAACTGTTGTTGTACGCGAACTCTGCCAACGGAAGGTGCGTGTCCCAACTAGTCTTTAAATCGATTACACACAGCCACAACATATCTTCAAGTATCTGATTTATTCTTTTTGTCTGTCCGTCAGTCTGGGGGTGGTATGCGATACTGAACTTTAGCTTGGTTCCCATAGCAGATTGTAGGCTAGTCCAAAAATGAGATAAGAAACGTCTGTCACGGTCAAAGACGATTGAGGCAGGTACTGCGTGCAATCGAACAATCTCGTCTATGTAAATATGTGCTAACCGATCGACGCTCCAAGTAACTTTCATAGGGAGGAAGTGGGCTGATTTGGTCAAACGATCAACTATTACCCAAATTGCATCGTGCCCCCGCGACATCTTCGGAAATCCCATAATGAAATCCATAGTGATGTTGTCCCATTTCCACTCGGGAATAGCGAGGTTCTGTAGCTCCCCGTCGGGCCTCTGATGTTCAGCTTTTACCTGTTAACAGGCCATGCACTGTGACACAAAGGTCGCCACATCCCGTTTTATACCGTACCACAAGAAGGTCCTGTGTAAGTCCATGTACAACTTGGTGCTCCCCGGATGCAAAGAATACTTTGTATAATGTGCCTCTATCATAATTTTCCTTCGGAGTACTGGGTCGCTAGGAACACATATTCCTTTCATCTGTAAGGTGCCATCTTCGCCTGCCACAAAGTCGGACGTCTTCCCTGCTGAGATCAGCCCACGTACCTTCGTTAGGAACTGATCGTTCATCTGAGCAGATTTGATTCTATCACGCAAACTTGGTTCAAGATGGAGTGGTGCCAACTGCACTCCTTGGTGCCGAACTCAAAACTCGATGCCCATTGCCTCTAGCTCCTGAAGTAAACGGTTGTTTATAGATAGCGAGCCCACGTGCTTCCGACTCAGAGCATCAGCAACGACGTTTCCCTTGCCCGATGTATATGCGATCGTCAGGTCATAGTCATTTATCAGTTCTAGCTAGCGCCGCTGCCGGAGGTTCAGTTCCCGTTCGGTGAATAGATACTTGAGGCTCTTTTGGTCTATATAGATTTTGCAAGCAACACCATAAAGATAATGCTGCCACAACTTCAGTGCAAACACAATTGCCGCCAATTCTACGTCATGTGTCGGGTAGTTTTTCTCGTGCGGCTTCAGTTGTCTGGAGGCGTACGATATTACCTTATCCCTTTGCATGAGCACACACCCCAAGCCGAGTCCCGAAGCATCGCTGTATATCTGAAACTCTTCTACCCCATCCGGAAGTACAAGAATTGGAGCTGAAATGAGATATTGCTTAAGTTCCCGAAAGCTAGCTTCGCAGTCATTACCCTATTTGTATACAATCCCTTTCTGAGTAAGGCGAGTCAAAGGCGAGGTCAGTTTAGAAAAATCTTTCACGAACCTACGGTAGTATCCCGCTAGGCCTAGAAAGCTTCGAACTTTGCTAGCTGACGTAGGTAATTGCTTCCAGTCTACCACCGCCTCTATCTTCTTTGCGTCTACGGCGACGCCTTCTGCCGAGACGACATGTCCAAGGAATGTCGCGCTGTTCAACCAGAACTCACACTTGCTGAGCTTTGCGAACAACTGATGCTCTCGTAATGTTTGCAGCACGATCTTCAGGTGTTCCTTGTGCTCCGCCTCGTTCTTGGAATATATTAGTATGTCGTCAATGAACACGACCACAAACTTGTCCACAAACGGCCGAAACACGCGGTTCATCAAATCCATAAAAGCTGTAGGGGCATTCGTCAAGCCGAACGACATTACGAGAAATTCATAGTGTCCGTATCGGGTTCTAAATGCAGATTTGTGAACATTATCAGATTTGATTTTCAACTGGTGATAGGCTGACCTGAGATCAACTTTAGAGAAAATGGTTGCACCTTGCAGTTGATTAAACAAGTCATCTATCCTTGGCAATGGGTACTGGTTTCGCACGGTAGCCTTATTCAGTTCTCGGTAGTCAATGCACAGACGCATGGATCCGTCCTTTTTTCACAAATAGCACCGGAGCTCCCCAGGGAGAAACGCTTGGGCGAATGTATCCTCGGTCCAACAGGTTTTGCAACTGTATTTTCAGTTCCTTCAGCTCTGCTGGGGCCATTCGATAAGGTGCCTTCGATATCGGTCGCGAATCCAGAAAGGTATCAATAGAGATTTCGATCTCACGATCAGGAGGCATTCCAGGCAGCTCATCCGGGAACACGTCAAGAAAATCTGCTATGACTTCAACCTGAGCTACATCTGCACTTTCCTGCAGGGTATCTCGAACAGAGGCTAAGTACCCTTCACAGCCCGAATGCAACATGCGCCTAGCCAAAATTGCTGATATCACCATTGCCGTCTTCGGTGCAGCGCTGCACGAATAGTAGAAGTCTGCCTCGCCGGGTAGACAAAATATGACTCGCTTCTCCGAGCACTCGATTGTTGCATGGCAAGCATCCAACCAGTCCATTCCGAGAATAATATCATAATCATTGATGTCTAGCACAATGACATATGAGAAAAGCTTCCTTCCTCCGATGCAAATATAACCGTCCCTACAGATCGCATGGGCGGGCATGTCGACTCCCGAAGGGGTACTCACGCAAAGGTTCATATTTAAAGGAGTAGAAGCTAATTTATTCTCAACAGTAAAATCAGCAGATATTAAACTATGCGTAGCACCTGAATCGAATAAGACTCTAGCGGACAATTCTCAGTAAAGTAAGGTACCTGTCACAACAGTGTCAGAAACGAATGCCTCATCCCGAGTCAGTGCATAGACTCGGCCTTGAGCACCCTGGCATCGTAGGTTCACTGGTACAATATTGGCACCATTTGCTGGAGGCCCCTTATTCTGATTCCCGTTGTTCTGATTCGGCTGTGGCCTGACTATCAGCCTTGGATCTCGGCAGTCAAAAGCTTTATGGTCCAAACGACCATATTTGAAGCACCCAATAACTCGGCACTCATTCACCCGATGCCCCAATTTGCCGCACCTATGGCAGTACGGTGCCTGGGGTGGACTCCTGTGTTTGGATGTGTGCGGACGCTTTTGCGCTCAAGACCCTCCCGTTTTCTGAGGCCTCTTGTTGTAATTGGTACGGAGGGTTTGCACATCGACCTTTGGTGGATTGCGCCCAAAGATTCGTTCACTATTCAGGGCAGCTTCATAACATTCCATGTAGGTTTGACACTTCTGATTTATAACATCCCTACGCAAATCGTCATTCAAACCTTTCTAAAAATGGTAGCACCACGACTGCTGGTTAGGCAAGAAGTGTCCTGCAAACTTAGCAAGTCTTGTAAACACTGAGTCATAATCATCCACAGACATACTTTCTTTTACCAGATTGCTGAAGTCATCTTCTTTCTGTTGTCGCATGGCCCGTGGGATGTATTGTTCAATAAAGGCAGATTTGAACATCTCCCAGGTGATCTTGCAGTTGGGATTGGCATCATAAATCCCTTGCTTAGTGGCTTCCCACCAATCGTGCGCACGCAGTTCCAATTGTACTGATGCACAAGCCACTCTGTTGGACCCCTTAATGCCGACCAAGTTGAAGAGTCCTTCCAGCTTTGCAATCCATTCCATCACCACGTCTGGTTCTGCTCGCCCGTTGAACGTTAGTGGATGCATTTTGGTGAACTCTGTCGCTCGACAGATATTCCTAGCGGAAGGTTGTGTTTCTTCTGACTCGTCTTCTACCGCCACAGTCGGCGGCGTTATAGGCGTTACAGTGGCTCCTCCGTTGCTGGGTACCAAGGATGCAATCAATTGCATTATGGTATCCATCTGCTTTTGTTGAATCGTGAATTGCGCCTGAATTTTGGCCTGTTGAGTGGCGGCTTGTTGTTGCTGCACCTCCATGAGATGCATAAGCTGCTCTATCATATCGATTGAACCCGCTCCTCCGGATTCTCCAAAACTTGCCGGATCGCTCTGGATGGGCTGAGCACTGCTTGCAGCGCCAGCATTTTTCTTAGCCTTTGCTACAAAAGAGAGTAGCATGTCAACACTCCAAAAACGATAGATTTTGTATCTATGGGCTCATTGTATAGGCGACTTATCTCATGCAGCGGACGTCGTACTCAACTCAATTGAGAGGCGCATCAAACTCCTATATTATCTTTTTGAAATCCCAAGGAAGTGAAGTCGTGCTCTGATACCAATATGTCATGCCCCGATCCCGAAAGGGTCAATCGTCCTCGCTGGATCCTTTACGGAACCGATCGTCCTCGCTGGGGCATGGTGCCGTACGACCCTGGAGTTGCGCTCGCACAAGGCAAAAACGTGCAGTGATAGGAACCCATTTTGAAACACAATTTAGAAAACACATTCACAAATATTTGAACATAAGTATAGGAAGAAACATGCTTTTCATTGACAATTCAGAGTAATTTACATAGAGTTTATATTTGATGAACCTCTTTGCAGCTTGATTTGTATTACAAAAAGGAAACTCAAAAGGCAGGGCGTGCTCCATCGGATAGTCCACGTCGTTTATACATTACGCCCTTGTATAGATTGAAAGTCCATGCCTCCAAAATGAACTGACTCTAACTATACTTCAAAATAGAGGTGCTCCTAATGCCTCCTCGTCTATCCACTAACATTACACAGCCTGAGTGCCTGAAATAGTTGCCCACAATGTGGCTTAGTACTCAGTTGTACTGGTGAGCAGGACGAACCCACTCGACTAAATCGACACTAGCTTATTAGTGGCGAGCATGCATTAAGATGATATTTCTATAGAGAAGTAAGTGAATTCAATTCATAACAGTTGCATGTTTTGATAGGAATAAAAATAATATTGAATCCAACAAGTACACCGGTTGCTTACTCAACCGATGCACGCCTTCCCTGCAACAAAACACAAGTATACTTACCATCTACACAAGACAATAAATTAGCATGTGTTATATTCTATGCGGTCATTGGTGTGATCGACACCTTAGGGACTTATTCCAAGCATTGAGGCACGCCCTGTCAGCCCGGGTAGCAAGCCCTGCTGAAGGTCCCGCAATGCATCATGACTAGCACGATCAAATATTCTCCCCGGGTCGATACGGTTCCAGTGTCCCGGAATACCGTTTTGAGGAAAGCCAAACCTTGAGCACAAGTTGTCCCATACCATGCAAATGCATGAACAATTCATATATCATACAATGCATGAAATAAAACAGAAAAAATAAAGCAGCAATATATGTACTTATGTAACAGTTCAGATTTTCTCAAGTCGTGTTCCAATTTTGGTATACCGTAGGTCCAAACTCTATCCGTGGCACCAGGCCGCAACCAACAACCAAATTCCTTTACAAAGAAACTCAAGTTTATAAGGTGTGCAAGCAAATAATTAAGTTAGTCTGTAATCCCATGTTCCTTTCTTAGTGGCTGGCATGCATTGTGGCTAAGGATTTCCTAGGCGTCCAACTGGGCATCATCGAGTGAACGTTTGAAACATTAGAGATATAGGCGTGAAGAAGTAGGAAAGAACGGTCCGAACCACTTATTGGTTAAGGAAAAAATGCTGAAATAAGGAGTCCCGCCTAGCGACGATCAAACGTCAGTTACGCGGACCTGCAACAGCACGAGCACCGAGTTAGAATTCTTGCCTATCCTTCCTGCCGAACTCCCCAAGAATCAAAGCTCCAAACGAGAAAGCCAACAGCGAAAACCAAGCAAATCGAAAGCACCACCAAATCAAATACCAAAGCGGCAATCAAGAAAACCAAGCAACAAAACACAAAAACTATTGGACTTATTTCAATAGAGGCCTATCCATGAGTTGGACAGGATCATCGTATTTCGTCCGTGGCAAGAGGATGCCGAAGATCTAAACTATGACTCAGACGGTCTAGCCACAAGCCCAATTACATAGTGCACATCCCGATCGGATCAGGATTTGAGGTACTACATCTCTCCCCACCCAATGTAACCTCACGTCTCATGTCCATGACGTCTCATGTCCATAACACGTAAGATCATGACCTCTAGCTAGTACAACGAGTCATAATGATATCTATATAATATGCAAGTCTCATATCACGAATCATGTAAGCCTATACAGAATTATCATGAATAACTCAAGAAAGATTCTGTCATATGAAATAGTGTCAAGTGTCCTACGGTATGACGTACTTAGTAAAGCAAGTACATAAAATTGATTGTGGTATCAACTATCTAAGTGACGTTACTCGACTTCGCGTACGACGTCGAAACCCGAATCTTGTTCGGACGCTAAGCAATGTCTCACGATCCTAGGTAAAACAGGTACAATACGGAAGTATATATAATAAAATACAAGTCGATAATATAACATAATTTACTGCAAGTTGGCAAGGTACACTTGTTTGGGTTCTGAACTCCGTAAACTACTCCTGGAAATGTAGAATCTGCAAGTACGTCTCCGAATGCTGAAACAAACATCACCATTGTTCTCAAAATACTTGAAATAGCTAGGATTGACTACCCATAAGTCCAATTTGGACACAGGGGCAAAATTGATAGTTTCGGGTCAAAGCAGGGTCTACATGTGGCCCACTTTACACCGAAAAATATGTCAAACATAAAGTTCTCCAAATCTAACAAACATAGTGTCTATGAGTCCAGAATGATTGCACGAACTCAACGGTACATCCGGAACTGGATTCCGATGAGCCGGTCATGAAATCACCCGTCAAATAAAATCGTGGGGCCCGCGAAATGGTGTTTCATCAACGTTCTCAGAATCGAACCAAACTTGGATCACAGGACTAGCGTAACGCTGCGAATCCGTTGGCGTAAATTTTGTTACGAAATGACAAGCACACACGAAATTATGACAAGTGTCAGAATATGCCGATACGGTATTTTTTTACGGATACGCATTAATTCCAGTGTGCACGCACATCCAAATTAAGTTTCGGGAAATCTCACACGTTCGCGTTGACAATACACGCCTTTCAAAAAAATTCTCACATGACGAAGTTGCCTCGTTTGGCGGGACGCACCCCATTTCAAGAAATTTTGGGTTCTGAAATCAGGATTTTTTATCAACTTCAACGCTGAATTGTCAGCGATTTAATACGAATAAAAAATAATAATTAAAAGGATAAACACTTGGTAATATTGTCTTTAACTAGAAAAAAGAATTTCGAATATTGGTTTATTGGTTTGAAAGAAAATAGCTTTGGAAATGGGGTGTTGGGACAGTTTCTAATGATCCCGAAATCAAGTTTTTATTTTTATTTTCGCGATTTGCGATCAACATAGAACGATTTAAAACAAACTATTTGAAGGGAGTTGAGGGCGTATAGGTTGTGAGTTTACCTGCAAAATTGGTTTGGAAAACCATGGAGCGAGGGAGAAAAAAACTAGCTGCGAAGTGGGGGTTTGGGCCACGCTGCTGCTGCTACTGTTTTCGCGTCATTCGTGCGCTCACGGCCGGAGGTTGACGGCAGTGGTCGGTGGTTCGCCGGGGAGGTCGTCGACGACGGATTGCTGCTGCTGTCGTTTATCACCCGAGCACGCGCTCGCGCATGTTCTGTCGCGGCCGCACGGGGAGGCTTCGGTCGGAGCCGGGGTGGTCACCGAGTGGTCGGGGTCGACAGAGTGCAGGTGGTGGTCGGATGATGATGGCGGTGGTCTGGTATAAATAGGGTGAAGGAGGGGTTACTGAATGGGAAAGGAGGAGTCGTCGGTTGGCTTTGGGAGAGGAATCGGAGCGGTCGGTAGCCGAAGGGTCGAGGGAGAGTTACTGTAGTCCGGGGGGGGGGGTGAACGGGTGTGAGTTTGAGTTCGGTTATGGGTTTAGTTTAGGGTTTAGGGTTTCAGATGCAGGTTGGTTTGGGATCCGTGTTTATTAATAATTATATATATTAATCTATTTCTCTCTCTCTCTCTCTCTCTCTCTCTCTCTCTCTCTCTCTCTCTATATATATATATATATATATATATATATATATATATATATATATATATATATATATAGCCATTTAAAAATAGGTTCTAACCCCAAATAATTTCCAAAAAAATTCTACAATACACTAATAATAGTTGTACACTGAAAAATATATTTTATGTGCAATATTATTAATTAATTAAATACACATAAATATTAATCCATGAATATATATTTATTTTAATTAGCTAAAAAATAATAAAAATACTCTCTTAATCACAATAATTACATAATACCAATAGTAATAAAATTTAAATTTAAATCTAAAAATTATAGGGTTTACAATCTACCAAACTTATAAAAAAAATTGTCCTCGAAATTAAAAATTAAACATCGTAGAAATTTTATTAATTAAGCAAGGTTGCACTAAAGATGGGGGACGCAGTTACCAATAGAATTCTATTTTGACGTCGCATTCCAAGAAAAGGAGTACGCTTAATCAAGGCTCTACCCAACTTATAAGAATGAAGTTGGCCGTAAAAAAATCTGGTCACCCTCATGTTGGCAAAAGTTATATAAGTCTATCTTCAAAAGAGGTACGAGATGTTTAGGCTTTTGTGACCGTAGTCACAGACTATCAACGAAAATCTAGGTACTACCATGGCGTTAATGAGTCAATAACTATATAAAGAAAGTTTATCAGTTCTCTTTGCTCCTAGTAGGTCACGAGTCTATAAGACAATACGAAATATCATAGCCAAATACAACTAGGGTGAAATAGTACCGATGAATACTTCATCACAAATCTTTTCAAGGTGATTAACATTGTATAGAGAGTTCAAGGGCTCAACTTAATGCAACACCAGTGTCATGGACATTGTTTGGCTTTAGTGGGCTACGGGTATATCGGTGGTTAGGGTAATTAGGTTGCCGATGTACAGTTTAATTTAATTGCAACGGAGTTAAATATTTAAGTATAGGATTTTCTAGAAGGAGGTATGTCCCGAATGTTGTGGGGTCTATATGGAGCATGAGAGTGTATATTTGTGCATAACAGCTGGGTCATGAGTGAAGTAGGTCTAGTTAGGCTCAGACCCTACTAGTCAAAAGTCTAAATTCCTGGCCCTAATCAGTTTATGTGTAACCCACAATATTCAGCTATCTTTCCTATAAGACTTCTATCTTCCAAATACACTTCCTACCAGGTATAATCTATACTCTAAGGGTCATGTGATAATCCTCTACAGAATAACCATCAAGTCAGTATGTGATTCCGAACCCGTGTTTAATTTCTTGTATCACTTCGAGACTGATCAACAAATTCTACTCGCACTAAATTCTCAAAAATTCAAAATCAATACAAATACTAAATTTATTATTCCTCAAGTCCATACCACAATCCCTTCTCATTGGATTACACTACCATGATATCTTTTCCTTATCATTTGTTTCCTACTCACCTTCATATCCTTTTAGTATGTTAATCTTGTTTTCAACTTTAAGCTTCGCCAATCATGACCCAGTACTTTCTACTTCGTAGTATAGATCTTCTAGGTAACTACCGAGTGATAAATCTTCAGTCCTTCCTATATCCTTTAATTTAAAATTCTCAAGATCATGTAATCCTCGTGACTCTTCTTGTTACCATTCTACCTTCTTTACCTTGAACCTGAGATTTTTTCTTGTTTATTTTATGTATACCCTTCATCCAAAATACATGGTTACCATCTTGTTATAGCTTGTCATCTATTATAGGCAATTCACTATATCAAGACTATAACATCTTATCAAAACTCTCACCCTTCAACCTATTTGCTTTATCACAGATATTAGTTTATCTACTCAAGTAATTACGGGTGGAACTCACTTGTTCAATTAACACCGACAACCCCAATAATCAAGTATATCTAGTTTGATTTCGAAAGCTATACCTTAGTACTCGAGTTATCTAATTACTCAAGCAATCTACCTATCTATTTAGTCCAGACCTATAGTCATCAATAATTTAAGAGGGTCATAAGATCTAAAAAAAGTCACAAGACAACTAGAGATTTAACTACTATGGCCTGCTACGTAAGGTTCTAATTTCTTAAGGTCATAATACAATTCCTTGTATCACCATCATGAGCCACATCTGATCACTACCATCTAGCTATGTATTCCATAAAGTATTCAAGTGCATTAGAATCAAACCATCTTTCCTATCTTCCAATACTTTTAAATTACTGCTACCTTTAAGCAAGGGTAAGGTTTTATTAGTTCTAGGCCTCAGATACTATATTCAATTCTGATGCTAACATTCTAAACTAGCTCTAACATATAAGAATAACCTATCTACCTACCCTACTAAGGGTAACCGTCTTCTCAAAATTTATATCCAACATATTTTCTTTCGCCTTGACAATGATCTGCTTCTAGAGGAAACACCACACACGAACACCTATCTCTCTGAAATAGGGAGAGATGATAAACAATGTCGAGGGGAATAAAAGAGTACACTTATGAAGTCCAAGGGCGATAATCAAATGCTAAATTTTTTTAAATCAGTTGTGGATTGAGATACTAATACTGCTAATCCTGATTACAGGCTCGCTCGGTACTGAAAAGTAACCAAAACGATTTAATCAAGACCTGCATGGACCACCACAAAAATATGTAACACCCAAGTCCTAAAATACGTTGGACTAGGAATACGTAACATGCCAGCTACGCATTCGACCAAACTCTGGTCCGACTCGAATACGTATAAGATGTATAATAAGGGTAACTATCTAAGAATACTGAAAAAATATCTATGTCTCAATCCACATAAATAACAAATATCAAGAATGAACTACATGTGCTAAAGTCGGTCGTCCAGTAACACATAAGCTCGAATAGACTCGAGAAAGGAATGTGAGTCTATAAAACTAGGCTACATCAGCAGATGAATAAATAATATGAATAAATAACCATAACTCCGGAAGAATTGATATAAGTACCTAGCACCAATGCCTGCAAGACAAAATAACACAAATCAGCAACTCCAGGCAGGCTCCACAATGATCTATGCTACAAAACTGGCAAGGGACCAGGTCCTTAGAGGGACATAACAAGGTACAAGAAACAACATACCAAAGTAAAACAATATAATGCTATATACTCAAGGGTAAACTAATGTAACCATCTAAGTGATATGCATGTGAGAGCATCACCCGTACTCAGGCTGAAACCACTACAGGCTCTATGTTGGGGAGCCCATAGCAACAAGTAATATCTCGTAGGGCCAGTAAATGTGACAAAGATTTGAGACAGAGTCTAAGGCACCTCCAGTAATATAGTATATATATATATATATATATATATATATAAACATAATCGACCTATAGTATGGTGTGTCTCTCCCCACCCAATGTAACCTTATGTCTTATGTCCACGACGTCTCATGTCCATAACACGCAAGATCATGACCTCTAGCTAGTACAACGAGTCATAATGATATATATATATATATATATATATATATATATATAATATGCAAGTCTCATGTCACGAATCATGTAAGCCTATACAGAATCATCATGAATAACTCAAGAAAGATTCTGTCACATGAAATAGTGTCAAGTGTCCTGCGGTATGACGTACTTGGTAAAGCAAGCACGTAAAAATGGGATCGTGGTATCAACTCTTTAAGTGACGTTACTCGACTCCGCGTATGACGTCGACACCAAAATCTTGTTCGGACACTAAGCAACGTCTCACGGTCCTATGTTAAATAGGTACAACATAGAAGTATATATAATAAAACACAAGTCGATAATATAACATGATTTACTGTAAGTTGGCAAGGTACACTTGCCTGGGTTCTGAACTCCGTCAACTGCTCCTGGAAAAGTAAAATCTACAAGTACGCCTCCGAATGCTGAAACAAACATCACAATTATTCTCAGAATACTTGAAATAGGTAGGATTGACTACCCATAAGTCCAATTTTGACACAGGGGCAGAATTGACAGTTTTGGATCATAGTGGGATCCACATGTGGCCCACTTTGCACCAAAAAACATGTCAAAGATAAAGTTATTCAAATTTAACAAACTTAGTGTCTACGAGTCCAGAACGATTGTACGAACTCAATGGTACGTCCAGAACTAGATTCCGATGAGCCGGTCACAAAATCACCCATCAAATAGATCTATAGGGCCCGCGAAACGGTATTTCGTCAACGGTCTCAGAATCGAACAAAACTTGGGTCACATGACCAGCGTAACGCTGCAAATCCGATGGCGTAAATTTTGTTGCAAAAAGACAAGCACACACGAAATTATGATAAGTGTCAGAACATGTTGATACGGTATTTTTTGACGGATACGCGTTGATTCCGGTATGCACGTATATCCAAATTAAGTTTTGCAGAATCCCACACGTTCTCGTTGACGATACACACCTTTCGGTGAAATTCTCACATGACAATGTTGCCTCGTTTGGCGGAACGCACCCCATTTCAGAAAATTTTGGGTTTTGAAACATGATTTTTTATCAACTTCAATGCTGAGTTGTCAGCGATTTAACACGAATAAAAATAAACTAATTAAAGGGATAAAAACTTGGTTATGTTGTCTTTAATTAGGAAAAAAGAAATTCAAATATTGGTTCATTGGTTTAAAAAAAATGGCTTTGGAAAACGGGGTGTTGGGATAGTTTCTAATGATCCCGAAATCAAGTTTTCTTGATTTTGGATCGCGATTTGCTATCAACATAGAACGATTTAAAACAAACTATTTGAAGAGAGTTGATGGCATATTGGTTATGAGTTTACCTGCAAAATTGGTTTAGAAAAATATGGAGCGAGGGGGAAGAAAACTAGCTACGAAGTGTGGGTTTAGGCCACGCTGCTGCTGTTTTTGCGCCATTCGGGCGCTCGCGGCCGGAGGTTGACGGTATGGTTCGCCGGGGAGATCGTCGGTGGCGGATTGCTGCTGCTGCCGTTTATCACCCGAGCACGCGCTCACGCGTATTCTGTCACGGCCTCGCAGGGAGGCTTAGGTTGGAGCCGAGGTGGTCGCCGAGTGGCCGGGGTCGTCAGAGTGCAGGTGGTGGTCGGATGATGATGGCGGTGGTCTGGTATAAACAGGGTGAAGGAGGGGTTACTGAATGGGAAATGAGGAGTTATCGGTTGGCTTTGGTAGAGGAATCGGAGCGGTCGATAGCCGAAGGGTCGGGGGAGAATTATTATAGCCTGGGGGGGGGGGGGGGTTGAACGGGTGTGAGTTTAAGTTCGGTTATGGGTTTAGTTTAGGGTTTAGGGTTTCAAATACGGGTTGGTTTGGGATCCGGGTTTATTAATAATTATATATATTAATCTCTCTCTCTCTCTCTCTCTCTATATATATATATATATATATATATATATATATATATATATATATATATATATATATATATATATATATATATATATATATGGCCATTTAAAAATAGGTTCTAACCCCAAATAATTTCCAAAAAAAATCTACAATACACTTATAATAGTTGTACACCAAAAAATATATTTTCTGTGCAATATTATTAATTAATTAAATACACATAAATATTATTCCATAAATATATATTTATTTTAATTAGCTAAAAAATAATAAAAATACTCTCTTAATGACAATAATTACATAATTCCAATCTTAATAAAATTTTAAATTTAAATCTAAAAATCAGGGGGTTTACAATATTCCATGCTAGAGAAAATATTTACCACATTCCATGCGACTAATATGACCCAACAATAGACGTATAGGGAGAGGAATTTTAAGAAGTATTTCGAACTCATTGTTGTCTTACTCGTGGCCGAGAAAAATAATGAGTTATTAATCAAAAACTACACTAGTAGACCAACTGGGTCTGCACCAATTTCAGCTGAAGTGAATGCGACTAGTGCTAAAAAAATATGACCAATACTTGGGGTCGAGAAAATCACAGAGGTAGAGGGAATGAAAGCCGTGGAAGCCAAATAAATGGTTGCAATCTAGGTCCAAGGAACGATACACAGTTCAAAAATAAATCCTCGAAGAAACAATGCCCAATTTTCCAATCCAGCTGCTCTAACTGATACTTGCAAAATTTGTGGAAGAGCTGGTCATTGGATGCGAAACTGTCGCACCTCACAAAAGAACGTGGAGGAGTATAAAGCCTCAAAGGGTGTGGAGATATCTCATGGAGGGTATAACACAAATAGATTTTAATAATTTCTTCCAAGATAAGGATGGAAACACAATTTTGGAAGACCAGTTCAACGCCATAGGCGAAGTCAATGAATAGTTATTGTATACTTATATAAGTTTATTTAATTTCCACTTTGAATAATTGGTCATTATATAATCAATAGTCTACGTAGTTTACTTTTTCTTCGAAACAGTTTCATTTAGATTTAGATCAAGTTGTAATAATTGGCAATATATCAAGTTTAACAATTTAGTAGCATATTAATATATTATTAATTTTTGTTTTTGAAAGGTATGGACAATGATGATGGTATATGCTTGATAGATAGTGCAACAACTCAGACTATATTGAAAACTAGGAAGTTTTTCACAACATATGCCTCAAACACTGCCAAGATGACCACCTTTGTTGGACCCGTGCAGATTATAGAAGGTTATGGTAAGGCCGATGTTGTATTACCAAATGGAACACACTTAGTCATTCGAAATGCATTATTCTCTAGTAGATCTAATAAAAATATACTCAGCTTTAGAGATATTCGAATGAACGAGTTTTATGTTGAAACCATGAACGATGATAGCAAAGAGGATCTTTGTATCATCTCTAATATTGGAAGCAATAAGCTCACATTAGAAAAGTGTAAGTTAATCTCCTCAGGGCTATATCAAACTACTCTGAAGGTAGTAGAATCTCACCCCATCACTAGCAAAAGGCTAAAGGATCCAAGAAATCTAATCCTTTGGCATGACAAATTGGGTCATCCAAGATCGATATGTCGAGAAAGGTCATCAACAATACCAATGGACATAATTTATCATACCAAAGTCTTTCTTTTTCTACTGAATATTTGTGTGTAGCTTATTCACAGGGTAAACTCATTACAAGACCTTCACATATCAAAATAGCTTCTGAATCACCACCATTCCTTCAGAGAATACAAGGTGATATTTGCGGACCAATTGATCCTGCCAGCGAACCTTTCAGGTACTTTATGGTTCTAATAGATGCTTCTAGTCGATGGTCAAATATTTTCTTACTCTTATTTAAAAAATTGCCTTCTCCAAGCTACTTTCTTAGTTGATTAAGCTTAAGACTTATTTTCCTGACCAATATGTTAGAACGATTCGACTTGATAATGCAGATGAGTTCAGTTCCCATACTTTTGACGATTAATGTGCTTCCGTAGGAATATAAGTTGAACATTATGTCCCTCGTGTTCATACCAAAAATGGTTTAGCAGAGTCCTTGATTAAGCATTTTCAGAAGCAAGGCCTTTACTCATGCAATCAAACTTACCCGTTTCAGCTTGGGGACATGCCATATTACATGCTGCTAAATTGATCATTGTTAGGCCAACTGCATATCATGAATTTTTATCCCATTTTGCCGCACCTATGGCAGTATGGTGCCTGGGGCGGACCCCTGTGTTCGGATGTGTGCGGACGCTTTTGCGTTCCAGACCCTCCCGTTTCCTGAGGCCTCTTGTTGTTATTGGTACGGAGAGTCTGCACATCGACCTTTGGTGGATTGCGCCCAAAGATCCGTTCGCTATTCAGGGCAGCTTCGTAACATTCCCTGTAGGTTTGACATTTTTGATTTGTGACGCCCTACGCAAATTGTTATTCAAACCTTTCTGAAAACGGTAGCACCATGCCTGCTGGTTAGGCAAGAAGTTCCCGGCAAACTTGGCAAGTCTAGCAAACATTGAATCATAATCATCCACAGATACACTTCCTTGTACCAGATTGCTGAAGTCGTCTTCTTTCTGTTGTCACACGGCCCGTGGGATATATTGTTCAATAAAGGCAGATTTGAACATTTCCCAGGTAATCTTGCAGTTGTGATTGGCATCATAAATCCCTTGCTTAGTGGCTTTCCACAAATCGTGCGCATGCAGTTCCAGTTAAACCGATGCACAAGCCACTCTTTTGGACCCATTAATGCCAACCAAGTTGAAGAGTCCCTCCAGCTTTGCAATCTATCCCATCACTACGTCCGGTTCTGCTCGCCCGTTGAACGTTGGTGGATGCATTTTGGTGAACTCTGCTGCTCGGCAGGTATTTCTAGCTGGAGGCTGTGTTTCTTCTGGCTCGTCTTCTACCGCCACAGCCGGCGGTGTGACATGCGTTACGGTGGCTCCTCCGTTGCTGGGTACCAAGGATGCAATCAATTGCATCATGGTATCCATCTGCTTCTGATGAGCAGTGAATTGTGCCTGAATTTGTGCCTGTTGAGTGGCGGCTTGTTGTTGTTGCACCTAAATGAGATTAATAAGCCGCTCTGTCATATCGACTGAACCCGCTCCTCCGGATTCTCCAAAACTTGTCGGATCGCTCTGGATGGGCTGAGCACTGCTTGCAGCGGCAGTATTTTTCTTAGCCATTGCTACAAAAGAGAGTAGCTTGTCAACACTCCAAAAAAGATAGATTTTATATATATGGGCTCATTGTATAGGTGACTCATCTCATGCAGCGGACGCCTAACGCAACTCAATTGAGAGGCGCATCAAACTCCTATATTATCTTTTTTAAAATCCCAAGAAAGTGAAGCCGTGCTCTGATACCAATATGTCATATCCCGATCCCGAAAGGGTCAATCGTCCTCACTGGATCCTTTACGGAACCGATCGTCCTCGCTGGGACGTAATGTCGTGCGAGCCTGGAGTTGCGCTCGCACAAGGCAAGAACGTGCATTGATCGGAACCCATTTTGAAACACAATTTAGAAAACACATTTACAGATATTTGAACACAAGTATAGGAAAGCCAAACCTTGTGCACAAGTTGTCCCAGACCATGCAAATGCATGAATAATTCATATATCATACAATGCATGAAATAAAATAGAAGAAGTAAAGCAGCAATATATATACTTATGCAACAGTTCATATTTTCTCAAGCCGTGTTCCAATTTTGGTATCCCGTAGGTCCAAACTCTATCCGAGGCACCAGGCCGCAACCAACCAATAACCAAATTCTTTTACAAAGAAACCCAAGTTCATAAGGTGTGCAAGCATATAATGAAGTTAGTCTACAATCCCATGTTCCTTTCTTAGTGGTTGGCATGCATTGTGGCTAAGGATTCCTAGGCGTCCAACAGGCCATCATCGAGTGAACGTTTAAAAAATTAGAGATGTGGGCATGAAAAAGTAGGAAAGAATGGTCCAAACCACTCACTGGTTAAGGGAAAATGCTGAAACAAGGAGCCCCGTCTAGCGATGATCAAACGTCAGTTACACGGACCTGCAACAGCACGAGCACCGAGTTAGAATTCTTGCCTATCCTTCCTGCCGAACTTCCCAAGAATTAAAGCTCCAAACGAGAAAGCCAACAGCGAAAACCAAGCAAATCGAAAGCAACACCAAATCAAAATCCCAAAGCGGCAATCAAGAAAACCAAGCAACAAAATACGAAAACTATTGGATTTGTTTCAATAGAGGCCTATCCATGAGTTGGACAGGATCATCGCATTTCGTCCGTGGCAAGAGGATGCCGAAGATCTAAACTATGACTTAGGCGAACTAGCCACAAGTCCAATTACATAGTGCACATCCCGGTCGGATCGGGATTTGAGGCACTACATAATATACCACTAAGAAAAAGTTTCGTCCCGAAACTTAAGAACAAGGCCCTACCTCCGACTGAATGAACAATGAAGGATAATTCTCCTTCATCTCTGACTCCATTTCCTAAGTTGATTCCTCCACTGAATGGTTTTGCCACAACACGCGAACTAAGGACATCGTACGGTTACGAAGCAATTTTTCCTTACGATCCAGAATCTGCAAAGGCTCTTCTGAGTATGACAAGTCCGTGTGCAGTTCCAATTGCTCGAAGCTAACCACATGACTCGGATCATGCACATACTTCCGAAGTTGAGAAACATGGAATACATCATGCACTTCAGCTAAGGCGGGAGGTAGTACAATCCGGTATGCCACATCTGCCACTCATTCCAGTATCTCAAAGGGGCCAACAAACCTGGGACTCGGTTTGCCCTTCACGCCGAAATACATCACTCCACGCATCGGCGTCACTTTCAAGAAGACATGATCCCCGACCATAAACTCCAAAGGTCTATGATGAGCATCGACATAGCTCTTCTGTCGGCTCTGTGTAGTGCAGAGTCTTTCCCGAATCAAACGAACTTTCTCAACTGCCTGCTCTACCAGCTCTGGCCCGAGTACCTGCCGCTAGCCGACTTCGTCCCAACAGATTGGAGATCGACACTTGCGCCAATAGAGTGCTTTGTACGATGGCATCTGGATGCTCGATTGGTAACTGTTGTTGTACGCTAACTCCACTAACGGAAGGTGCGTGTCCCAACTAGTCTTTAAATTGATTGCACACAGCCGCAACGTATCTTCAAGTATCTAATTTGTCCTTTCTGTTTGTCCGTCAGTCTGGGGGTAGTATGCGATACTGAACTTTAGCTTGGTTCCCAAAGCAGACTGTAGGCTAGTCCAAAAATGAGATAAAAAATGTCTGTCACGGTCAGAGACGATTGAGGCAGGTACTCCGTGTAATCGAACAATCTCGTCTATGTAAATATGTGCTAACCGATCGACGCTCCAAGTAACTTTCATAGGGAGAAAGTGGGCTAATTTGGTCAAACGATCAACTATGACCCAAATCGCATCATGCCCCCGCGACGTCTTCGGAAATCCTACAATAAAATCCATATTGATGTTGTCTCATTTCTACTCGAAAATAGCGAGGTTCTGCAGCTCCCCGTCGGACCTCTGATGTTCAGCTTTTACCGGTTGACAGGCCATGCACTATAACACAAAGGTCGCCATATTCTGTTTCATACCGTGCCACCAGAAGGTCCTGCATAAGTCCATGTACATCTTGGTGCTCCCCAGATGCAAGGAATACTTAGCATAGTGTGCCTCTGTCATAATTTCCCTTCGGAGTACTGGGTCGCTAAGAACACATAGCCTTTCTTTCATCTGTAAGGCCCCATCTTCGCCTGCCACAAAGTCAGACGTCTTTCCTGCCGAGATCAGCCTACGTACTTTCGTTAGGAACTGATCACTCTCCTGAGCAGATTTAATTCTATCACGTAAACTCGGTTTAAGATTGAGTGGTGCCAGCTGCACTCCTTGATGTCGAACTCGAAACTCGATGCCCATCACCTCAAGATCCTGAAGTAGACGATTGTTTATGGATAATGAGCCCACGTGCTTCCGACTCAGAGCATCAGCAACAACGTTTCCCTTGCCCGATGTATATGCGATCGTCAGGTCATAGTCCTTTATTAGTTCTAGCCAGCTCCGCTGCCGGAGGTTCAGTTCCCGTTGGGTGAATAGATACTTGAGATTCTTGTGGTCTGTATAGATTTTGCAAGCAACACCATAAAGACAATGTTGCCACAACTTCGGTACAAACACAATCGCCGCCAATTCAAGTCATGTGTCGGATAGTTTTTCTCGTGTGGTTTCAGTTGTCTGGAGGCGTACGATATTACCTTATCCTTTTGCATAAGCACACACCCCAAGCCGAGTCCCGAAGCATCGCTGTATATCTGAAACTCTTCTACCCCATCCGGAAGTGCAAGAATTGGAGCTGAAACGAGATGTCGCTTAAGTTCCAGAAAGCTAGATTCGCAGTCATCACCCCATTTGTATACAATCCCTTTCTGAGTAAGGCGAGTCAAAGGCGAGGCTAGTTTAGAGAAATCTTTCACGAACCTACGGTAGTATCCCGCTAGGCCTAGAAAGCTTCGAACTTTACTGGCTGACGTAGGTTGCTTCCAGTCCACCGCCGCCTCTATCTTCTTTGGGTCCATGGCGACGCCTTCTATTGAGACGACATGCCCAAAGAATGCCACGTTGTTCAACTAGAACTCACACTTGCTGAGCTTAGCGAACAACTGATGCTCTCGTAATGTTTGCAGCACGATCTTCGGGTGTTCCTTGTGCTCTGCCTCGTTCTTGGAATAGATTAGTATGTCGTCAATGAACACGACCACAAACTTGTCCACAAACGGCCAAAATATGCGGTTCATCAGATCCATAAAAGCTGCAGGGGCATTCGTCAAGCCGAATGACATTACGAGAAATTCATAGTGTCCGTATCGGGTTCTGACTGCAGATTTGTGAACATCATCAGATTTGATTTTCAACTGGTGATAGCCTGACCTGATATCAACTTTAGAGAAAACTGTTGCACCTTGCAGTTGATCAAACAAGTCATCTATCCTTGGCAATAGGTACTGGTTCCTCACGGTAGCCTTATTCAGTTCTCGATAGTCAATTCACAGACACATGGATCCATCTTTTTTCTTCACAAACAGCACCGGAGCTCCCCAGGGAGAAACGCTTGGGCGAATGTATCCTCGGTCCAACAGATCTTGCAACTGTACCTTCAGTTCCTTCAGCTCTGCTGGGGCCATTCGATAAAGTGCCTTCTATATCGGTCGCGAATCCGAAAAGGTGTCAATGGAGAATTCGATCTCACGATCAGGAGGCATTCCAGGCAGCTCATCCGGGAATACGTCGAGGAAATCTACTATGACTTCAGCCTGAGCTGCATCTGCACTTTCCTGCCGGGTGTCTCGAACAGAGGCTAAGTACCCTTCACAGCCCGAATGCAACATACGCCTAGCCGAAATTGCTGATATCACCATTGCCGTCTTCGTTGCAGCGCTGCACGAATAGTAGAAGTCTGCCTTGCCAGGTAGACGAAAGACGACTCGCTTCTCCGCGCACTCAATTATTGCATGACAAGCACCCAACCAGTCTATTCCGAGAATAATATCATAATCCTTGATGTCTAGCATAATGATATCTAAGGAAAGATTCCTT
The DNA here is from genome assembly GCA_036927795.1 of Iris macrosiphon. Lineage (NCBI taxonomy): Eukaryota > Viridiplantae > Streptophyta > Magnoliopsida > Asparagales > Iridaceae > Iris > Iris macrosiphon. The sequence continues at coordinate 140,982,905 of JAYESA010000003.1, read as the reverse complement.
TCTCCAATGCAAATATAACCGTCCCTACAGATCGCATGGGCGGGCATGTCGACTCCCGAAGGGGTACTCATGCAAAGGTTCATTTTTAATGGAGTAGAAGCTAATTTATTCTCAATAGTAAAATCAGCAGATATGAAACTATGCGTAGCACCTGAATCGAATAAGACTCTAGCGGGCAATTCTCGGTAAAGTAAGGTACCTGTCACAACAGTATCAGAGAAGGATGCTTCATCCCGAGTCAGTGCATAGACTAAGCCTTGAGCACCCTGGCGTCGTGGGTTCACTGGTACAGCATTGGCGCTATTTGCTGGAGGCCCCTTATTCTGATTTCCGTTGTTCTGATTCCCGTTGGTCTGATTCGGCTGTGGCCTGGCTATCGGGCTTGGATCTCGATAGTCAAAACCCTTATGGTCCAAACGACCACATTTGAAGTACCAAACAACTCGGCACTCATTCACCCGATGCCCCATTTTGTCGCACCTATGGCAGTATGGTGCCTGGGGCGGACCCCTGTGTTCGGATGTGTGCGGACGCTTTTGCGCTCCAGACCCTCCCGTTTCCTGAGGCCTCTTATTGTTATTGGTACGGGGAGTCTGCACATCGACCTTTGGTGGATTGCATCCAAAGATCTATTCTCTATTTAGGGCAGCTTTGTAATATTCTATGTAGGTTTGACATTTCTGATTTATGATGTCCCTACGCAAATTGTTATTCAAACCTTTCTGAAAACGGTAGTACCACGCCTGCTGGTTAGGCAAGAAGCGCCCGGCAAACTTGGCAAGTCTAGCAAACACTAAATCATAATCATCCACAGACATACTTCCTTGCACCAGATTGCTGAAGTCGTCTTCTTTCTGTTGCCGCACGGCCCGTGGGATATATTGTTCAATAAAGGCATATTTGAACATTTCCCAGGTAATCTTATAGCTGGGATTAACATCATAAATCCCTTGCTTAGTAGCTTCCCACCAATCGTGCACACGCAGTTCCAGCTGAACCGATGCATAAGCCACTCTTTTGGACCCCTTAATGCCAACCAAGTTGAAGAGTCCCTCCAGTTTTGCAATCCATCACATCACTACGTCAGGTTCTGCTCGCCCGTTGAACGTTGGTGGATGCATTTTGGTGAACTCTGCTGCTCGACAGGTATTCCTAGCTGGAGGCTGTGTTTCTTTTGACTCGTCTTCCACCGTCACAGCCGGCGGTGTGACAGGCGTCACGGTGGCTCCTCCGTTGCTGGGTACCAAGGATGCAATCAATTGCATCATGGTATCCATCTGCTTCTGATGAGCAGTGAATTGTGCCTGAATTTACGCCTGTTAAGTGGCGGCTTGTTGTTGTTGCACCTCCATGAGATGCATAAGCCGCTCTGTCATATCGACTGAATCCGCTCCTTCAGATTCTCCAGAACTTGCCGGATCGCTCTGGATGGGCTGAGCACTGCTTGCAGCGGCAGTATTTTTCTAAGCCATTGCTACGAAAGAGAGTAGCTTGTCAACACCCCAAAAATGATATATTTTATATCTATGGGCTCATTGTATAGGTGACTTATCTCATACAGCGGACGCCGAACGCAACTTAATTGAGAGGCGCATCAAACTCCTATATTATCTTTTTTGAAATCCCAAGGAAGTGAAGCCGTGCTCTGATACCAATATGTCACACCCCGATCCCGAAAAGGTCAATCGTCTTCCCTGGATCCTTTATGGAACCGATCGTCCTCACTGGGGCGTAATGCTGTGCGAGCCTGGAGTTGCGCTCGCACAAGGCAAGAACGTGCAGTGATAGGAACCCATTTTAAAACACAATTTAGAAAACACATTCACAGATATTTGAACACAAGTATAGGAAGAAATATGCTTTTCATTGATAATTCAAAGTAATTTACATAGAGTTTACATTTGATGCGCCTCCCGGCAACTTGATTTGCATTACAAAAGAAAACACAAAAAGCAGGGCGCGCTCCATCAGATAGTCCACGTCGTTCATACATTACGCCTTTGTATAGATTGAAAGTCCATGCCTCCAAAATAAACTGACTCCAACTATACTTCAAAATAGAGGTGCTCCTAATGCCTCCTCGTCTATCTACTAGAGTTGCACCGCCTGAGTGCCTAAAATAGTTGCCCACAACGTGGGTCAATACTCAACTTGTACTGGTGAACGGGACGAACCCACTCGACACTAGCTTATTAGGGGCGAGCATGCATTAAGATGATCTTTCTATAAAGAAGTAAGTGAATTCAATTCATATCAGTTGCATATTTTGATAGGAATAAAAGTAACATTGAATCCAACAAGTACACCGGTTGCTTACTCAACCGATGCACGCCTTCCCTGCAATGAAACACAAGTATACTTACCATCTGCACAAGATAATAAATTAGCATGTGTTCTATTTTATGCGATCATTAGTGTGATCGACACCTTAGGGACTTATTCCGAGCATTGCGGTTCGCCCTGTCAGCCCGGGTAGTAAGCCCTGCTGAAGGTCCTATAATACATCGTAACTAGCACGATCAAATATTCCCCCAGGGTCGATACGGTTCCAGTGTCCCGGAATACCGTTTTGAGGAAAGCCAAACCTTGTGCATAAGTTATCCCAGACCATGCAAATGCATGAACAATTCATATATCATACAATGTATTGAAATGAAATAGATGAAGTAAAGCAGCAATATATTCTCATGCAACAGTTCATATTTTCTCAAGCCGAGTTTCGATTTTGGTATCCCGTAGGTCCAAACTCTATCCGAGGCACCGGGCCGCAACCAACCAATAACCAAATTCTTTTACAAAGAAACCCAAGTTCATAAGGTGTACAAGCTTATAATGAAGTTAGTCTACAATCACATGTTCCTTTCTTCGTGGCTGGCATGCATTGTGGCTAAGGATTCCTAGGCGTCCAACTGGGCATCATCGGGTGAACGTTTGAAATATTAGAGATATGGGCATAAAGAAGTAGGAAAGAAGGGTCCAAACCACTCATTGGTTAAGAGAAAAATGCTAAAATAAGGAGCCCCGCCTAGCGACGATCAAATGTCAGTTACGCGGAACTGCAACAGCACGAGCACCGAGTTAGAATTCTTGCCTATCCTTCCTGCCGAACTCCCCAAGAATCAAATCTCCAAACGAGAAAGCCAACAGCAAAAACCAAGAAAATTGAAAGCAACACCAAACCAAAATCCCAAAGCGGCAATCAAGAAAACCAAGCAACAAAACACGAAAACTATTGTACTTGTTTCAATAGAGGCCTATCCATGAGTTGGACATGATCATCGTATTTTGTCCGTAGCAAGAGGATGCCAAACATCTAAACTATGACTCAGACGGACTAGCCACAAGCCCAATTATATAGTGCACATCCCGGTCGGATCAGAATTTGAGGCACTACATAAATAACTGAGTATGTAATTGAATGCTCATGAGAAATCCTCTGGCGCAACCTCGTCCTCTGGAGCCAGTACTGATCCAACATCAGCTCCTGTCCCGTAAACCTTGGGATAATCTTTCTCTGTTGTACATGGGGACATAACCCGGATCCAGGTCCTCATGGGACATAGCAAGGTACAATAAACACTCAAGCCAAATAAATCGCAGTAAATATAAAACAGATCCTCAAGGCAAGCTTTATAAATAAAAATGAGAGCATCACTAGTACTCAGGCTGAGACCACTACAGGCTCAGTGTCGGGGAGCCCATAGCAATAAGTAGTATCACGACTCCAGTATATATGCCAAAGCAACTAGTATCATGTATTTCAGTAGTATAATATATATATAATCAGCCTGTAGCCTGTGTGTCTTTCCCCACCCAATGTAACCTTACGTCTCATGTCCACAATGTCTCATGTCCATAACACACAAGATCATGACCTCTAGCTAGTACAGCGAGTCATAATGATATCTCTATATATGCAAGTCTCATATCACGAATCCTGTAAGCCTATACAGAATTACCATGAATAACTAAAGAAGATTCTGTCACATAAAATAGTGTCAAGTGTCGTACGGTATGACGTACTTGGTAAAGCAAGCACGTAAAAATAGGATCGTGGAATCAACTCTCTAAATGACGTTACACGACTCCGCGTATGACATCGACACCCGAATCTTGTTTGGACGCTGAACAATGTCTCACGGTCCTAGGTTGAACAGATACATCATAAGTGTATATATATAGAAAGAACACAAGCAAATAATATAATAGGATCTCGGCAGATTTGTCAAGGTACACTTGTCTGGACTATGAACTCCGTCAACTGCTCCGGTAAAAGTAAAATCGCTAATTACGCCTCCGGATGCTGAAATAAACATCACCATTATTCTCAGAATACTTAAAATAGCTAGGATTGACTACCTATAAGTCCAATTTGGACACAGGGACAAAATTGACAGTTTTGGGTCAAAGCGGGGTCCACATGTGGCCCACTTCACACCAAAAAATGTATCAAAGATAAAGTGTAAACCCTCTCGACCAAATTTAGGTCTACTTAGCTTAGATAGAGAGACTAGGGTTAATTTGGAGCCAATTAGAATTAGAACACAGTGGTTTTGATTTATTGTGCAATATTTATATCACTTAGTGCACCTTACCGTTGCTTCGATATTTAGAGCACTACACTAGCTATTACCTTCAAACAAATTTTATACACTTTTCTTAGACATGCCGGTCTACCATTCTGACCTTTGTGTAACTCATAAATACTCTCTTTTGTGCTTTATTTTAGTCGCACAATATTAGTTACAAACGTCCATGTTTAAATTTAATTAAATCCAACTTTGCATCTTTGTCCGTTCCAATCAAAATTGGAGACACAACTTCATCCCATTTTGTCCAACCCAAATTATGACATTATTCTATTTCGAGTCTTCTACGTCCATAATACTTGTGTCCCACCCAATTTTAACCCTATGTATTTCCAATTAATTAAAGAGCACCACTTACACTAATTTTAATTAAATTGGTGTAAGGACCCAACCTCACCCAAAACTAGACCCAACTCCAAACCAAACCCCCACTCACACCCTCAAGGTTCATACTAAACACCATACACCATTTTAGTCTACTACATCACACCAAACATGATGTTTTGCCTCATCGAATCCCAAATTCTACTATTTGTGCAATTTCCTAATTATTAAGGGACTTTTATGCAAATATGCAATGAGGTGTCCCCCTCACATTGGACCCAACACATGAAGAACATCATCCCCCCTTCTTGATCGGTCCACCCTATTCTCCCCTATTTGTTGTACTTCCTACAACTTTTCCTCCCTACATCCTCACCCTCCATTTCAAAATCCCTCCATCCTAGCCATCCCTTTATCATGTTGAGGTTTTCTACCTCCCCAAAAATATCTTCCAACCGGCCCTAATCCCAAGGAGAGCCCCCCCCTCTCTCTTCTATATATACTATATTCTCTATCTCTCTCTAAAACCAACTCACAGCCACCATTACCCAAAGAAACCCTAAAGAAAACTACTTCACCACCACCATCACCAACCCGCACCACCCGTTCCTTCGACCGCTACCCTTTCCTCCGACCACCTCTGCACAGCTCCACCGCCACCAGCACGACTTCCTCCTCCTCCTGTCCCCGCCCTCGACCACCGCCAGCATCCCCGCCATCAGTAACCACTGCCACAGTCGTCACCAACAACACCATCACCATCACCCGACTCTTCTTCCCCTCGACCCGACTCTCCTCCGCTCGTCTCCTCCACCATAGCCACCATCGACCCCGGCCGTCTCCACTACCGTCACCCCCACCCCACCATGTCTACCACGACCACCCTGTCATCGCCACCACCATCGTCTCCACCACTCCCCGACATTACCGACCCGATCACCATCAACAACACCATCATCCTCATCCCCAGTCACCCCCACCACCACCACAGCAACCCGGCCACCTCCACCACCACCTTAGCCATCGCCCTGCCACTGCCAGTAACTCGCCACCACACCACGACCACCCTGCCACCGTCGTCGACGCTGCACCTGCTGCTGTGACCCGCACCACCCTGTCGACACAGTAGCCATCGCAGTTACTGTACATGCCGGAGACCGGCCACCTCGTGCAACAGACACCCCCCCGGACACAAAATTATCGACTAGGTATATTCCTATTATTTTGCTATGTACATATATATCGACGTAATGTTGTATAGACACGTGTAGTGTATGTGAACCTTGTGTTTGTGTTTAAGTGTTAATATTTTAGAATAGGTATTAATGTTAGTATTTACCTCATATTAATTATGACTATTTTTAATAAGGAACACTGTGTTGACCAAGGATTAGACACTGGTTTCGTGCACACAAATGTGTTAGCTAGGATTTATAATTTAGTTTTATACGTCATTTAGTTGTAACGTATTCTTATAACATGATAGCTAGGACATGGTATTTTTTGTATTATACGTACTAGTTTTATATAACGTATCTTGTTAATTCGTTGTCTCGGTGTACATTATAAATGAGGATATGACACGTGCACATGCGACCCTGCTAGATGACCAGTTGTGACCCTTGCGTCAATTCCTAAGAGTAGCATAGTATTTCCTGTGCATACTATTGTAGTGACTGATGATCGTATTATTATATTATATTATATGTATAGGGTTGCTGGACCATTCATGCGAGACTTCAGGAGCAGGTTATTGGCACTCGCAGCTTGAAGACCCAGGCAAGTATAACTTGCCATATTGTCACGCCCCAGTCCCAAAATACCGAGGTACCGGACACGTGGCAATGGCCAGCAGCACACACCGATGGACAAACCCAATTTAATGGATCCATCGGGGCATGCTTAAGCTGTAATATAACAATAAGTAGGTCCAATGATACAAGTCACAGTCTATACTAATCTCATCCATAACAGATAATCACAGATCAAATGCCAGAATAACGCAAATAAAATAAACTAACAAATCTCAATAAAAGTGTCTCGGAGAACAATCCGAGAACAAGTCTGATACATCAATGAAATAGACTGGAAATGAAATAACTAGAACAGAAATAAATGAGTATCTCAAGATAATACTCAGGAGAAGTCCTCAGGTACGACCTCGTCCTCGGGTGTCGGTACAGCTCCTGTATCAGCTCCTGCTGCTGTCCCGTATACCTCGGGATAGATCTCGTCTGCAAATCCTGGGGACATAATTCGGATCCAGGTCCTCAGGGGACATAGCAAGGTACAGATAATACAAGCCAAAATAAATGCAGTGCAGTAGATAATAAAATAAATAGGGTAAGTATGTAACCATCTATGTGAAATGCAAGTGAGAGCATCACGAGTACTCAGGCTGAGCCACTACAAACTCTGCGTCGGGGAGCCGGTAGTGGTAATAACCGGTAGTGGGTCTAGCTCTCCTCCGAGAGTCTACAACCTCGCAATAATACAGATTTTATATATATATGATCAGCCTGTAGCCTGTGTGTCTCTCCCCACCCAATGTAATCACACGTCTCATGTCCATGACACGCAAGATCATAGCTAATGCAACAAGTCATCTAATATCTAGGAATATAATATCTATGTCAATCCTGCATCCTACACAGAATCACCATGAATATCTCAGAAAAATTCTGTCTCATGTATAGTGTCAAGTGTCATGGGTTATAATGTACTTGATAAGACAAGTACGAGAAATATGGGGTCTCGATATCCATGTCTAGATGACAATACACAACGCCGCGTACGATATTGGCACCCGACTATTAATCGGACGCTAAGTAAGTCACACGATCCTAGGTCCAGCATGCACAACAATATAAAAATAGGGCAAGGAAATATGTAGCAAGAACTGCAAAGTTTGGCAAGGTACACTTGCCTGGGGTCCTGGCTCCAACTGTAGCTCTGGTCTCAGTGTGATCTGCAGGTACTACTCCGGTTGCTGAAATAAATATTACCATTAGATTCAGAAAATATCAAATAGCTAAGAACGCCTGTCCTTGAGTCCAATTTGGACACAAGGGCAAAAATGATATTTCCGGGTCAAAGCGGGGTCCACATGTGGGCCACTTTGCACCAAAAAACGTGTAAGGGTCAAAGGTCTCCAAATTCGTCAAACTCAGTGTCAATAAGTCAAGAATGATGATACGAACCCAACGGAACTTCCAGAATTGGATTCTACTGAGCCGATCACAAAATCGTCCGTCAAGTGGAGCCTGTGGGGCCCACGATACGCAATTTTGTCAATGTTCTCAGAATTGAACCAAACTTAGGTCACAGGACCAGCGTATTGCTACGAGTCCGATGGCACAAGTTTCGTCTCGATCCGACGTGTGTACACAAAGTTACAACGTGTTCCAGAATAGACGGATACGGGACGGTAACGGTGGATACACGTTGATTCCGGTGTGCACGCACATCCAAATCAACTTCTGTGAAATTCTGCACATCCGTATCAACGGCACGCACATTTCGGTAAAGACCGCGTGCGACCAAGTCGTCCCGTTTGGCAGGGCGTACTCAGTTCCGGGGTGAAACATGGCGTTGGTTTTCCTGTTTTTGGATCGCGGTTTACGATCACCACAGGACACGATGCACCGAGCGGGTTGCACGGGCACCGAGAGGGTCATACAGTTTATGCGACGCAACTGACGAAATCGAAAACGGAATCACGAGGTGAGAGGAATCGTTACCTGAATAGGGCTCCGTGAATCTGACTTTCACGTGTCCGCGTCGTGTCCGAGTCGTGTCTAGGGTTAGGGTTTTGGCTAGGCTCTGTCGGCCGGAGGCGACGGCTCGGGGATGGCTCGTCGACGGAATGGCGCTGCACGACGGGGAGGCCGGGCGGCTGGGGAAGGCGCTGGCCGGAGGCGGCGGCGCTGCGGCGAGATGGGGACGCTCGGAGCTGCTGCTAGGGCTTGCTGGAGGAGGAAGAAGGAGGAGGAGAGGGCGGCCGGGGCGGCGTTGGTGAGGGTGGGGCACGGCGAGGGGAGACGACTGCGCTATGGTGGTCGGGTCGAGGTTTTCGACGGGGGATTTGGCCGGAGAAGAGGGGGCTGCGGGGGATTTAAATAGGGCGGAGGAGGACGTCGAGATGGTGGGGTGCGGTAGCTCAGGCGTCGGGATGTTCTGTTCTAGCGAGGAGAGGCGGGGTACTCCGGCGAGGTGGTCGTCGTCGGGAGGAGGTCGAGAGGTCGGGCCGGTGGCTAGGAGGTTCGTCGGTGAGATTGAGTCGGGGTCGACGGCTGGGGTGGAGCCGGAGTTGATGCAGAGGGGGTTGATCGGGGAGATCACGGTGGTGCCGGAGATGGGAGTCGACGGCGGGACTGAGGTGAGGGAGAGAGAGGCGACGGCAGCTTCGCGGATCCCGAGGCCCATAAATAGGTGCGCCGCCGCTCGGGAACACTGTTCCGATCTGATTTGGGATTAGGGTTTAGTTAGGGTTAACGGGTCCGGGTCGGGTTTGACTCGGATCTGACCCGACCCGTTAAGCTGGGTTGGTTCGGTTCAGTGGAGCGGTTCGGTTTAAGTTGGTTTGGTTCGGTTTAATTTCAATTAAACCCGGTTTATTTCAGGGTTTAATTAGGGTTAATTCTACAATAGTTTTTAGGGCTTTAAAAATATTTTCGGAGTCCAATAAATTCCCGGAAAATTACTCTATGTCTAGTTTTCCATTTTATACCATAAAATATTATTTTCTTAATATTTTAATACTATTTATCAGTAATTAAAAAATTATTTAATTACCAAAAGCCTAGGTTTTAATTACAAAAAAATCTCGAAAAATTCCAAAAAATTGTAAAAATCCAAATTAATAATTACTGAAAATCAGGGGGCTTACACATATTTACTGTTTAATTTAAATTATGAAATATTATATGATATCTTGTTGCATTATTTCATATAACTGTGCACGTCCGAGGTTGACTCGGGTGTAGTCGACGAGTACGTCAATGTGTAGTATAATTGACTTAGTCACTAGCTGACTCACCCATCATTGTGAGGATATTCTGATATCTTCCTAGACCTGACACTATTACACGCATCACTATGAAAAAACTCATGTTGGGATACGGGTTCACGTACCCGACCAGCTATCGATGCGTGTGACATGCATCATGGTTTAGTACGTAAGTAGGGTTATATAATTAGTTGAGACTTGGCATATAGTTACGTGGTATGAACATCATGTATTCTACTTGTATATCTATATTGGGTGGGAAGGACAACTGGTAGACATATGGGATACACACATTGGACTCCGTAGTATCCAGAGGAGCCATGGATCTAATGACTTCCTTTATTCAGATTCCACGTTCGACGGAACGATATGGACATTATACTATTTATATTCCACGTTTTATGTAGCGATATGGACGTTATACTATTCAGATTCCACGTTCTCCGGAACGATGGACGTTACTTGTACAGATGCCATACTCTTTGGAGTACGGACGTTATGCCTACACCTACCCATACGTACCAAGGTTGTCCTCACAATGCATTCACTTAGATGGTTATCACACCCCTTTATTTTATTCAGTATTTATATATGACATACATTTTTATATCTTGTTACATCCCTCTGAGGACCTAGTTCCCTTCCAGATTTGGACGAGACATATTATCCTACTGTATACGGACCTGGGCATGAGATGAGGTACGCATCCGAGGAGGAGCTTGAGGTGTTACCGTCAGAGTTCCCTTAATTACTGGTAGGCCTTCCGCCTAGGACTGGAGCATCCTTATCTAGTCAGCCGACGCCTTAGTCATTACTCTTTTATCTGTCTTTCAGTACTCTTATTTCGTCATTGTAGTGGGTTTGTTCCTACCAGACATATTTTGGATTGTACTATGATATTTCAGACTTGCGTTTATTTTCCAGTATTTATTTCAGTACTTCTTGTTTATATGGTGGATGAGATTAGACATTACCTGTTGTATGTCAGTATCAGACTTGTTAGTATTTTAGGACAGCGTAGTATATTTTGTTGGATCCATTAAATTGGGTAATCCCTCGAAGACGTATTAGCTGGCCATTGCCACGTGGCCTGGTCCCGTGTAGTTTGGGACTAGGACGTGACATAATTTTAGTGGTGGCCTATACAGGTCCTGTTTATTGCTTGTGGTATGGCAACATGCCCAGCGAGCCTGCAATAGGATAGAAATGACTAGATCTCATCCACTTTGATTACGTCTTTGAACCACATTCGTATTTTTTTAAAATATCTGCACCATGTTTGCTTGTTTCCGTACTCTTTTAATGAAGTTCTATCTCTTGCAGTAAGATAAACTTGTGCAATGGACGCGAGGCATACAGGGCCATAGTGCCATCTGCCACCGCACTTAGAGAGGAGACATCCCAGGGACCACCCGGAGAGCAGCCACCACCACAGGCCCCGGTGATCCCACAGGCCCCGCTGATACATTGGCACCAGACTTCTCTTGACGACCAGACGCAACAGTCGGAGGGCCAGACTTCTCAGACTATCCCGATGCAGCACTTTGAGGGCCAGACTTTGAGGGCTACACCGATGCCGCAGTCCGGGAGACCGACATCTGAGGAGACACCTATGACGAAGCCAGAGGTCCCACTGCCACCACCTCCACCCTTTCCACCCCAGATGCCACATTCGGAGGGACAGCTACAGATGTTCCAGTTCTTCCAGGCTATGATGCAGGCGCAGTGGCATCAGACCGAGACCCTGAGGCAGAGCTTGATGGCAGTACTAGAGAGGATACCTGCCCCAGCACCCGCACCAGCACCTACACCTATTCAGCCAGCTGGCACTGTTCGAGGGTTTCGCCAGATGGGCCTGAATTCCTTTTCGGGCAGCGAGACTGCAGAGGAGATCTCCGATTGGGTCGCCAACACGGAGATGCTACTAGAGGCTTCTCAGCTATATCCAGATCTTTGGATGATCGCAGTGAGGGCCCAACTGAAAGACAACGTCCATCACTGGTGGGACTCCATAGAGCACAGCGTCGGCAAGACACATACGTGGGAGCAGTTCTTAGAGTACTTCAATGTGAAGTATTTTTCGGCTACGGTCAGGAATGCCCTATACTCCCAGTTCCTACACCTGGAGCAAAGGAATATGACCGTAGACGCATATGACGCAGAGTTAGCCGACTTAGCAGATTTGGTGCCGCTGTCACGCCCCAGTCCCAAAATATCGGGGACTGGACACGTAGAAATGGCCAGCAGCACGTACCGATGGACAAACCCAATTTAATGGATCCATCGGGGCATACTTAAGCTGTTTTACAATAGTCAGGGTTTACTAATCTCATCCACATAATAAAGATACCAATATCAGTAAAAAACATAAACAACATCCAGTTAAAAGTAATTAAAAATCGGGGAACAACCCGATATTAAGTCTGTTTACAAATATTCTCATAAACAGGAAAAATAGTTTAATTTGCCATAAAAATTGAGCATGGAAGTAGTAGATATTCAGGAGAAGTCCTCAGCGATCACCTCATCCTCAGGTACTGGTACTGTTCCGAGAAGTGCTCATGTTCCGTACACCTCAGGGTAAATCTCGTCTGCTAAACCTGGGGACATAATCCGGATCCAGGTCCTCAGGGGACATAGCAAGGTACAAGAAAGCTCAAGCCAAAATAAATGCAGTACAGAAAATAAATGAGTAAACAGGGTAATACTAAATAACCAGCTAAGTGAAATACAAGATGAGAGCATCACTAAAACTCAGGCTGAAACTACTACAAGCTCTGTGTCGGGGAGCCGGTAGCAGTGATATCACTAGTAGAGTGCCTAGCTCTGATATAGAGTCTGAGGCCTCACAATAAATATAACACTAGTAGAGTGCCTAGCTCTGATATAGAGTCTAAGTCCTCACCATAATAAATATATATATAAATCAGCCTGTAGCCTGTGTGTCTCTCCCCATCCAATGTAATCACACGTCTCATGTCCATGACACGCAAGATCAAAACTAATACAGCAAGTCATAATATGAACTAAGAATATAATGTCTATGTCAATCCTGCATCCTACACAGAATCACCATAAATATCTCAGGAAGAATCTGTATCATGATCTGTGTCAGGTGTCCTGGGTATAATGTACTTGATATGGCAAGTACGAGAATATAAATGTCACGATATTCATCTCTAGTTGACCTTACACAACCCCGCGTACGGTGTTGGCACCCGACTATTAATCGAAATCTAAGTATGTCAAACGGCCCTAGGTTTAAGCATGTACAACAGTTAATTAAGTCAAGTAATTAAGTAACAATACTGCAGGATTTTGGCAAGGTACACTTGCCTGGGTTTCCGGCTCCAATTGTAGCTCTGGCTTCAGCGAGAATTACAGGCAGTACTCCGGTTGCTGAAACAAACATCACCATCAGATCCAAAAATATCAATCAGCTAGAAATGCCTGTCCTTGAGTCCAATTTGGACACAGGGGCAAAAATAACATTTCGGGGTCAAAGCGAGGTCCACATGTGGGCCACCTTGCATCGAAAAGTGTGTCAGGGTCAAAGGTCTCCAAATCTGTCAAACTTAGTGTCAACAGGTCAGGAACGATGATATGAACCCAACCAAAATTCCAGAAATGGATTCCAATGAGCCGTTCTCAAAATCGTCCGTCAAGTGGAGCCTATGGGGCCCACGACACACGATTTTGTCAACGTTCTCAGAATCGAACCAAACTTGGGTCAAAGGACCAGCGTATTGCTACGAGTCCAATGGCGTAAGTTTTGTTTCGATTCGATGTGTGTACACTAAGTTACAGCGAGATTCAGAAAAGTCGGATACGGGGCGTTGTTCGCGGATACGCACTGATTCCGGTGTGCACGCACATCCGAATCAGCTTCTGCGAAATCCTGCACGTCCGTATCAACGACGCGCACGTATCGGTGAAGACCGTACGGGACCAAGTCGTCCCGTTTGGCGGGGCGTACTCAGTTCCGGGGTAAAATAGGGCGTCGGTTTTCCTTTTTTGGATCGCGGTTCGCGATCACCACAGGTCGCGATGCACCGAGCGGTTTGCACGGGCACCGAGGGGGTCATGCAGGCTACGCGATACAACTGACGGAATAGAAATTAGGGCAGCGAGGAGAAAGATACGGGTACTTGAACAGGGCTCGAGAAACTGCATTTTCTCGTGTCCGCGTCGACACGAAGGGCCGTGTCCTGACCGTGTCCGGCTAGGGTTTAGGGCTTCGGGCTGCTGGCCGGAGCTTGGCGGCGCTGTGGCTAGGCCCGGGGTCATCGGAGGTTGGCGGCGAGGCGGGCGGCTCTCTGGCGGCCGGAGGCGGCGTGCTGGGGCAGCGCAGGCGGCCGGCGGCGTGCTGGGCAGCGGGCTGGAGGGGCTGCGGGGCCTGCTGCTAGGGCATCGAGCTCGGGTCGACTGAGGCGGGGAGGGGCAGAGCCGTGCGGCGAGGCGCTGGGAGGAAGGAGATGGCTCGGGCGCGGAGGGCTGGAGGCTGACGGCGAGGTCCGGGAAGGTGCAGGGCGGCCGGAGCGAGGGGGAGACGGTGGAGTCAAGGCGGGCATCAGGTTTAAATAGGGTCAGGGGGAGGTGGAGCGGCCGGAGGCTGCCGGAATAGGAAGGGGAGGCGTCGGGGTCGAAAGGGCGGCTGGTGGGAAGGGGAACCGGAGCGGCGCGACGGAGAAGTCGGCCGGCCGCTCGTCGGTTACGGGACTGAACAGTTGGGGAGGAGAAGGGTTGCGGGCCGGGTCTTAAGCGGGTCGGGTCGGACCCGGATCTGACCCGCTAAGGGGGTTGGGTCGGTTCGGTTTAATATTGGGTTCGAGTAAACCGGGTTCAATTAATTAGGTTAAATTAATTAATAGTTTTTAGGGCTTTAAAATTACTTCCGGGGTCCAATAAATTCCCGAAAAATTATCCTATGTCCAGATTTTTATTTTACACCAAAAAATATTATTTTCATAATATTTTAATATTATTTAATATCATTTAAAAATCCTTTAAAATCAAAATATCTTAGTTTTAATTGCTAAAAATTACAGAAAAATGCCAGAAAATTCCTGAAATATCCAAATTATAAATGTTTGAAAATCAGGGGGATTACAGCCGCCTTGATACCCAACGATCTAGAGAAGGCCAGGAGATTCCACCACGACCTGACTTTCGAGCTGCAGAGGTACACCACCACCTAGGCAAGGATTTCTTATGAGAAGGTTCTGTCAGAGGCGAGGATCCAGGAGGCCATTAGCAAAGGATCGAGACGTTCCAGCATGACCGTACCAGCCAGAGCCCAGCATGGAGCAGGAGAACCGATCCGTCGTCCAGAAGTGCAGACACAGCAGAGGACAGTGCCATACCAGCAAAAGGAGCTTCCGACTTGCCACTACTGTGGTAAGAGAGGGCATTTTCGGAAGGACTGTCGAAAGAGACTAGGGACATGCATGATTTGTGGAGCGAGCCTGCACCAAGCCCGAGACTGCCCACAGCGCAGAGATGCAGCACCACAGACAGGACAGAGGCCAGCAGCACCAGTCCTGAGGATACTACCCCCGCCAAGAGGTCAACGTCCACCAGCACCCGAAGAATTTCAGAGGGGACCATCCTTGGCCCCACAGGAGGCACAGTTTGATCGAGCCAGACAACAGGCCGGAGTGCAGAGGCACGGACAAGCCTTTGCACTAGCAGCAACTGAGGAAGAAACAGAAGGAGAAGCTATCACGGGTACCATTTTAGTTGCATCATTACCTGCGACTGCATTGTTTGATTCTGGTGCTACATTATCTTTTATATCTGGTAGTTTTGTAGCTATGCATAGAGTAGCTACTTCTCCCTTACCTAAGAGTTAGAAGATAATTACCGGAGGAGGCATCGTACCGGTTACCAGCACTATTAGAATATGCTCGGTAGTTGTGTGTGGTCGAGAGATGAGAGCGCAATTTTTGGTATTCCCGATGCCAAACTTCGACGTTGTGCTAGGCATGGACTGGTTGAGCCAGTACAATGCCATACTGGATTACCGGAGGGGTAGCATCATTTTTAGACCGCCAGATCACCCGGAGTTCGAGTACATGCGAGGGACTATCGAGCGAGGAGTAGGACATACAACTGGGGCTTATATAGCTATGGAGACGATACCCCCACCAATAGTTACAGAGTTCGAGGATATTTTCCCGGAGGAATTGCCAGAATTACCGCCAGATAGAGACGTAGAGTTCACTATTGAGTTAGTACCCGGAGCAGCACCGGTATCTTTAAATGTGTACCGGTTGGCGAAGAAGGAAATGGATGAGCTGAAGCTACAGTTAGAGGAGTTGCAGATCAAGGGATTTGTCCGTCTTAGTGCATCACCCTAGGGAGCACCAGTGTTGTTTGTACCAAAGAAGGATGGGATAGTCCGTATGTGCATTGATTATAGAGTCCTTAATACTTTGACTATCAAGAACAAGTACCCTCTGTCGCGGATTGATGATTTGTTCGACCAGCTAACAGGAGCAGTGGTATTCACGAAGATCGACTTGAGATCGGGTTATCACCAGGTAAAGGTGCGGAGAGAAGATATTCCAAAGACGACATTCAGGACTCGTTATGGTCACTACGAATTTTTGGTGATGCCTTTTGGACTGACGAATGCGCCTGCAGTATTTATAAACCTGATGAACAGAGTCTTCCACTAGTATCTGGACCGGTTCGTGGTAGTCTTCATCGATGATATCTTGGTGTATTCAAAGATCCACGAGGAGCACGAAGAGCACTTGAGGCTAGTGTTAGAGACGTTGAGGCGTGAGAGGCTCTATGCCAAGTTAAGCAAGTATGAGTTCCTCCTAGACCGTGTCGCTTTTCTCGGACACATTATCTCAGGAGATGGTATTTTGGTAGATCCAGCGAAGATTTTGTCAGTAGAGACGTGGCCGACCCCTACCAACGTCTCAGAGGTTAGGAGTTTCCTAGGACTTATCGGATATTATCGGAGGTTCGTAGAGAACTTCATAAGGATCGCATAGACGATGACCCGCTTGACCCACAAGGAGCAGGAGTTCACCTGGACAGAGGAGTGTCAGACGACGTTCGATGAGCTGAAGAAGCGTCTGACTACGACACCTATCTTGACCATACCTTCTGGACCCGGAGGATTCGTGATCTATAGCGATGCGTCCTGAAAAGGATTAGGATGCGTCTTGATACAAAATGGGAAGGTTATGGCCTATGCCTCTAGGCAGCTGAGGACCCATGAGAAAAACTATCCCACTCATGACTTGGAGCTTGCTGCAGTGATCTTTGCTTTGAAGCTTTGGAGACACTACCTATACGGAGAACAAGTGGAGATATTCATAGATCATAAAAGCATGAAGTACGTCTATACTCAGAAGGACCTAAACCAGAGACAAAGACGTTGGCTCGAGGTGATGACAGATTTTGAGATCGAGCTACAGTACCATCTGGAAAAGGCCAATGTGGTAGCTGACACATTGATCAGGAGGCACATGGCATTCTTTTTGACTACCCAATAATATATGTTGAGAGATCTAGAGCATTTGGGTATAGAGGTCATTATGCCCGAAGCAGACGGCCAGTTGTCTAGTTTTCAGGTGCAATCGACATTGGTTGAGAGGATCAAGGCTGCCTTGCCAACAGATGCCAGATTCCAGAGGCTTCGATAGAGGACAGAGGCCGGGATGCAGACATGATTGCGCATACATGAGGGCGGGACTTTGAGATGTGGAGATCGTCTCTATGTTCCGAATGGAGAACTTCGTCTGGAGATAATATCGGAGGCACACAGTTCAACATACTCTATTCATTCAGGAGGCACGAAGATGTACAGAGACTTGAGACAGTACTATTGGTGGCATGGAATGAAGATGGAGATAGCCCGCTTTGTGGCAAAGTGCCTGGTGTGTCAGCAGGTCAAGGCTGAGCATCAGAGGTCTGTAGGTTTATTTCAGCCGCTCCCGATACCTGAGTGGAAATGGGAGCATGTCACTATGGATTTCGTTACGGGCTTTACGAGAAGTCCTAGTGGTCGTAATGCAGTATGGGTAATCGTGGATAGACTCACTAAGTCCGCTCACTTTTTATCCTTCAGAGTTGGGCAGTCTATAGAGGTCTTAGCAGATATGTATATGAGAAAGATCGTGCGACTGTATGGAGTGCTAGTCAGTATAGTGTCTGACAGGGATATGAGGTTCATATCTTACTTTTGGCGGAGTATACAAGAGAGTCTCGGTACCCGCTTAAAGTTTAGCATATCATATCACCCGCAGACAGATGGCAAGTTCGAGCGTACCATTTAGACGCTGGAGGACATGTTGAGGGCGTGCATGCTTGATTTTAGTGGATCATGGGAGGACCATTTATATTTGGTCGAATTTTCCTACAACAATAGCTATCAAGCGAGCATTCAGATGTCTCCCTATGAAGTATTGTATGGCAGGAAGTGTCGTTCCCCAGTGTGCTGGAGCGATGTGGGCGAGAGGCAGATTCTTGGGCCAGAGTTGGCTGTTCGTACAGTGGAGAAGGTGAAGAAGATCCAAGGGCACCTGCGAGCTGCACAGGACAGACAAAAGCATTGGGCAAATGTGCATCGACGACCCCTAGAGTTCCAAGTTGGAGATCATGTGTTTATGAAAATCTCACCTACCCGAGGAACCATCAGGTTTGGAGGCAGAGAAAAGCTGAGTCCGAGGTACATCGAACCATTCGATGTGTTAGAGCGTATCAGAGAGGTTGCTTACAGATTAGTATTGCCACAAACATTAGAAGGAGTTTATGACATCTTCCATGTATCTCAGCTAAGAAGGTACATGCCAGATCCAAGTCATGTGCTTGACCACTCGGAGATCACAGTTGGGCCGAGTTTTTCATACCATGAGGAGCCTGAAGAGATTCTGGACAGAAGCGAGAAGGTATTACGAGGTCAGACTATCCCTCTAGTTCGTGTCGTATGGACTTATCATGCACCAGGCGAGTCGACCTGGGAACGAGAGGATGATATTCGACAGCATTTTTTTCTATCTTTTCGAAGGCCTAGGTATGTAGTAGCTTTTAATTTCAGTCAATAGTTTTACCATATGTCTGTTTTAATTTCGAGGACGAAATGCTCTAAGGAGGGTAGATTGTAAACCCCCTCGACCAAATTTAGATCTACTTAGCTTAGATAGAGAGACTAGGGTTAATTTGGAGCCAATTAGAATTAGAACACAGTGGTTTAGATTTATTATGCAATATTTATATCACTTAGTGCACCTTACCGTTGCTTCGATATTTAGAGCACTACACTAGCTATTACCTTCAAACAAATTTTATATACTTTTTCTAGACATGCCAGCCTACCATTCTGACCTTTGTGTAACTCATAAATACTCTCTTTTGTGCTTTATTTTAGTCGCACAATATTCGCTACAAACGTCCATATTTAAATTCAATTAAATCCAACTTTGCATCTTTGTCCGTTCCAATCGAAATTGGAGACACAACCTCATACCGTTTTGTCCAACCCAAATTATGACATTATTCTATTCTGAGTCTTCTACGTCCATGACACTTGTATCCTATCCAATTTTAAACCTATGTATTTCCAATTAATTAAAGAGCAGCACTTACACTAATTTTAATTAAATTGGTATAAGGACACAACCTCACCCAAAACTAGACCCAACTCCAACCCAAACTCCCACTCACACCCTCAAGGTTCATACTAAACACCACACACTATTTTAGCCCACTACATCACACCAAACATGGTGTTTTGCCTCATCCAATCCCAAATTCTACTATTTGTGAAAATTTTCAATTGTTAAGGGACTTTTATGCAAATATGCAATGAGATGTCCCCCTCCCATTGGACCCAACACATGAAGAATCTTATCCCCCCTCCTTGATCGGTCCACCCTACCCCCCCCATTTGTTGTACTTCCTACAACTTTTTCTCCCTACATCCTCACCCCCCATTTTAAAATCCCTCCATCCTAGCCATCCCTTTATCATGTTGAGATTTTTCAGCTCCCAAAAAATATCTTCCAGCCGGTCCTAATCCCAAGGAGAGCCCCCTCTCTCTCTCCTACATATACTATACTCTCCCTCTCTCTAAAACCAACTCACAGCCACCATCACCCAAAGAAACCCTAAAAAAAACTACTTCACCACCACCATCACCAACTCACACCACCCGTTCCTCCGACCGCCACCCTTTCCTACGACCACCTCTGCACAGCTCCACCGCCACCAGCATGACTTACTCCTCCTCCTGTCCCCGTCCTCGGCCACCGCCAGCATCCCCGCCACCAGTAACCACTGCCACCGCCGTCACCAACAACACCATCACCATCACCCGACTCTTCTTCCCCTCGACCCGACTCCCCTCCGCTCGTCTCCTCCCCCATAGCCACCGTCGACCCCGGCCGTCTCCACCACCGTCACCCCCACCCCACCATCTTTACCACGACCACCCTGTCATCGCCACCACCGTCGTCTCCACCACTCCCCGACATCACCGACCCGATGACCATCAACAATACCATCATCCTCATCCCCAGTCACCCCTTCCGCCACCACAGCGACCCGGCTACCTCCACCACTGCCTTAGCCACCGCCCCACCTCTGCCAGAAACTTGCCACCATACCTTGACCACCCTGCCACCGCCGCCGTCGCTGCATCTGCTGCCGGAGCTGCTGCTGTTATGTGCTGCTGTGACCCGCACCACCCTGTCGACACAGTAGCCACCGCAGTTACTGTACATGCCGGAGACTGGCCACCTCATACAGCGGACACCCCCCCCCCGGACACAAAATCATCGACTAGGTATATTCCTATTATTTTGTCATGTATGTATATGTCGACGTAATGTTGTATAGACACGTGTAGTGTATGTGAACCTTGTGTTTGTGTTTAAGTGTTAATATTTTAGAATAGGTATTAATGTTAGTATTTACCTCATATTAATTATCACTATTAATAAGGAACACTGTGTTGACCAAGGATTAGACACTGGTTTCGTGCACACAAATATGTTAGCTAGGATTTATAATTTAGTTTTATACGTCATTTAGTTGTAACGTATTTTTATAACATGATAGCTAGGACAGGGTATTTTCTGTATTATACGTACTAGTTTTATATAGCGTATCTTGTTAATTCGTTGTCTTGGTGTACACGGTAATTGAGGATACGACACATTTACGTTTTAGCCATGTGCACACGCGCACGCGACCCTGCTAGATGACTAGTTGTGACCCTTGCATCAATTCCTAAGAGGAGCATAGTGTTTCCTGTACGTACTATTATAGTGACTGATGATCGTATTATTATAATATAATATATTATATTATATGTATAGGGTCGCTGGACCATTCAGGCGAGACTTCAGGAGCAGGTTATTGGCACTCGCAGCTTGAGGACCCAGGCAAGTATAACTTGCCATATTTACTGTTTAATTTAAATTATGAAATATTGTATGATATCTTATTGCATTATTTTATATAACTGTGCGCGTCCGAGGTTGACTCGGGTGCAGTCGATGAGTACGTCGATGTGTAGTGTAATTGACTTAGTCACTAGCTGACTCACCCATCATTGTGAGGATATTCTGATATCTTCCTAGACCTGACACTATTACACGCATCACTATGACAAACTCATGTTGGAATACGAGTTCATGTACCCAACTAGCTATCGGTGCGTGTGACATGCATCACAGTTTAGTACGTAAGTAGGGTTATATAATTAGTTGAGACTTGGCATATAGTTACGTGGTATGCACATCGTGTATTCGACTTGTATATCTATTGGGTGGGGAGGACAACTGGTAGACATATGGGATACACACATTGGACTCCGTAGTATCCAGAGGAGCCACAGATCCAATGACTTCCTTTATTCAGATTCCACGTTTGACGGAACGATATGGACGTTATACTATTCAGATTCCATGTTCTATGTAGCGATATGGACGTTATACTATTCAGATTCCACGTTCTCCGGAACGATAGACGTTACTTGTACAGATGCCATACTCTTTGGAGTACGGACGTTATGCCTACACCTACCCATACGTACCAAGGTTGTCCTCACATTGCATTCACTTAGATGGTTAGCACACCCCTTTATTTTATTCAGTATTTATATATGGCATACATTTTTATATCTTGTTACGTCCCTTTGAGGACCTAGTTCCCTTCCAGATTTGGACGAGACATATTATCCTACTGTGTACGGACCTGGGCAGGAGTCGAGGTACGCATCCGAGGAGGAGCTTGAGGTGCTACCGTCAGAGTTCCCTTAATTACTGGTAGGCCTTCCGCCTAGGACTGGAGCATCCTTATCTAGTCAGTCGATGCCTTAGTCATTACTCTTTTATCTGTCTTTCAGTACTCTTATTTCGTCATTGTAGTGGGTTTGTTCCCACCAGACATATTTTGGATTGTACTATGACATTTCAGACTTGCGTTTATTTTCCAGTATTTATTTTAGTACTTCTTGTTTATATGGTGGATGAGATTAGACATTACCTGTTGTATGTCAGTATCAGACTTGTTAGTATTTTAGGACAGCGTAGTACATTTCGTCGGATCCATTAAATTGGGTAATCCCTCGGAGACGTATTAGTTGGCCATTGCCACGTAGCCTGGTCCCGTGTAGTTTGGGACTGGGGCATGACATAAAGTTCTCCAAATTCGTCAAACTTAGTGTCTACGAGTCCAGAACGATGACACGACCTTAACGAAATGTCCAAAATTGGATTTCGGTGTGCCGGTCACGAAATCACCCGTCAAGTAGAACCGTAGGGCCCGCAAAATAGTATTTCGTCAACGTTCTCAGAATCGAATCAAATTTGGGTCACAGGACTAGCGTAACGCTACGAATCTGATGGCACAAATTTTGTTGTAAAACGACAAACACACACAAAATTATGATGAGTGTCAGAACATACCGATACAGTATTTTTTTACGGATACGCGTTGATTCCGGTGTGCACGCACATCCAAATCAAGTTTTGCAAAATCCTACACATCCGTGTTGATGATACGCGCCTTTCGGTGAAATTCTCACGCGACAAAGTTGCCTTGTTTGGCAGGACGTGTCCCGTATCGAGAAAATTTGGGTTTAGAAAATCAAATTTTTTGCAGATTTGAACATCAAATAATTCACAGAATACATCAAATAATTCATAGAATACATCAAATAAAAAGATAGTGTTTAAAGAGATTAAAACTAGGTTATGCTGTCAAGAAGCCTGTTCAAGTTGAATTTTAAAATATTAACTAGGTTGGAAGAAATTAGACACGAACATGGGAGATTGGAATAGTTTTGTTCCTAAAATTAAGTCATTATTTTCTTGTTTTGTCGGCGTCGTCGGTTCGTCGGCGTCGTCGGCGTTCGTCGGCGTCGTCGGCTGTCGACAGCCGTCGGCAGCGTGTCTGGACGGTAGGGGAGAAATGTGGCTGATGGCTGTCTGGTCTGATGTATATATAGGGGTGTGAAGGGGGGGTTTCAGGGAGAGGGAGAGAGGGGTCGGGGCAGTTTCGGGGAAGGGTAGGGAGCGGTCGGTTTGGGGTTACTGTAGCGGGGATGGGTTCGGGTCCATGGGTTGGTTTCGAGTTTAGGGTTCGGGTTCGAATTTAGGATCCGGATTTGGTTTAGGTTTGGGTTTAATAATTATTATCATATATATATATATATATATATATATATATATATATATATATATATATATATATATATATATATGGCCATAAAAATAGGTTTGAACCCCAAATAATTTTCAGGAAAATTCTACAATATTCTTATAATAGTTGTACACCAAAAAATATATTTTATGCGTAATATTATCAATTAATTAAATACACATAAATATTTATCCATGAATATTATATTATTCTAATTAACTAAAATAAATAAAAATTCTTAATCTCAATAATTACATAATAAAATTTAAAATTAAATCTAAAAAATCAGGGGGTTTATATCAGTAGCTACTGAAAATATCTAAGGGCATTGATGACACTGAACCACGTAACATCGATGAATGTCGACAAAGAAAAGATTGGCCAAAATGGAAGGATGCTATTCAAGCAGAATTGGATTCCCTTAATAAACATGGAGTGTTCGGACCTATAGTACAAACACCAAAATACGTCAGACCGGTAGGTTACAAGTGGATGTTTATAAGAAAGCGAAATAAAAAGAATGAAATCGCTTGATTTAAGGCACAATTAGTGGCACAAGGGTTTTCTCAGAGACTCGGGCTTGATTACGAAGAGACGTATTCTCCCATAATGGATGCAACAACGTTCTATTATTTGATAAGTCTGACAGTTGAGAAAATGCTGGACATGAGACTTATGGACGTTGTAACAGCCTATCTATATGGTGATTTAGATAGTGATATCTATATAAAAATCTAAGATGAATTTAACATACCCATCTCAAAAGCTAAGAACATGCATTCCATAAAGTTAAGAATTTCCTTGTACGGTTTGAAATAATCCGGAAGGATGTGGTACAACCGTCCTAGTGAATATATGAAAATGGAGGGATAAGAGAATAAACCTATATGCCCATGTGTCTTCATAAAGAAATCTAAGGAGGGTTTCACTATAGTTGCAGTAAATGTCGATGACATAAACTTGATTGGGACAAGACATGAAATCAATGAGACTGCAAACTATCTGAAAAAGGAGTTCGAGATGAAAGATCTCGGAGACACGAAATGTTGTCACGGATTACAAATTGAGCATTGCGCTAATGAAATTTTAGTGCATCAATCCAAATACACAGAAAATATATCAAAACAGTCATTATGGATAAAGCCCATCCCCTTAGCACTCCAATGGTTGTTCGATCTTTAGATATCAATAAAGATCCATATCTTCCTAAGGACGACAATAAAATGATGCTAGGACCCAAAGTACCGTACCTTAGTGCCATTGGGGCATTAATATATATATATCACAATGTACAAGGCCAGACATATCATTCTATGTCAATCTGTTGGCTAGATATAGCTCGGCGCCAACTCGCAGATATTGGAATGGCATTAAATATGTGATGAGATATCTTCGTGTAACTACCGACATGGGATTATTTTATACTTGTGGTTTATCTGACATCGCGAATCTAGTTGGCTTTGCAGATTCAGATTATTTATCTGATCCCCATAAAGTAACTGGATATGTGTTTCTTAATAGCAATGCAATTATTTCTTGGCGTTCAACAAAACAGACAGTGGTTGCTACCTCCTCAAATCACTTAGAAATATTGGCTCTCCATGAAGCAAGCAGAGAATGTATTTGGCTGAGATCGTTGATTCAACACATTCGTATCCCATGTTACCTTTTTCCTACCACAGATACTCCAACTATTATTTATGAGGATAATGCAACATGTATTGCACAAATTCAAAGTGGATTCATTAAAGGAGACAAGACCAAGCACATCTCACCGAAGTTTTTCTATACTCATGAGCTTCAGAAGAACTTTGATATTAACGTCCTACAAGTTCGCTCAAGTGATAATCTTGCAGACTTGTTCACCAAATCGTTGTCAAAGTCAACTTTTCAGAAACTAGTTCATGGAATTGGAATGCGACGTCTTCATCAGCTGACTGTTCAGGATCAACATCATCAGGGGGAGTAATTATTTTTAGGAGAAGATACATTTTGTATGGACTATAATGCGTTGTACTATTTTTTCTTAATCATGGATTTTTTTCATTGGATTTTTTCTGACAAGATTTTAATGAGGCAACATTAAGCGTGTTCAACACCTATCTAAGTCATCCTAAAGATTATACTGTTTTCTTTCGCACAGGTTTTGTCCTAATGGATTTTTCTGGTAAAGTTTTAACGAGATAATAGGCTCAGAGATTGTGGTCATCCAAAGGGAGAGTGTTATAACGTAGATTACTAAAGGGTTCGATTCCCACTTTATATTTTAGTCCCACATTGGTTAGAGATTAGGATTACACCTTCATTGAGTTGTATAAATAAGGCATTTGCCTCCCACTATGTGATTATACGAATAATAGATCTTCTCTTTTATTTTCTTCTTCCTTCTTCTACGTGTATTCTAACTGTAACTATTATTTTCAACAATATAAGAGGTAAAAAAAATATACTGATCATATTGCCTAAAGACACATGGAATGCACATGCGCGTGACTAGTAAGAAATTAATAAGGGAAAACATATTTTATTTTATTTCAAGCAATTAGGTAATTAAATTTAATATTTTAAATTATCTATATATAACAAAGGAAAGTGTTGTTTCTCCCAAAAAATATGGAAGCATATAAAAAATTTTGATTAAAAAATAGGAGGTATATCAAGTTGGCGACCGTGTATATATATCTCTATTAATATAGGTGGCTTGAAAATGGCTCAAAATTGAGCCGTCTAAGTCGTTTGTAAATACTTCATTAATTATTTTAAAAAACTAACTAATTGTTTAACTACTTAATATGATTTAACTATAATTAAACATATTTAACTCAAGTGGTTAAGGAGGAATGTATTTTTCTTGTTTGCTTGAGTTCAATTCCTAGGGACTTATAATAAATTCATATTTAATTTTTTTCAATATTTTTTTGTGTGTGTGCAATGCACATGCATGTTACTAGTGTCAATAAAAACCTTTAAACTAATTAGTTACGTGCACGTGCATTGCACGTGCGAAAAAAATTGTTAAAAAAAATAAATGTAAAATTATTATAAATATTGTCATTCCTAGGAATTGAACTCAAGCAACAAAAAATAACCTTCCACCTTAACCACTTTAGTAAGAATTGTTTAGTTGTAAATAAATAATATTAGATAGTTAAATAATTAGTTATTTTAAAAATATAGTTAGTGGAATATTTACATACGACTTAAATAGTTCAATTTTGAGACGTTTTCAAGTCTCATTATAAAGAGTAGCGATATAAATATTATTACAAATATTATTAAATTATATAATGACAAACAATTTCGAAAACCGAATTATCAAGAGTGTGAGAGGCAAGGGAATAATTAGTTCTATATAATATAAATTTTGGGCTTATATCATACTTTCATGCAATGTGAAAATCTTATGCAACATATGTAACATTTGTTTTGAATCTATTGTTTGGCGGCATGTAAATGTTATTGTGGCGTTTACGAATTTATTGTTTTTGAATGATGTAATTGACATGCATGATTGTAATTGTTTACAATAAATGAAACTACATTGGTTGGTTGTGTCTTTTATAACATTAAAAAAAAAAGAATACAAATGTTACAATTAAGTAGTTTTACTATCGTTTTGGCCACAACACGTGATGTGGTAGTTGAAGAAATTGATACAATATTTGTTGTACCAATTCTATTATTTACATCAAACCGAATATTTGAATGGGTGAAAGTGGTACAACAATTATTACATGTATTTCCATTCCATCCAGCCAAACATCAACTTTTATTACATAATAGGATTTACAAGCATATCAATTGTATTTAACTTATTGAATTCCTAACTTTCTCCATTAATTGGCAGCCAAGAACTTTCATATTATATAATATTATTCATGTGATGTATAATTAGCTAGAGCTATATTTGTCTACATCTTTATATGATAGAAAAAAAAAATTATAACCTAACAATTTCCTTTCTAAGTCTGAGACATAATAGGAATTAGGAAGAAAATTAGAACGATGTATTAGTAATCATATTTTATTTTAGCATATTATTATAAAAAAAAAAATTCTAAAATAAAAACTTGAAAATTTTGATTATTTTGTTAGCACAAAATTAGATTAAATGTATTTTAATAATGATAACGTTGTTTGCCATTAAATGCGAAAGTTTGGAAAAAAACTTGATTTAATTGAACAAACTAAAGAGAGTACATAGAGGAGTCCTAAACAGATAGTCTAAGAACAAATTTTGTGTTCTGGGGGTAACGATGGAGGGTTAGGAGTGTAGCAACTCTCTTTACTCCGTGGACGATCCGAAGCGGAACCTCTTCTCTCTTGCTCGAGTGTAGATTTGCAGATAGCCAGCCCGCCTTTTATTCGGATGTGGTACCCTACTATTTATAATCATCCTAGGAGCGCATATGTTGGGCCGCATGGATGCTGGAGGGTGCCACGTGCCCTTTCTTGACAGGGTGCAGCTGTAACCATGAGCAGGTCGAGCTGCCACGTGGGCACTCGTTGGGATTTTCGGTTGCTGAAGATCTTGGTGGTTCTCGTCCTTTGTGGGCGTGACTTGGTCAGCTTGACACATAGTCCGCACTTGGTTGGAGAAAATTACTCTAGTCGTAACATCAAGATTTGGTCTTCATGGAGTCTGAAACCCATGTGGCCAGAGACGCATGGGACGCATGAAGTTTGGGACTCGTGGAGCCAGAGACACATGGACCGCATGGAGTCTGGGACGCATGGTGCCAGAGACGCCCGAGACCGTATGGAGTCTGGAACGCATGGAGTCCGAGACGCACGGAACCACATGGGACCAGAGACGCATGGGACCGCATGGAGTCTGGGATGCGTGGAGCCAGAGACGTATGGAGCGCATAGAGTCTGTGATACATGGAGCCGCATGAGGCCGGTTGTGCTGTATACGCTGCGCTGTACATCCTTCGAGAGTAAAGTTCTGTGCTGACGTGAGACTTCTGTCATTTAGTGTGTTCACGTCTTTTGAGGCAATCCAGAAAATCATTTTGGTCAAAATTTTATGTCAGAGACTATCCTGCTGATGAGACGCCACGTTAGGTCATTATGCGGCCAAGCTGCTTTGGCTAATTGGGGATGCATGGATGTCGTCTTTTTGGGCCGCAGGGTGACTCTGCGGTCTGATTTGAGCCTCCTTTTGGGGCGCATGGATGTTGGACGCATGAACGTGTGCTGCCAAGCTGGCATCTAGGCTTGGTTCAACCATTTTGGGGAGCTTAACCGCCTTCTTGTAGACTTCTGGGAACTTAACCGTTGGTTGCATGCAGATTTTTCAGAAGTCAAACCGTCGAATTCGTCCTTTCTAGGTTCATCATTGCAATTATTGCCGTCATGCGAACCGTCGCTTTCTTTTATAAATACCACTGCTGTAGCGTCCCGCTTCGCGTCGACGCTATGTACAAATGAGATGGCCTTGCTTGCTCCAACGGAAGTCTTCTCGGAGAGTTCCCGACCGATTAATCAAGGTGAGTGGGCAGAACTGCATTCTCTGATTCTTGCACGACTTAATAATGAATCTGAGTTTTAAATGCTTGTTTGCTTAAGAAGAATGTTTTCATAAGAAAATGATAGAACCGACTCAGCATGCTAATAAGAGAACTCACATAGCTCGTCACTGAAACGAATATGCTGCCTAGCTAAGAGAATATGTATGCTTGTCTAATAAGAGATAGAACCATTGCTATGCTAAGAAGATAGAACTGTATGTTTTACTTGATGTAATAATAGACCCGTGCCATGCTAGTCTCAACTAAAAGATCGTTTATATGTTTGCTTGTCATCGTGTTTATATGGCTTGTCTTGAATGCTTGTTTCGATGTGAGAGTAAATGCTTGTCATGTGTGTGCTAGACTAGTAGCCCACCTGAGGTCCGGTCCTACGGGATCTTGGGGGTGCGACTATTAGGAATGTGATACGATGGTTTAAATGTGCTTGTCATGTTGTGTGCTATTGTGATAGAGACAAGAGACATGTGGGTGCTTGCGGTGGATGGGGGACAAACGATATGTGGGAGACCGATAACACGCCCTGAGCTCGGGGCATGGATATTGGAAGGGAGGATGGTGATGCGATGGGGTGAGACTAATAGTGCGCCCTGAGGATCGGTCCTTCGGGATCTTGGGGGGCGTGGCTATTAGAGGGAGGCGGTGCTTCTGTTGAGAAGAGTCGAGTCTGCATTAGAGAAGTGTATGGAGATAAGCTGCATTCAGGTCGTTAGGGAGCATGCTAGGCTAGCCTTCTTGCATACCTAACTGTTTGATGCAGAGACGGACAGGAAACTAAAGAACGGTAAAACATATATGTTTATGCAATTGTTGCTAACTTGTATGTCTGCTGCAGGGATAACCGTTCGGCCGTGGGTAAGAAATATCAGTTTATACATAAGCCTGCTTATTGATTTTGTCTGCATCGTAGAGACCACCTGTTAGCGCTTCATGCATTGCATTCGGTCGGACAATGAGACTATTAGTGAAGAGCTGAACCTTGGCTACGGCTGCTTCGACAGTAACGTGCAACCATGCGTCACAGCTGCTAATAGGATCAGAATGTGAGTCATTGGTTAGCTGGATTACCGCTACCGATCCTGAGTTACTCGGGGACCGACTTCTGATTGATAGTTAACTTGTGTGCTAGATTGATTGATGGTCCCTAAACGCTGCCTGTCCCTAGAATCCGTGCATATAATTCACCGAACACGCTGTGCACACCCGAACATGATTCCTCGTGCTTGAATTGGTTGCCTCGATTGATTGGTTGTTTGATTATGTTTTCAAAGAATGTTTCCAAATAATGTAATATGACTCTGCTAGGACTGCATGTAAAGAACCTAAGTAAAACTAGCAAGATTACTAGTAATGCAATGTTTTGCCACATGATTACTTAGTGTGGGTTTCAGGGGGTGTAGCTTCTGTTCAGTTGCTTTATCTCACCAGTACTTGTATAAAGTGCTGACCCACAGTTTGCTTGTTCTCAGGTACTCGTCCGTCTGAGGAAGCGATAGTCGTGCCTCATCCCAAGGAGCCGGAAATCTGGAGTCGATGCCTCGAGCTGCATCGAGTTTGTACCTGCTTTGAGCTGCTTTCAGATAGAGGGACATAATGTATGGAACGGTGTTATTGTAATCGAGAGAAGAGTGCTTGAGCGAATTGTAATCTCGGCCACGTGCCGCTTGTAATACTTTCGATTATCAATAAAAGAGACTATTTTTCATATGCCATTGAGTTCTTTACTTTTCTGCAATGTTATGTGCCGCTGCTTCAGTATAGAATAGCTTACTTGCCCTTGTATCAAAGCTTTGGCCTTGTGCAAGCGCACTTTAGACTTGCACGGCATCACGTCCCGATGAGAACGATTGTCCTGCGGGAGAGCTGTAACGTGGTGATTCACGTTCAGCGGGGACGATCGAGCTCGCGGGAGATTGGGGCGTGACATAATGGTATCAGAGCGACTCGATTCTTTGCCCATTCCGTTGCTTCCAACTCTGAGATGTGCCTGATGTGAGATGCAATGAACGTTCCATACAATGAGTCCATAAATATTCTCAAAGTTGCCGGCAAAAATTTTCTGGATTTGTTTTCATTGCTTGAGATATGATTTGTAGATTTCAGGATTGCTAGAGTTTTGATTTGTGATGGTGAGGGATGAGGACTATCGCTGCTTTGTGATTTCGTGAGTTTCTCCTTGAGTTTCAAGGACGAAACTCTTTATTGGTGGGTAAGTATATAGCGTCCCGCTTCGCGTCGACGCTATGTACAAGTGAGATGGCCTTGCTTGCTCCAACGGAAGTCTTCTCGGAGAGTTCCCGACCGATTAATCAAGGTGAGTGGGCAGAACTGCATTCTCTGATTCTTGCACGACTTAATAATGAATCTGAGTTTTAAATGCTTGTTTGCTTAAGAAGAATGTTTTCATAAGAAAATGATAGAACCGACTCAGCATGCTAATAAGAGAACTCACATAGCTCGTCACTGAAACGAATATGCTGCTTAGCTAAGAGAATATGTATGCTTGTCTAATAAGAGATAGAACCATTGCTATGCTAAGAAGATAGAACTGCATGTTTTACTTGATGTGATAATAGACCCGTGCCATGCTAGTCTCAACTAAAAGATCGTTTATATGTTTGCTTGTCATCGTGTTTATATGGCTTGTCTTGAATGCTTGTTTCGATGTGAGAGTAAATGCTTGTCATGTGTGTGCTAGACTAGTAGCCCACCTGAGGTCCGGTCCTACGGGATCTTGGGGGTGCGGCTATTAGGAATGTGATACGATAGTTTAAATGTGCTTGTCATGTTGTGTGCTATTGTGATAGAGACAAGAGACATGTGGGTGCTTGCGGTGGATGGGGGACAAACGATATGTGGGAGACCGATAACGCGCCCTGAGCTCGGGGCGTGGATATTGGAAGGGAGGATGGTGATGCGATGGGGTGAGACTAATAGTGCGCCCTGAGGATCGGTCCTTCGGGATCTTGGGGGGCGTGGCTATTAGAGGGAGGCGGTGCTTCTGTTGAGAAGAGTCGAGTCTGTATTAGAGAAGTGTATGGAGATAAGCTGCATTCAGGTCGTTAGGGAGCATGCTAGGCTAGCCTTCTTGCATACCTAACTGTTTGATGCAGAGACGGACAGGAAACTAAAGAACGGTAAAACATATATGTTTATGCAATTGTTGCTAACTTGTATGTCTGCTGCAGGGATAACCGTTCGGCCGTGGGTAAGAAATATCAGTTTATACATAAGCCTGCTTATTGATTTTGTCTGCATCGTAGAGACCACCTGTTAGCGCTTCATGCATTGCATTCGGTCGGACAATGAGACTATTAGTGAAGAGCTGAACCTTGGCTACGGCTGCTTCAGCAGTAACGTGCAACCATGCGTCACAGCTGCTAATAGGATCAGAATGTGAGTCATTGGTTAGCTGGATTACCGCTACCGATCCTGAGTTACTCGGGGACCGACTTCTGATTGATAGTTAACTTGTGTGCTAGATTGATTGATGGTCCCTAAACGCTGCCTGTCCCTAGAATCCGTGCATATAGTTCACCGAACACGCTGCGCACACCCGAACAGGATTCCTCGTGCTTGAATTGGTTGCCTCGATTGATTGGTTGTTTGATTATGTTTTCAAAGAATGTTTCCAAACAATGTAATATGACTCTGCTAGGACTGCATGTAAAGAACCTAAGTAAAACTAGCAAGATTACTAGTAATGCAATGTTTTGCCACATGATTACTTAGTGTGAGTTTCAGGGGGTGTAGCTTCTGTTCAGTTGCTTTATCTCACCAGTACTTGTATAAAGTGCTGACCCACCAACAGTTTGCTTGTTCTCAGGTGCTCGTCCGTCTGAGGAAGCGATAGCCGTGCCTCATCCCAAGGAGCCGGAAATCTGGAGTCGATGTCTCGAGCTGCATCGAGTTTGTACCTGCTTTGAGCTGCTTTCAGATAGAGGGACATAATGTATGGAACGGTGTTATTGTAATCGAGAGAAGAGTGCTTGAGCGAATTGTAATCTCGGCCACGTACCGCTTGTAAAACTTTCGATTATCAATAAAAGAGACTATTTTTCATATGCCATTGAGTTCTTCACTTTTCTGCAATGTTATGTGCCGCTGCTTCAGTATAGAATAGCTTACTTGCCCTTGTATCAAAGCTTTGGCCTTGTGCAAGCGCACTTTAGGCTTGCACGGCATCACGTCCCGATGAGAACGATTGTCCTGCGGGAGAGCTGTAACGTGGTGATTCACGTTCAGCGGGGACGATCGAGCTCGCGGGAGATTGGGGCGTGACAACTGCCGTGGTCCGTCGTGTTCCACTTCGTGAAATATGTCGTCCAAGGGAGATTCTAGTTGGGAACCCTGGCCACCCGCCTTGCTTCCTCGTCGTCTCCTCCCTGCTACGTCTCAGTGCTCGGGTATCGGAGGGTCCGGACTTGGTGGGTCTCGTGAGGGACGAGCTTTCGGTTCTCCGCCGATTGTCATGGCGTTTTCGCCTATACGGGGTGGCAAGGGATGGGGGTGAGTTGTCTGCGGCTGAAAACTTTCTGTCCTCGTTGGGATTGTCTTTGGAGGCTCTTGCTCGGCCTCTAGACTTCACTCCGAACTTCGCCTTGCTGCCCGTAACTCCAGAGGAGAGGGAGACGTTGGAATGGAGGGAAGGAGTGCGCCGTTAGTTTCATCGTACGGGCATATGTTCGCTCCCGGATGTTGTATTTTTTATTTTGTATGGACCTTGATGGCTACATGTTGTCAACAACCCCCCTCGCCTCCTTTTGCAAAATAATTTTTTTGTTTTGTTTTGATCAATATTTCTTTTATGTGGCCCCCGTATTCCGAGGATGATCAGGCCGCATATGGGCCACCTATGCGGTTGGCTGTTCTGGTCGCATAGGGCCCGTACGGCTCCTATGCGATTTGCTTTCATATTGGGAGTGCATGAGCTCTTATGCGGCCAGCATAATTTTTATGCTTCTACAAACGTATGTAAAACAAATAAACAAATAAACACAAACACACACTCACTCTCACACACACACACACACACACACACACACACACACACATATATATATATATATATATATATATATATATATATATATATATAGAGAGAGAGAGAGAGAGAGAGAGAGAGAGAGAGTTGTTTTGTATGTAGCAAAGCAAAATCAGCTAAAAGTTAAAATGCAATCCTACTTCCGTTACACGACACATCTTGTGCATAGAGATCTTTTTTATTTTCCATGCAAGATGTTATAAAGTTTCGTTGTTCGCCGACCCATATATGTTTCTATGATGGTCCAAGAACACGCTCATTCTTCAGGAGAAAATTTTGAATTGCGAGGTACTATTACGAGTTCAATATATACGAGTGTTATTTCATGAAATAGCTCGAATTTCAAATCATTCACTTGCTTCAACTACTCATGCTATGTATGTGGGAGCATCAACTCCGTTCCTTTAGGCTTTTGAGGAGAGGAATTTTTTTTTTGAAATTCTATGAAAGAGTCCCAGGAACTATGATGCATGCCAAGTTCATACGACATAGTGGAGTGGCACAAGATCTGCCTCTTGGCTTATGTCGCATATTGATTCCTCCACACAACAAATTTGCTTCCAGTATAAATTGAACCCATCTTTCTATCCAAATTAGTTTGATGGAATTTTAAATAATGCGATGGACGAACTTCCAGAATTGAATCCATGGTAGATTCACAATCCACTTGGCTACATCTACCCCTTATCTAACTAAATAATTATCTCTTTTTATTCATCGTTATTGTATTTATTCTTACTTTCGTATTTCGATCGAGATATTCTATTGGACATAGAATAACAATATTGAGAAGATCAAAATTTGCGTCTAAAAATTTGAAGAAATGACGTAGGGTCTATATTATCATATTTCATATTTCATATTAACATATTGATATACAAAATTAGCTTGTTAAGAGAGGGAGAGATGACCATGACAAAGTATGGACGGTTGGTCCTACTCATTTTTTGAAGAATATATACTTATAGATATTTTTCAATATTGCCTTCTAATTTGACCCACTACTCCAATTTGTCATACTTGTCCATAAGGATACTTGTCCATAAGGGTACGTTTGATGCAATGGCTTAGCAATTTAGGAAGAGAGTTTTCCTACGGCAAAAGGCGAAGTTAGAACCCAAGAGATTTTAATGGCATGGAGAGGCCAAGCCTTGAGCATATTTTTGCTTATGGCAAAGTGCTATGCCCCTGCAGGCTGTTAGGGTGGAGCTAGCCTCCGCAAAAATCTGCTTATAGCAAAATCAAGACATCAAACTAAGTTTTGCGAGACTAGGCCTTAGAGAGGCTATTTCTCTCCGATAAGTTTGCTTCAAGCAAGCTTCTAGAAGCGAAACTAGACTCAACGGGGATAGGCTCAACTAGGCTCCCCCAGACAGTGGGGCTAGGCTCTGCAAGACTAGGTCTCAGACCCAAGTTTGCTTCGAACTACAAGATTTGATACCGTGGAATTAGTTACTACAAGACTAGGTACCACGGGACTAGGTACCAAGGGGCAAATCCATGGCTTGTAATAGTTTAGCTTCAGAAAAAATTAAGCTCGCGGTTTAGCGTTATCTAGCATCGCTTATGGTGATGATGTTAGCATTGGAGACGCTGATGCTAAGATCCGAAGAATCTAAAATTAGTAAAAGTTATTTCTGGCTAATATATCCAAAAGTTCCATAAAAATAAAAATTACTTTTGGCTGATAGATCCGAGTGATCTGTATAGTTTAGAAAGGCATTGCAGGATGAACAGATTCGAAAGATCTGTAAAGAATGAAAGCAACTTATGGTTGTTGAACCGATAACTATGGAGGCCGGTACTGTTTTTAGAGGCAAAAATCCTCTTTGATGCTAAGTGAATAACATTTAGATCTAAAAAAACAATTTAGATCAGACTTAAGTCGTATCATTTGAGAAAGATCACACACTCAGAAAGATCACATATTTGTGAACAATAAGTGCCAATGACATGTTATCATCTAAAAGGTCTTCAAAAACTTTGATAGAAGAAGGGAAAGAAGAGAAATATCCCTAACCCTTCGAAAGAGATGTTGAGATCTTTAAGGAATAAAAAATCTCTATTAAACTGAGAACAATCAACTATAGTTAGTTTAGTTTTGTAACCAAGTGCAACAATTAGTTTATTTTTTATGTTTTGCTCATATAAATTATAAGCCACAGCCGGTACAAAGAATACTTAAAGTTGAAGAAAGAAGAGAGAATTTAACCAAGTTGCCCAATAACCAATGGTGAGAAAGTGAAAAGCCCTAACAAAGAAGGAAAAAAAATAAACTTTATAGTTTTTGTTTTTGTTTTTGTTTTTTTTAATTCAAGATTTCAAAACTTTTCATTTTTTTAATCTGTTTACTAAAAGAATAAAGTAAAGGACATTTTTTAATCTGTTTACTAAAAGAATAAAGTAAAGGACGATAATAGACTTCAACACACACAAGAAGTCAGAGGCACGTTTTATCTCATTTATGATAACAAGCAGTGTTTTAAAAACTGAACCGGACCGGATCGGCCGGTTCAACCGGTTAACCCATGAGCCGGTAGCTTTTCTGATTCGAATCATCATCGACCAACAATTTTTTCAAAAAAGATTGAAAATGTATATTTTTATAAAAACCAGTATATAAAAGGAACTAAACTTAGACAATTTAGATTAACCCAGTAGTTGAACCACTGATTTAACCGGTTTAACCCGATCCAGTACTTTGTCCGGGTAGAACTCTGGTCCGGTTTTTAAAACACCGGTACTAACAAGTATCATGCATCCTCCCATAAGCCGAGGATACATAACTCACATTGCATCTTCTTATGGGCAATTGCAGCAGGGCAATGTCAACCTTTGTACCTCTAAGCAAACACTTTTTCACTCAATGTTCACCATCTACTTCTAAGCAAGCACTTGTTTGCTTCCAGTTAACCTAAATCATCCTGGCTTTATTTTTTTTTCATCTTAGAAGCCTAAGATAAATAAAACAAACCCAAGAGAAGGATAGTCATTCAATGGGCCCTTGAGAGAGAACAAAGGATAAAAGCAACCAATTCAAAGTTGCTAAAGACGTTATACACAATTACATCTTCCTAAGACTGTCTTGATAATAATATGTACCAGCACTAAATTCCAGACAGAAAAAAGGTTAATAAACGAGAGAAGAAACTAAAAAGGATTGGTCTCACGTCCCAAATTCTTTTCATCAGGTCCAGAAAGTGCACTACACTCCTGCATAAACTGAGCTCATTCTATAAATCATTCCTCGAATTCATGCATGTGGTCCAAAAGATAGTTTGCTGCCTGCTCCTCGTTCTTGTTGCAGGCAAAGAAGACCTCTATTACGAGTCCCCGTTCAAAGCCCATAGCCTCAAGCTGCCCCAAAAAAAATGTTTGTCAGCAATAATGCATTCAAAGAAATAAACCCAAATCCCACATGAAAGTAAGTACTCCGATCGGAACATTATTACAAAATAATATAAGTGAAAGTTAAAGTTGACAATTAATAAAGACATGTTTAAGTACATCCAGCGGAATCCTGTTGTCAAAAAGAAAAAAACTCTGCAAGTCCTGGAGGGAGTATTAGAGGTTAGTAATCATCATTAACCAAACGGTTCTCACAAGCAATGAATGAACACAAGTCTTTTCCACTGATGAGACATTTCAAGTCCAAAACATTCCCATATGTCGAGCACACACGAACACATAGAGGTTTGCTAACCATACCTAAAGAGGGTGTAGGTTAGTATTTACCCAAAATTTCTTTCCATTGAATCTCCTTGTTTACTTATTGAAGATTATGAACATTTTTTGGTAAATAAATTTGACTCTAATGAGTCAATAGGGAGATTAGATGTTCATCACTCATTAATTCTCTCTCATATCAAGTTTGTGTTACCCCATGAAGAAGAATTTAAAATTTTGATGAGCATTAAATTCCCTGCTGACTTTAAAATTAAAGTCAAGATTACTTAATAAGGAGATTTAATGGGAAGAATTTTTGGATAAAAAGTTAACTACACCATTTCTTTGGGTATGTTATAACTCCAAGTTCAGCTGTGTAGAAGATCTAAAAAGAATTTGGCTAGAATTTTTTATCTGAAACTTCTGTTACTAAAGAAACTTTTCAGCATCTTTCTCCCTTCAATAATTTCTCAGTTCTCGGCATCCTCATAGCTTTGGAAATCACAAATCTTCCTCTTGCACGGATCACCATAAATTCAAAATTGTCCCTAGCAGCCTGGAGTTGGAATTCCAACCTACCTAGTTCGATATAGCAGATCATCTATAGACATGATAACTCAATAAGCTTTTCTTGATATATATATTATGTCAATAGCAATATCCTAACCAACATGATCCATGTCCAACCTAAAATATATGGATCTCACTTTGTTTGATGTGATTCAACTTAGTAAAATCCACAATCCACAATCATCTTAGTGGATGAGTAAAAAGTTCTAAGTCATCACTTAAACCTAATTTATAGTATCACAGACCAAACCTTGGAACCTCTTGGCCTTTCTATTTCTTAAACCTAATTTATATCACAAGACCAAACCTTGGAACCTCTTGGCCTTTCTATTTCAGCTTTGTCAAAAAAATTGACTGAGAAAATATGAGCTAAAGCTAGCACTATTTATAAGTAACTTCTAAAACTAAGATATTATTGCTTGAGAAAGATCCAACTTTTCATAGATATAAATCTGCCTAATATTCACATTAAAAATGTTATAGCTTGATATGTAATGATTTAATCGGCACTTCTGTCCACACAGCCGATACTGAATGCTTATGTTTTTTACTCATTACTTACTACTGATAATCTTACGAATTTATTATCAGCCTGTAAATTTCCTTTACAACTAATGATGTTCATTGTTTAGAAATCAAATCATATAACAATTACTCTGCAACTGGCAGCATGTTGCATATGAGCTTCTAGGTAGTAACCATGTTGCATAAGCAAACAAGAAGGCACAAGAGCAATCCCATTTCACTTAATTTGACTATAGAAAGAAAACATCTTTATCCATTTAAACCAAGTTTCCAACACTTGAAGAAATTTCTATTGGGAAGGCTGCTCAAGTTCATTCTGTGACCTTATCTCAAAACAGGTATACATGGGTCTAGTCAAATCATGTTTTCATGGCTGTGCTATAAAAATTGATAATATTCAAATTCCACTATTTTCACATGATAAAACTCAAAACAACAGGAATAATAAGGACAACTCACTCTTTCAATAGCTTCACGCTCCTCGGGAGTCACAGTCAGAGCTTGTGGCATAGCACCTGCAAGCTGACCTAACAGATTGCTGTTTCACGTGCAATAGCAAAATACACATCAATTATAAACACTTTAAACACAAAAGTCAAGAGCTGTAACAATAAAGCAGGTCCCCACCTCTCTCCTCCTTCAGCTGGTTCATTAATCAAACGAAGAAATTCTGATTGATGCTCCTGAATGAGCCTCATAACCTGAGGATTTTGTTTCCCCAGCTCTTGAAGCATTGGCTGAAAAAAGAAGAAAATAGTTAAAACTTTGATAAGAAATTTCAAAACCAAAGGAGTCTCAGTTACTATGCAAGAAACAACGAGACCTGTAAGATTTGAGGGTTTGCCTGCACCATTGCCTGTAAAGCTCGGAACTGTAAAATGAAAAGATTATGAGATAAAGCACAATATCACTGACAAAGTCTGGGTTTGGGATTGCTCTTTTTGGCTGTTTCTGCTTTTTTCCCCATGGAAAGAGGTCCAAGGCTGTTTGGCAACAATGGCTTATAAAAAACTCAAGTTGATTCAAATTTGGAGCAGCTTTTAAAGCAGCCTCCCACCTGCGGCCGCAGCTTCTGCTGTGGGCTTTCTAAAAGCAGCAGCAATCCCAAACCAAGTGAATTCTGTCATATCTACTGATAAATTATAATTGCATTTTACAGTACCTGAGGGCTATTACGAAGAAAATCAAGGTTCCCAGCACCAGCATTGGAGCCTACATTGGGTAAACCCTGGAAAAAGATAAGTAATGAGATTAGACTTGTATGATGTATTACACATCATCAAGGAAATCAAGTAGTCAAATATAGGTACCTGAGGAAAAAGGTCCAAAGGATTAGCATTGGGCCCAGTGGAAGGTACTGTAGAAGGTGTTGTCTGTGGTGCTTGGATTGGTGCTGGTTGTGGTGCCTGGACTGTTTGCAAGGTAGTTGGTGCGCGAGCCACAGGCGGGATTTCTGCTTGTTCAGGAATTCCCTGATCCAAAGTGACAAAATATTGAGAATGTAAATCTCAAAGCCAAATCCAGCAACAGCAGCAGAATTTATATTTAGGTACAGAAAAAGACGAAGATCAAAACATGATACTCTGAAATACTTGCAACAAGCAAGATATGACAAACACACCACCATGATCGTACCAACAAAGCTTTCAGCTCAGGCCATCGTTGGCAAGATTAAAAGCTTTTTCTCCATTCCCATAGAATATGGTCATTTGACTATCAACAATACTCACAGTTGAACAAGACACAATATTGACTAGGGAGCATGGACACTTTAACCAGGCTGCATGAAATGCCCTGGCACAGCTGCAACACGTGTCAAACATTGCGGAGCTGTGTTTGGCTTACATAATGAAGCAAAATCAAATCAAATCAAACCAAAAACACACAGGCACAGAAATGGGCTTCGAATTTTATGGTCTACTTTGTAACATTAAAAAATCATTACTAATGATCCCATCATTTTAAATACCATAAAACCCAAATACCCATATCATTACAAATGTTTTACCTAGGCATCATGCATCAGTGTTGTACAAATGACAGTACAAATCCTACCGATAGCACCGTAGCCTCAAAAAAACAGGTATTGAACACTGTTCAGTAGTTTAGGTGAAAACTACCAAAAATGTTATTTCATATAAAATTTCAAATGAAGGTCAAAGTAGGATGTGTGCTAGATAGTTTGCCATCATGGTCATACCGCCATAGACAAATATCAGGCTCTTGACAAGACAACAATAAAAGGTAGGAAAAGCAATGAATCTTACAGAATATAAATAGTCAATCGCTCTCTCAGGATTATTAAATGCAGCACGCAGAGCACGGATCACAATGTCCCTATCCCAAGTCCCTCCACCCATGTCAAGGATTTGTTGGATGGTCTGCTCAAGATTACTTCCTGCAACGAGATTAGATGCAGCCTGACCATACACATCAACTTCAGTGCTGCAACAAAAGACGAGAAAAATAAGAAGAAAAAAACCAAGCTAAGGACAAAGGTCCACTCATATTGAGCAACAAAGTTCACATACCTAAAGACTGAATTTAGTTACTTTTTGATAAAAGTTTGAGACATAGCAAGGATCCAGTCAAACCGAATCAAACAAAATTGCAACAAACATAAAGAATACAGTAAGATGAAAAATGAAAAGTATATCTACCTAAACCCAGTGTTCTAAAAAGCGCTAGGCGGAATCGGTGCGCCAAAGGGCCGCCTAGCGCCTAGGCCGCCTAGGCGGGCGCCTGGGCCGCCTAGGCGGCCGAACAGAAAAAAAAAAAAAAAAAAAATTTTTTTTTTTGAAAATTTGAATTTTTAGTTTTAAATTTTTTTAAAAAAAATGAAATTTTTTTAATATTTTGATTTTTTTTTCCTGATATTTTGAATTTTTATTGCATTTCTTTTAATTTTTTTTGAAATTTGAATTTTTTTTTGGAATTTGAAATTTTTTTGAATATTTTTTGCAATTTCAAATCTGAAATTTCAAAATTCAAAAATTCAAAATTTGAAATTTTGAAATTTTAAATTTTTTCCATAACCGAACTGGCCGAACTGGCCCGCCTAGGCCCGCCTAGCCCGCCTAGGCCCGCCTAGCCCGCCTAGCCCGCCTAGGCCCGAACAGGCGCCGCCTAGGCCCGAACAGGCGCCTAGGAGGCCGAATTGGCCGATTTCGGTGCGGCGGGCGGCCGCCTAGCGCCTAGGCGCCGCCTAGCCCGATTTTTAGAACACTGCCTAAACCTAACTGAAGCTACCAAAGGAATAGTACTAGTCATATATACTTATATAGCACCGACCATTGTCGAAGAAAGGGATCTTTGCCACGCAGTCTAGCCCGACAATACTCTCTACTTTGTAGAACAATTAAATTATTATCTAATATCAACCAACTTCCTCTTAACATATATCGGTGGTTGCATTACACTACTTAGGAAGCTCAAAATAAGACCTTACAACTCAAAGTACATGGAACTTCCAAGACTTGCAACATGATAAACAAAATTCTCTGAGTAGAATATAGAATCATTTGCAGACTAACTAGTCCAACAATTGTTAATGCCTGAAACTGAAAAAGTTTTCCG
Source organism: Iris macrosiphon (assembly GCA_036927795.1). Taxonomy (NCBI): domain Eukaryota; kingdom Viridiplantae; phylum Streptophyta; class Magnoliopsida; order Asparagales; family Iridaceae; genus Iris; species Iris macrosiphon. The sequence continues at coordinate 140,940,404 of JAYESA010000003.1, read as the reverse complement.
AGTTCAAGAGAAGAATCTCCACTCCGGTAGGTCAATAGAAATTGACCAGTCAATATTTGTACCAATTATAGAGGTGAGAAGAGACTAAACTTGAGTGAAGCCAGCTATCCACAAACCCAACGCAGAATAAGAACTGCTATAAGAGAAGACCCAAGCCAAAATATCAGCCCTATTGTCTGTCCCAGGTCCAACAAACATACAAGTCTTTCTTAAGGGTGTAGAACTATAAAAGGCCTTGAAAGTGCATTTTATCACAAATGCTCAAGGGCCAAGTCCTGTGAAAATTTCATGTATGCCTAGGTAATGCAAAACAAAATGGGATTAATTTTCAAAGGCCAGTCCAAGTTATTCTATTTAATCAGGGCTCTAAGCTTGTCACATCAACCAAATGTATAAACACCCATAACCAAGGAATGTTCCAGCAACAACTTGTGTTCCCTGGCAAGGCTAAGTAGGTAACAAGATAACTGTGAAGAAACCATTGGAGCCTGGTCTTCCATTGTAACTCATGCAACCAAGGATCAGCCTCCAAGTCTCCTACACTAGACAGAGAGATATCAATTCACTTCTTTTACAGAAATGATAACGACCACAAAGTTATCACAATAAATACCTTATGTGCTGATGGAGAAGAAAATTTGAAGATGAGCGAAATTCGCCTATAATATGCCAGTATCTTAGCAGAAATTTCTAGGCCAAATCACATTTTTAACATGTGATATATCATCATCATCAGCCAATCCTCTCCCATCAAAATGGAGTGGGCTTTGGAGCATAAGGGAGATCCATTAAGGATTTGCCAAAAAACTTGTTGTCGAATGTCGATTTGAGGTCAACTCTATTTTGGTGCCAATTACCTAGCTAAAGCAGCTATGAGCATTAGAGGTTCATGTCATGTAACCTCGGCAGCCAGTTGGAAGGTAGGTACCTACCTTTTGGATCTGCAATTTAAGCACATGCAACTAAGAAGCACCCTCCGATTTTCTTATTTTATCGCATGGTATAAGAAAACTTATTGGAGGACCTCCAAGTTCTCCGACACTAAACAAGAGGTAAAATGATACCATTTGCTAATGATCCACATCCTTTATAGATTAAGATAAGAACCACAAAGTTATTCCAATCAATATATACCTCGTGTCCAAGAAGAAGAGCAAAACAATGAAGCTAAACGAAATTTGCCTATTACCGTATAAAGTGGGCCTTCTAAAACCAAAATATATTTTTACTGCATGGGAAAATTATATTAGGCGAGAACTTGAGAATGCTTGGATGTTCATATAATAAAATAATATAGAATCTGGCAGTTGGAGTAACTTTTGAAAGTCCAACAGCGAAAAAAATATGGATGTAAGAAATTGGCAAAACCCTGGAAACATGAAAGTTAAAAAGGGTAGCATATTTAAACCCATAAACTGCACAACACATTTACTGAGTTACAGGTTCCTAGACATATATAGACCTAGCAGCTTATATTTGGCAGAAAAAGACTTTAAAAACCTCTGAATATATACTATAGTTGGTATGTTGCATGGACACCAATAGGACATAATATGGTAAAGAAACATAACTTGTTATGGAGAACCTAGTGTTTTTTGGAATGTACATATTATGTTTGAAACCAGTTTTGGAATGTGTGCTTCCACAAAGAGAAAAAAGAAAATCATATATAATGAGCTGAAGTTCCTAGAGAGATCATGAACTTACATTGAGTCAAAACCAAGAAAGTGTTCAAATGGGGAAAATGAGGGTCCGTTATAGCTTTTACAGTGAGATGAATCTTTCATAAACTACAATACTACCAAAATATACAACTGCATTTACAAATTAAAAGATTCTAAAACAAAGCTTAACATGACTAGACACCACGAAAGTAAGCATCCTATATCATGATGCTATCAATCATCATATAATACTTGCAACATAATGTGCTGCAAATTACACCCAAAAAAACACATTTCTGTGACCAAACATGTGAAATAACAAAGTACAGTACTACAGATTTTTTACAGTCTTCTAATGGCCAGCCATCGATTTGCTAGAATCAATAGTTATATAAATGTGAAATCTTACGATGCAGTAGCTGCAGGAGTTGCGGCAGTTGGGGCAGTTGGGGCAGGTGTTGCTGAAGGCGTCCTGTACAAAGAAAGCAAGTAGCACCAAGAAAAAAGTTCTGTTAAAGAATCTAACAAAATCTAATGATGAAAGACACAATGAAGATTGAGCATCTAATGAATAAATAAACGCACGGAGGCAAAGTGACTGTAGGAGCTGCAGGTGTGGTTGATTCTGGAGTTGATGGGTTAGGAGGGGCAGAACTTGTTGCAGGCGCCTACAAGAAAAACAACTGTAGTGAATAATTACATATAAAATAGCAGCTAAACTGACAGGTATGCACTATTGATTAGGTAACGAGATCATCATCATCATCATCATCATCGAAGCCTTATCCCATCCAAATGGAGTCAGCTATGGAGAAGGAGCAGATTTTCACGTAACATACCCCCAGTTAGTTAGTGCGAACTTCCTACCCATGGTAGTTATGAGCAAGAGAGGACTTGCCAAAAAATCGAGAAGCCAGTTGGTGGCTAGGTAGACCTGCATTTCTGGTCATGCTTGTAGAGCTCATGTTGTCAAAGGCACCCTCTAAGTTCCCCTCAACTAGAAAAGAGTGTAGAAAGGTAAGATGATATGATTTGCTACAAGGAATCACATTCATCTCTGACAGAGACCAGCAATCCCTAGGAAAAACTAAGCAGAACATATTGATAGTCAAAGTAAAATAACCTCAAGCATTTTCAAATGTAAAACACCTTTCGGTGCTTATTGGCCAAAACCATATCCAGCTATATAATAAAGCCTCAACGCTCTTCTCAAATGTCTCAAAGTCCAGCCTGCCTAAAAGGATATAGAAGCCTATCTCATCCACCCAATTTTGTTCAATTTACTACTTTTGTCTATTGACTGTATTGTCATGGTATTAAAAAAGGAAAGTACTAAATAAAAGAGAAAAACATGTAAGGATTGACAATTTTGTATATTTCTTACATGTGTTATGTTCCATTTTACTAATTATATGTACCATTTTCATGTCTTAATACAAGAAGAAAAAAGTTTTTAATATCATAAGAGGACATACTAGGTTACGTGAGAGCCTTACTTGACTCTCTTTCTTAGTGTCTCGATCATGTTCTTGTTGTACAATTATTGCATGTATTAAGTCAAATTTGAACACTGATCACTACTAATAGGTATGACCGAGCATGATCCAATATTACATTGGTGGCTTCTGATTTCTATTGGGATAGGTGAAGGACATCCATCTGAATAGTTATTATGTAATCTATATGGGGATGATAACGGTATCTAAAATAGCAGATTATAACATAATTTATTAAATGTGACTAAAGTTGAGATATACACAAAATTGACCAATCATAACACATTGTTTCCTATTTCCCTTTATTTGCTATTTTCCTTTTTAACTATCATAATTAAGAACATAAAATATAGCAATGTCAAGTAGACGAGAAGTGCTTGTGTTGCATGTGCGTGCCAGGTCAGAGATATAATTCAGTCTGGATTAGTATAATGAGCACATCAAGGTAGCTACATGCGTTAAAACTCTGACAGTTGTCAGTCCTCACGAGCATGATGTGTATTAGAGATGAATGCAATTCCATATTATATCATCTTACCCATTTGTCTGGATTATCTTATAGTTTAGGGGAACTAAGAGGCAAAAGTTTAAGTATAGGCCGAAACCAACAGATCCAAAACCACCAAACCCCCGGAAAGCCAATACTCATTGAAAGGGTCTGAAACCAACACCAAGTTGCTGAACCTTGCTTAGAAGGTTCTCTTTGGTTGCTGGATCTTAAACTTCATGACCAAAAAGATAGATCTACATACCCTTCACCTGGCCTTCTAGGTTTCGTGGTAAAACCCCATCTTGCTAACAAAGAATTTGTCACAAGCACAGAGAATTAATGTCAGCTTGGCAATCTGTCAAAAGAACTTTGTCGATTCTTTTCTGTTACTTTATTGTGGCCAACCCCTTATAAACTGAAGAGGGCTTTGATCATTGATGCTGATCAAGAGTAATTATAGTAGTAAAAACACGTGTGTGTGTGTGTGTGTGTGTGTACGTATCAGCTGCCATCTGACCTCAACTTTTGGCGCCATGTCCGCAGTAGCTGAAGCACCACTCGAGGAGCCCTTGGTCTAAGAAAATCAAAGTCAAATAAATCAATAAATCAATAATAATAATAGATGAAGAAGACTATTTTAGAAGTTTTAATAAAGATCCACACAATCTAAGAAATATAAGGTTTCCATGTCTTTACTGCATGCGTACAGTTTGTTACTGGAATTGTCGTTTTAAGTACCAACATTTAGCTATTCATAACAACTCTTAGCACCATGAATTCTTAAGCACTCAAAGTTGTCATAGGAGAAGAAACATGACACAGGATAAATTTTTAAAAAAAAAATCCAGAGGCATTCGGATACAAAACAAATTATACAATACAAACTTCCACTAGAAATGAAGAAAAAAAATTATCACCTGAAACAAAATAAATTGCTAGGGATGCACTGACTTGAGTATTTTAAATGTCAACATTCAGATAGAATTAAAGAACTAGGTTAAGCAAAATTTAAGTAGCCTAGTGGGTGAGTTAAAGAAGCAATTTCACAGTATTACTTGATTAAGAAGCTGACAGAAAATTCAATAAAAAATTTAGGTTGTCAACTCACGATATGTACAGTGTGTCAATTTGCTTGCTTATAGTGTTGCGTATTGCATATCTTATGTGTATCATATGATAAAGAACTCCATGACTTTAGGTCTATACTTCTATATCCATATAGAAACACGATCTAACATAATTTTCTCATAACTTATTATTTGTTTCATCTTTACAAGTTTATCTAGTTCCAAAATCCGGATTCTTAAGTGTAGATTACAGGACTCAAGTAAGAAAAATGATTCTACCTATTAGCCTATATGGTATCGAATCAGATCAAGTAAAAAAACAGATTCTACCTATTAGCCTATATGTATCGTATTGAATAAACCAATATGTAACAAAATGATAGTATATCTTGTAGTGTATCATAAGATACGTATCGTGTATCGTGCATTACTAACAATAAAGTAAATGTCAAGCTCCAAAGAACTTAAGTAAAGAAGGTGGACAAATTATAACTTCATAGTTAGAACATGCAGAGGGGCACAATAAATGTTATGTAAAGGTATTTTAAGGTGGATTATTCACTAATACCAGAATGAATAACTTGAACAAATAGCTAATTAACATTACATTCTGTACCAGATAGCCTGCTTGGGCAAATCCGGTGAGTGTCTATCAAAAAAATTAGTATTAGTATGTGATTGTATTGCCATTGACACATAGTAGATATAAATGGACAATATTACGTAACGTGGCAGTCCATCAGATAATCCATAGGCAACTTAATTATTCTGGGTATTATCATGGAATTTGACAATGAGAATACATTCCGAATACAAGTACTAAAGAACTAGAACAAAGGAGTTTCCAGATTTTTTTTAACTTAGAGGCTGTTTAGATAAAGGGAACTCATCCGGATTATTTGGCCCCCAGTTTCTCACTTTTCATGTTTGGTTACAAATAGGATTTGATCCGTTGAAGGAACTGCTATCATGAAGACAAAGTCCTTTTGGCTCCTTTTCACTTCCTTCCCAAACTAGTGAGGAGTAGCTAGGATTGGGACATTTTGACTTTCTTTACATTTATTTTGTAAATATATTATTTACTAATTAAAAAATATTAATTAGTAATAGGTAATTAACATTGAATATTGAAAGGAAAATTCAATAACACGACTACAAAGGCCAAACATGTTTTATGGATCAGTGTGTTAGGCAATTAAGAAACAACATACCGATAAATTAATGTTGAAGAAATGAGAATGCCAAGATGGATGAGTGACAATGCACTAAAAGATACGAATAGAAATAAGTGTATTCATGAAAAGTTAGAGGTGGCACCAATTAAGGACAAGAAAAGAAAAAAATCATCTTAGATGGTTTGGACATGTGCAACATAGACCAATGGATGCTCCAGTAAGAAAGAACAATAAGATAGTAGTTAAAGGAGCTACTAAAACTACAAGTGGGCATAAATAAACATGAACTACAGTTTTAAAGAAAGATTTTTTGGTGTTATAGAGGACAGGAACCTTGGTCCTTAACAAAGGTGAATAGAAGAAAAAGATATAAACAACCAACATGAAAATTTTGGGATGAAGACTTTGTTGTTGTTGTAATTAAGATAATTAAATTACTACCTCCCAAAGAGCATTAAGTGATTAATAATTAGTGCAAATTAGTATTAAAAATGTAACTGATTAAGCTAGTTAATATCTTACAATTAGTTGTTGATCAATTAATAAAGATAATTAATATTGGATTAGCATTGCTTAATTAATATGTAGTTAATTAAGATAACCAATTACAATTCATAAAAATTATAATTAAAAATAAGTGTTAACTAATATTAACTATTATTCACGAATAATAATTAAAATTTTAATTGTTATTTTAAATAACTATAATGCTTAATTAATATTATCACTAATTAATTACTAACAAATGAGTAACTAAGTTAAGTACTATTAATAAACTAATGATGCTCTACTATAATTAATGGATAATTATGTTACAATATTAATAATTATTAATCAATTTGGTTAGTAGTTTATCATTTTGCAATAATATTATAACGTGCTCTCGATCCCACTTTCTTCCATACAGGCTATCCAAACACGTCTTCCATATAGGTTATCCAAACACGTCAGGGAAGAATGACAAGACAATAATGTACAAGAAAGTCCAATGATTTTCTATAGTAGGACTCCCACTTCCCACCTCCCTCATACTTCCCGCTATCCAAACAGGCCCTTATTGCAGTTAGCACTGAAAGCCGTATATGCGCATTGCAATCAGTACTAATAGTATGATGTGCGTAATTAAGGAGACTGGAGAGTCCTGGAAGTGGTAAGTAATGTCACATTCTTCTATTAGGTGCTCCTAACTGGATGTGAAGCTTCTTCTGGATGCAACAAATGCCTACTTTGAGTTACAGAGGCAAACCAAATTTAAAATCGTAAATCCTATCTTCTTTCTTATATAATCATAAAAGGTATGAGTTCTGTTGTATCTACAGTCATGATTCTATTAAGGAGTAAAATAAACAAATTGTACTCTTACGCACACATTTTTCTTTACTCTCTTCCACCTTCTCCCTCCTACCCTTCCCATTATAAAACATATCTAGTTACCCTTTCCAGTCGGAATTTCCTACCACACATCCCTCTTGTTGCTTCTTGCCATAGTAAGAGATGGTTATGAGTAGCACTGATCAGTTTGCTAATTCTCCTTTAAATAGGCAAAGCACCTTGCATTTATTCTTACCTTAGTCATCATTTCCTCTCTCGTCCCTCTTGTGTCCTTCAATTAGTTCATCAAATTTTATTCTCTACTTGCTTTCTCTATATCATATTGCATGGAAATAAGGAATATACCTGGGCGATCGCAATTCGAACTCACTTGATGATGAGGCCGAATGTGACACAAAATGTATCATCACATCAAAGCCTTCTCCCGTCAAAATTGGATCAGTTATGGAGCATAAAAAGCTCCATAAAAGAACAAAGTTGTATGTACACTCATGATTCCAATAAGATGCAAAATAAGCAATCGTAGCTATCCATGCACACATTTTCTTTACTCTCTTCCACCTCCTCCTCCCTCCTAACCTTCCTATCTATAAAACATATGTACTTCCCCTTTACACTCGAATTTTCATCCTTGTTCCTTCTTGCCACATTAGGACATGGTTAAGAGCAGGCAACAATCAGTCTGCTGAATCTCTTTAAATATGCAAAGCACCTTTTTGCAATTATTCCTTCCTTATTTATAATTCCCTTTCTAACTCCTCTTTATGTACTTCAATCAGTTGGTCAAATTTTATTCTGTGACCGCTCTCTCTACCATGCTGCAATGGATTAACAGATTTGGGTCATTCGCAATTCTAACTCACTTAAATTAAATAAGGGACAACATGACACGGAATATATATCATCATCCAATCATTTCAAACCTTCTCCCATCATAATGGGTATAAAGAATTACAGTTTGTATGACCTCTTGTTGACCTAAAGTCAACCCTCTATATATTGGTACTACCATCGGTCATTCAAGCATTTTTCCATCAGAATGAGGTATTAAAAACTTGGCACTGTCTTTATGACTGGTTGTCAACCAAATGTCAATCCTCTAAAAAAGAATGGACAGTTTTTATGCCTGGTTGTCAACCTAATGCCAACCCTCTACATTGATGTCAAATTTCTAGCCAAAGTAGCTATGAGCATGAGAGGGACATAAATCTACACGACCAGTAGGCGGGTAAATAGAAGTACCTTTGGGCGATGCAGTTTAAGCTCATGCAACTAAGTAAGGAGCACGATTCAAGCTCCCCTAGACTATAATACGTGTATAAGAGGTAAACTAATACATTTTGACACAAAATGTATCCACAGACGATAATAAATCGGAACTTCCATCGTTCAAGCAATACACTTTACTTTTTTAACATCAATGACATGAATGGCTACAAGTCCAAGACATGTGTTTTAAATTTAACAAGACAACAAAATAACAAAAGCACATGCTCATAGGAGAAAGGAAAGTACCTTTTTCAACATTATTACAATAAAGCTATTTTCAGCAACTTGATTATCTTGCAGTGTTGTCTCATCCTTGAGAACTTTCCCCTGATGTATGAGCATCTGCTGATCAGCCGGGTAGACACTTTTACCTTGTACAATCTCTATATTCTTTTTGACAGCTATAATCTGTTAAAAACGTGTAAATAACATTATTCTAAAAAAAATAAAGTATTAAAATAATAGATACAATAACTTGCAAAATTTTATGAGTCGGATACCATAACATTTTTAATTTTATCATACATCTAAAGAAGACACAAATCAGTTTAAGAAACTTTACAAGCTCTTGGATGGACATGGGAAGTTTAAAATTGGCAAATACATAAAACCGTAAAATTTGGTCATAGATGTAGTACATTATCGATCTAGAAAGGAAACTGTGAGCCAAAAGAGATGATATTTAGTCTCTTGACAAATACAGATAACCCATCAAATTTGGTCATTGAGGTAGTAGATTAGCGATCGACAAAGAAACCTAAGAACCAAAAGACCAGATATTTAGTGAATATTTGTTTTCAGAAATCGGAACCTTAGCTGGAGTATGGGAGGCAAAACAAAACCCACCAATTGAAGCCAATTATTCTGACTCGCAAAGCTGCGATATATCAAGTCAATAAAAACTGAAAACAACCTTAAACCTAAATTTTCACCAGGTGAACCAGCGTAATATACATATCGTACAACAAACAAGAAATTGCTAGAGAAACTATCCAAGGCACCTCTAAAATGCATAGACAAGGAAGGATATTTTTCGTCGTATACTAAGTTGTACAAGCACAAATATGACAACAGACAAAAGCAGCATACGTTTCAACTTTCAACCAGTCCTGGTGTATTTTGGAGTGCTTGTTGCGTCCAATACACTTCCAACATGACACTGACTTTTGGTCTATGCGCCTAGGTCGTAAAAGAAACCAAATCCCAAATATGACAATTCTATGTCCTGAATTAACTAAAGGAGTACATGAAACTCTAATCCCAATACTCCAATCCTTCTTATCCTAACAAATAAAGCAAAATTCACAAAAACAATGCATCTATAGTGAAATGAATTTCAGTTGAGATCCCTAAAGGTCAAAAGAACAATCAACCATATATTTTGCGGAAAACAGCAACCTGAACACAGAATATACTTTGGTGTGACATAGTGTATTGTTTAGTGTCCGTGTTGTGTCCGATACATGGACTCTAGCCCCGATGCTCCTGTCCTCCGTATCGTATCAAATTAAGCAAATTTCCAAAAACAGAGCATCTATAGTGGAAGGAATTTCAATTGAGATCCGTAAAAGCCAAAATAGCAATCGATCATATTTTGGTGAAACAGAGAGCTCGACACGGGACATATTTTGGTGCAATCTAGTGTACTTTGTTTCTGACTTGTCGTGTCCCATACATGTCTCCGACACGATGCAACTAACAAACCACAAACACTAAATTTAAACCAATGCTAACCAAATCACCACATAAACCCTAATTCAATACTCTCACCACATCCATAGCACAACAGATTCCAAATCAGATCCCTATAACTCAAAACAACGAGCAATCTACACATCATCAAGATCCGATTGGTTTCAAACTTGCTACAGATAAAAACCCTAATCACGAATCGAAACCCCAGTGGAAGAAATTTACCGAATCTTCGGGATTGGCTTCGATCTCGAAGACGGATCCCTTCAGAGTCTTCACCTTGATCTTCATCTCCACCCCCGGTGATGGTCGGGAATTCCTTCCTCCTCCGGTCGTCGGCGGACGAGGGTTTTCTTTTTCCAGACGCAAGAGGAAAAAGAGAATACTTTGACGAAGGTGGATGAGAAAGGAACAATCGAGAGATTGGCGTACTTATAGGGAGGTGAAATGAATTTAACAGCGGATGAACTTAAACAACTTTTGTTCTACTGTAGTCGACTCGGAGTAGATACGGGTTGGCCGTATGCGGATCCAAAAATCCGAATCCGTGGAATTAAGATAATTTTTTATGCAAAATGGGTTAACTTAAATTCGGATCTTTTAAACTTAAATTCGGATCTTTTAAACCAAATCTCCAATCTTGGCTTGGAATCGACTCAAAATTGAGCCATCCAAGTCGTAAGTAAATATTCAACCAATATATTTAAAAAAAATAAACATGCGGAGATAAACAAAACTAAAACCAACTTTCCTCATATCCGTCCAAGTTGTATTAATATTACGTAAAAAAATATTAATTTGTTATAAATAACGTCACAAGAAATCGAACTTAACCAACCAAGAAAAACGTTTCCAACCTTAACCACATGAGCTAGAAGAGATGCTTAACCACATGAGCTAAAAGAGGTGTTTGATTATAGTTATATAATATAATATTATTTAGTTAATTAATTAGTTAAAATTTATTTAATTTTAATTTTTTTATTACGTGAGAATATACGTACAGCTTAGACGGCCAGTCTTTTCAAGAATTTTTATAAAAAGTAAAAATATATCCATAATAAATTATTATTAAAATATTTAAAAATAATAATATTAGAAATTTTTTTTTACGTGCAACGCACGTGCATTTACTAGTTTAATTAAAAAAACTTAAGAAAAATTAAATGGTTATTTACACTAACTACACCTAAGTTTTGGACTTATTACACGGATTACCACTACTTTTAAACTAATTACATTGACCACCCCTCTCTTTAGAAAAAAAAAATTAAAAATAGGGGTAGTTAGTGTTATAACTTTTTATTTTTATCTTAAAGTAGGGGTAACCCGTGTAATAAACATAAAATATAGGGGTGGTCAGTGTAATTAGTTTAAAAATAGGGGTACCCCGTGTAATAAATTCAAAACTTAGAGGTAGTTAGTGTAAATAACCCTTTATAAAAAAATCTAAAACCTTAAGTAAATACTAAACCAGTTTAATTTTTTATAATTAAATATATAATAAATTGTAATTAAAATATAAATAAATAAATAATATTACCAATCGTCAGAGGTAGGCTTGCAAGCAAGTCTTTTGAGCGGAATATTGAAAGTTTTATTATAACGTCACTAAATGATCGTCAATAAGTAGGAGTACAATAGAAGAAGATTACAGGAATGGAAAAAGACATTGAAAAATTGCGCACCTAGAAACTAAGGGGACTTCCTTTTTATACAAAATTTTTGCTTCAGAATGAAGCAACTAGCTGTCCCTGCACTAAAAAAAATAGCCACCGGGTGTCTTCCACCAAAGGCTGTCTGATAAGATTCTCTTTTGGAAAAGAAGGATAAAATGACGTCCACTGAGTAAAGGAAAGATGATGTCATCAATAATGCTGGTAGTGTCACGCAATAGTTGAGTGGATAACCCACTAACAAAAGCTGTCAAAGTCATCCTCAGAGCATGTGATTAAAGGAGGACTGGTCCTACCAAGAAGAATTATTTGTCATCAGTAGGAGCAATAATGGTCTGATAGAAATCATCAGCTGACATATCTTCCAGGTTAGTATAAGAAGCTGTGCTAGATATGTCCATGTCAAATTTGGCATCGAATTGTGCTTTCAAAAACTGAAGGCACTTCTTCTTTAAATCCTCTTCAGAAATCTTTTGATTCTTTTTGATAAGAGAGTCTTTTAATTTTGTGATAGTATTATCACCAAAGATCTCGCTTTGGACTCGTTTGTCCAATTTGCTTTCATTGTCTTTGATGGATGCAATAATTTTCATCAACTTATCTTTCTCGTCAATTCTCTGTCACCATTTTATAAAAAATTTATGTGACAAAATGTGGATATTGTTGGAATTAAGCTCACAGTTAACCGTCCAACGAAAAATATATGGGATCTAAAATTGTACAAAAAAATATAATGTACTTTCTCCCCCAAAAAGATGATCGTCCTGACATCGTGGATAAGAAAGGATCCATTGAAAAAATTGTTCCTGAATAGGATTAGGAATGATATCCAGAGATCGTCTTGGCATCGTGGATAAGAAAGGATCCACTGAGAGAATTGTTCCTGAATAGGATTACGAGTGATATCCAGAGTATCTCCCAGCTTAAGCCACCAGTAAAAAAACCAGGAAGGTATTTCGTTCTGAAAAATTTCAGGACAAATACGAATGAACCAGGAATGGGTTCGTTGAGAATTCTCATAATAGAGGAAGTTATAAAATGCTTGGATATAATCCCAATAATTGTAGCTGCAAACAACTACTTTATCTTTGGAGAGCTGCTGTTCTCTATTAGGATGAAGACCCCAATATTGCAGTGTGAAGATATTTTTGATAATTATCTTACTGTAAGCCACTTCCAAAGAATGTAGTTTAGTAGAATGTTCAACTGTGATGGATTTTGTGGTAATTAGAATACCTTCATAGATGTTGACAGGTTTGTCCGTAATCGGAATAAAACTGCCTTCTATATATCGTTTATGAAGTTTCCATGGATCATTCATAAGAGAAATATCACTCTTATCGAGTTTGATAATTTTATCAGAATTTGATTTCTCGAAGAAGATGGACTCAACTTCCATTGCTTCTTTGTAGGAAATGGTATTTGTGTCACTCATGACATGTTGTTTGCCCTTGACATTGGAGCTGGATCCAGCTTCAGTAGGCGGCCGAATTGCCGATAATCTTTTGGAAAGCAAAAGAGACCTAAGGACGTATCGTCCCCCTAGACTTGCCTCTACCTCTGGCCTGGCTGGACATCTTGCTCTAAAAATTCAGGTGTAAGAAAATCAGTAAGAGAATTATTTTTGCCATTAATAAATTCGATATCAAAATCAAATATGGCCAATTCAGCTTGCCATCTAGCAAAAATTTGTTTAGAAGTAAGGTTCTTAACATCTTTTTGTAAAATAGATTTAGCAGAACTGCAATATATTCTAAGTAAGAATTTTTTATTTAATAGATCTGTAAACCCCCTGATTTTTTTAAATTTTAAAAACTGGATTTTTCACAATTTTCTGAAATTTTCTGGGATTTTTCTGTAATTTAAAAACAGGGTTTTAATTTTTAAATAATTTTAAATTGATAATAAATGATATTAAAATATTATAAAAATAATATTTTTGGATGTAAAATGAAAAACTGGACTTAGGGCAATTTTTCTGGAATTTATTGGGCCCCGAACCTATTTCTAAAACACCTAAATTTATTTATTTAATTATTTAATTATTTATTGGATATTATTATTATTATTTTTTAAAATTTAAAACCCAGCCCACCGGGCCCAGCCCCAACCCGGCCCAGTACCCGCTCCTACCGGGTCGGGTCGGATCCGCCGCCCGACCCGCCCGTGCCCGCTACCCGTCCGACCCGTCTTCCCCCACGTACCAGCCCCGACCGCCTCTTCCGCCGAATCCTCCGCCGGCGGCTCCGCCACGTCGCCGCCAGCCCATTCCTCCCCGCCGCGCCCCTCGCTCCACGTCCCCGGCTTCGTCGCCGCATCTCCGGCCACCCCTGGCCCCCGACCGCCTATTTAAACCCCAGTCACCCCCCTGGCCGACAGCCCTCACCGCCCTAGCCACTGCCACGGTCGCCGCCGCCTCCGCCTGAACCCCCGTGCCTCCGACGACAGCGCCGCAGCCGCCTCCGGCCCGCTGCCCAGCCGCCACCAGCCCTTTCTCCTCCACCTTTTCCTCCGTCCGCCTCCGCCTCCGGTGACCTCTGTCGGCGCCGCCCGCGTCCCGAGCCCCCGGCGACGCCGTCCCCGGCTCCCTCCGCCGTCAACGCCGCCCAACCCGCCACCGGCCGGCCACAACTCCGGCAGACCCTAACCCTAACCCTAATTCCTATTTTCTGTGTCCGGACACGTGTCGGACACGTGTCGGACACGAAATCGACCCTGGTTTTTGTGTCCCCTTCAGGTGCGTGTATCTCTCTGCTCGTAACCTCGTTTCCAATTCCGTCTTTTGCGTTGCGAAGCCTGTATGACCCTCTCGGTGTCCGGATAAACCGTTCGGGGCATCGCGTCCTGTGATGATCGCACACCGCGATCCAAAAACAGGAAAAACTAGACCCCGATTCACCCCGGAACTGAGTACGTCCCGCCAAACGGGACGACTTGGTCGCGCGCGGTCTTCACAGATACGTGTGCCTCGTCGATACGGACGTGTGGGATTTCGCGGAAGCTGATTCGGGTGTGCGTGCACACCGGAATCAACGCGTATCCGCGGACATCGTCCCGTATCCGTACTTTCTGGAATGTGCCCTAACTTTGTGTACACACGTCGGATCAAGACGAAACTTACGCCATCGGACTCGTAGCGATACGCTGGTCCTGTGGGTCAAGTTTGGTTCGATTCTGAGAACGTTGACGAAATCGCGTGTCGTGGGCCCCACAGGCCCCGCTCGACAGGCGATTTTGTGTTCGGCTCATCGGAATCCAATTCTGAAAGTTCTGTTGGGTTCGTATCAGCATTTCTGACCTGTTGACACTGAGTTTGGTGAATTTAGAGACCGTTGACCCGGACGCATTTTTCGGTGCAAAGCGGGCCCACCGGTGGACCCCGTTTTGGCCCGAAACTGCCGTTTTTGTCTTTGTCTCCAAATTGGACCCAAGGACAGGCATTTCTAGCTGATTGATATTTTCTGGATCTGATGGTGATAT
This sequence comes from Iris macrosiphon, assembly GCA_036927795.1. Taxonomy (NCBI): domain Eukaryota; kingdom Viridiplantae; phylum Streptophyta; class Magnoliopsida; order Asparagales; family Iridaceae; genus Iris; species Iris macrosiphon. The sequence continues at coordinate 140,925,063 of JAYESA010000003.1, read as the reverse complement.
TTGTTTCAGCAATCGGAATACCGTCTGCGAATCCAGCCGAAGTCAGAACCGCAACTGGAACCGGAACCACAGGCAAGTGTACCTTGCCAAACCCTGCAGCTTGCTAGTTATTTCCTGGACTTAATTATGCAATAGTGGGCAAGTAAAGCTTGCCAAATCTCAGTAATTCTTGACATAGTATCTTAATGGATTTCTTGTAGAATTAAATATAAACTTGTTTTAACTGCTTAACCTAGGAAACGGGTGACGTGCTTAGTGTCCGATTATAGTCGGATGCCAACTCCGTACGCGGAGTTGTGTAACGTCACATAGGCATGGATATCGAGACCCGATAATTCTCGTACTTGTCCTATCAAGTACACCAGAACCCAGGACACTTGACACTATTCCATGAGACAGAGTCTTCCTGAGTCATTCGAGGTGATTCTGTATAGGATGCATGTTGTATGACATAGACTTTACATTCTTAAATAATTGATTCATAGCTATCAGACTTGCTGCATTAGTTTAATCGTGCATGACATGGACATGAGGCATCGTGGACATGAGACATGGGATTACATTGGGTGGGGAGAGACACACAGACTACAGGCTGATATTATATATATATAACATAGTATATTTCAGAGTATAATTCATAGTTATTGCCGCTACCGGCTCCTCGACACAGAGCTTGTAGTGGCTTCAGCCTGAATTCTAGTGCTGCTCTCATATTGCATATCACTTAGCTGGTTACATAGCTTACCCTCTTGTTTAATTATCTGCTGCACTGTATTTATTTTGGCTTGTATTTTTTGTACCTTGCTGTCCCCTGAGGACCTGGATCCGGATTATGTCCCCAGGTACAGCTGAAGAGAATTACCCAGAGGTGTACGGTACCGGAGCACTCCTTGGAGCAGAACAAGGAACAGAGGACGAAGTAGTGGCCGAAGATTTCTCCTGAGCACCGGCTTCAACTACACAGTATTTCCATTTCCAGCATTTCATTTCCTGTCTTTTCTCCTTAAATGTAACAGAATAATTTCTCGGATTGTTTCCCGAGATAACCTTATTTGATATTGCATATTTATTTCTATTGCATGATTTTTGACAATTAATCTGTGTTTATTCTGTGGATGAGATTAGCAATACCTGAGACTTGTAACATATTACTGATAGACTACAGCTTAAGCATGCCCTGATGGACCCATTAAATTAGGTTGTCCATCGGTGCGTGCTGCTGGCCATTGCCACGCTTCTCCAGTCCCTCGACATTTTGGGACTGGGGCGTGACATAGTTTTTGTGGTGGCCCATGCAGGTCTACGACTAAATTATTCGGTTTCAACTTAGGGACCGAATAGGCCTGCAATAAAAATAGATAAGTTTTTAGGATCTCATCCACTTGCTTGAATCGTTTTTGATATCTGTATCGTATTCGAACTAATTTTGACTTGCATCTTGCCTTGATTCCTGTGCGCTCTTATTGGTTATTTTGGATGCAGGGAAATGGACCCACAAGAATGCAATGAGACTCCCGCCGGAACCCCACAAGCTACAGGTGTCACCTATGACGACGAAGTGATACCAGTCGGAGGAGTTCCCTCAACTCAACAAAGCCAGCAGGCAGGTCAACCTACCTCCCGATTCCGGCGCGATGACATTCCAACTCCGCCGCAGTTCGTTCCACCAACGCCCGTACTCCCACAAGAACAGCCAATTGACGGGCAGCAGATATTCCAAATGATCTATGCGATGATGCAAGCTCAGCAACAAGTCCAACACGAGGCTCAGCGTCGCGAAGCTAACTTCTGGAGGGACAGTATCGTAACTATACTGGAGCAGGCCAACCTACCAACTCGACGGCCAACTACAGGCTCAATCACTGACTTCCGCCAACTGAAGCCCCGCACCTTTTCTGGAAAAGAGGAGCCCACCGAAGTTCATGAGTGGCTCACCAACATACGGCATCAACTTGAAGCAGCTGAGCTTCCACGGGAACGCTGGATGACTGCCGTCCGAATGCAATTGACAGACAACGCGCACCACTGGTGGTTGTCTGAGGAGACGCGACTCGGACCAGACCGAGTCACTTGGGAGGAGTTCTCCAGACTCTTTCAGGAGATGTACATTCCTGCCATCGCTCGGTCAGAACTGCGGGACAAATTCAATCGCCTCACTCAGGACTCTATGACGGTGGAAGAATACAACGCAGAATTTATTCGTCTGAGCCGCTTCGCCCCCACCCTGATCCCGATAGAGGAAGAGAAGGCCGAGAAATTCTTCGACGGACTGAACTTCGAGCTACAGAGACTCATCGGATCCGTCGCACCTTCATCCTACTCAGATGTTCTCGCTGCAGCCCGACGCCTGGAACGCGTCACCAGGAGGGAGTCTCGCCACAAGCGGCCAATTACCTCAGCACCAGACAGAACATCACCAGGAGAATCTGCAAAGAGATCTCACACGTACCAGCCACCGAGGACAGCTTCGCAAACCCTTCCTACCTGTCACTACTGCGGCAAGATAGGCCATGTCGAGAAGGACTGCAGACGCAAGTTGGGATTGTGCCTGATTTGCGGGGCCAATCAGCACATAGCCAAGGACTGTCCCCAGCATCGAGATGGAGCACCAAGGGCAAACCAACCAGCTTCACCAGCACCGAGGCCACCTCTGACACCTCAGGCGACACTCTTCCAGCAAGCCCAACAGCAGCAGAGGAATCTACCTCAAGGACGAGGACAAGCTTATGCGCTGACTGTGCAGGACGCTGATGCGAGTAAGTGATTCGTAGTTTTTCCGTTTTTAGTGTTGTTTAGTTCGTGCCTCTTGGTTCGTGACCTCAGCCCCAACCTAGTAAATTGCAACTTGTAATAACAACCTGACTTTCATAAATTTATAGTTTTAACTAGATTTTCCTGGAAAGTGCAAACTTTCAATTGTTAGGGAAATGGTACTTCCCTAAGTATCTTGTGATTTATTTTCAAACGATGTTTGCGACCGCGTCATCTCTGTTGACCGATTATTCTTTGATTGCGAGGACGTAATCCTCTTAAGGGGGGTAGATTGTAAACCCTCTGATTTTTTTAAATTTTAAAAACTGGATTTTTCATAATTTTCTGGAATTTTCTGGGAATTTTCTGTAATTTAAAAACAGGGTTTTAATTTTTAAATAATTTTTAATTGATAATAAATGATATTAAAATATTATAAAAATAATATTTTTGGATGTAAAATGAAAAACTGGACTTAGGGCAATTTTTCTGGAATTTATTGGACCCCGGACCTATTTCTAAAACACCTAAATTTATTTATTTAATTATTTAATTATTTATTGGATATTATTATTATTATTTTTTAAAATTTAAAACCCAGCCCACTAGGCCCGGCCCACCGGGCCCAGCCCCAACCCGGCCCAGTACCCGCTCCTAACGGGTCGGGTCGGATCCGCCGCCCGACCCGCCCGTGCCCGCTACCCGTCCGACCCGTCTTCCCCCACGTACCAGCCCCGACCGCCTCTTCCGCCGAATCCTCCGCCGGCGGCTCCGCCACGTCGCTGCCAGCCCATTCCTCCCTGCCGCGCCCCTCGCTCCACGTCCCCGGCTTCGTCGCCGCATCTCCGGCCACCCCTGGCCCCCGACCGCCTATTTAAACCCCAGTCACCCCCCCTGGCCGACAGCCCTCACCGCCCTAGCCACCGCCACGGTCGCCGCCGCCTCCGCCTGAACCCCCGTGCCTCCGACGACAGCGCCGCAGCCGCCTCCGGCCCGCTGCCCAGCCGCCACTAGCCCTTTCTCCTCCTCCTTTTCCTCCGTCCGCCTCCGCCTCCGGTGACCTCTGTCGGCGCCGCCCGCGTCCAGAGCCCCCGGCGACGCCGTCCCCGGCTCCCTCCGCCGTCAACGCCGCCCAACCCGCCACCGGCCGGCCACAACTCCGGCAGACCCTAACCCTAACCCTAATTCCTATTTCCTGTGTCCGGACACGTGTCGGACACAAAATCGACCCTGGTTTTCGTGTCCCCTTCAGATGCGTGAATCTCTCTGCTCGTAACCCCGTTTCCAATTCCGTCTTTTGCGTTGCGAAGCCTGTATGACCCTCTCGGTGCCCGGACAAACCGTTCGGGGCATCGCGTCCTGTGGTGATCGCACACCGCGATCCAAAAACAGAAAAAACCAGACCCCGATTCACCCCGGAACTGAGTACGTTCCGCCAAACGGGACGACTTGGTCGCGCGCGGTCTTCACAGATACGTGCGCCTCGTCGATACGGACGTGTGGGATTTCGCGGAAGCTGATTCGGGTGTGCGTGCACACCAGAATCAACGCGTATCCGCGAACATCGTCCCGTATCTGTACTTTCTGGAATGCACCCTAACTTTGTGTACACACGTCGGATCAAGACGAAACTTGCGCCATCGGACTCGTAGCGATACGCTGGTCCTGTGGGTCAAGTTTGGTTCGATTCTGAGAACGTTGACGAAATCGCGTGTCGTGGGCCCCATAGGCCCCGCTCGACAGGCGATTTTGTGTTCGGCTCATCGGAATCCAATTCTGAAAGTTCCGTTGGGTTCGTATCAGCGTTTCTGACCTGTTGACACTGAGTTTGGTGAATTTGGAGACCGTTGACCCGGACGCATTTTTTGGTGCAAGCGGGTCCATCGGTGGACCCCGTTTTGGCCCGAAACTGCCGTTTTTGTCTTTATCTCCAAATTGGACCCAAGGACAGGCATTTCTAGCTGATTGATATTTTCTGGATCTGATGGTGATGTTTGTTTCAGCAACCGGAATACCACCTGCGAATCCAGCCGAAGTCAGAACCGCAACTGGAACCGGAACCACAGGCAAGTGTACTTTGCCAAACCCTGCAGCTTGCTAGTTATTTCCTGGACTTAATTATGCAATAGTGGGCAAGTAAAGCTTGCCAAATCTCAGTAATTCTTGACATAGTATCTTAATGGATTTCTTGTGGAATTAAATATAAACTTGTTTTAACTGCTTAACCTAGGAAACGGGTGACGTGCTTAGTGTCCGATTATAGTCGGATGCCAACTCCGTACGCGGAGTTGTGTAACGTCACATAGGCATGGATATCGAGACCCGATAATTCTCGTACTTGTCCTATCAAGTACACCAGAACCCAGGACACTTGACACTATTCCATGAGACAGAGTCTTCCTGAGTCATTTGAGGTGATTCTGTATAGGATGCATGTTGTATGACAGACTTTACATTCTTAAACAATTGATTCATAGCTATCAGACTTGCTGCATTAGTTTAATCGTGCGTGACATGGACATGAGGCATCGTGGACATGAGACGTGGGATTACATTGGGTGGGGAGAGACACACAGACTACAGGCTGATATTATATATATATAACATAGTATATTTCAGAGTATAATTCATAGTTATTGCCGCTACCGGCTCCCCGACACAGAGCTTGTAGTGGCTTCAGTCTGAATTCTAGTGCTGCTCTCATATTGCATATCACTTAGCTGGTTACATAGCTTACCCTCTTGTTTAATTATCTACTGCACTGTATTTATTTTGGCTTATATTTTTTGTACCTTGCTGTCCCCTGAGGACCTGGATCCGGATTATGTCCCCAGGTACAGCTGAAGAGAATTACCCAGAGGTGTACGGTACCGGAGCACTCCTTGGAGCAGAACAAGGAACAGAGGACGAAGTAGTGGCCGAAGATTTCTCCTGAGCACCGGCTTCAACTACACAGTATTTCCATTTCCAGCATTTCATTTCCTATCTTTTCTCCTTAAATGTAACAGAATAATTTCTCGGATTGTTTCCCGAGATAACCTTATTTGATATTGCATATTTATTTCCATTGCATGATTTCTGACAATTAATCTGTGTTTATTCTGTGGATGAGATTAGCAATACCTGAGACTTGTAACATATTACTGATAGACTACAGCTTAAGCATGCCCTGATGGACTCATTAAATTGGGTTGTCCATCGGTGCGTGCTGCTGGCCATTGCCACGCTTCTCCAGTCCCTCGGCATTTTGGGACTGGGGCGTGACAAGATCATCTTGGAATTTATGAGTGCATTTGATAATAGAAAGGAGTTCTTTCTTTATAGTAGAATAGTAAATTTGAGTATCATCCCATTTACCAGAATAATATCTAACAAGGATAACATGACCTTTGTTATTGGGATCAATCTGTTTGAGGATACCACAATAACCAATATTACTGGCATTAGTTTCAACAACTTTGAACCAGTCAGAATTAGCTAGATGTAAGCAAGGTAGGCACTTGACCTTTTCTTAATAAGCTGAGCAACTTTAGTATGATTAATATTTCAAGGAGTATGATTTTTCTTTAATCTTTGATACAAGATTTTTGTATCAATAGCAATATTCTTGTAAAAATCTGCAACATAATTGAGAGCATCTAGAAATCTCTGAAGTTTCTTAATATCAATGATCTCATCAGGAAATTTTGAAGCAAATTCAATACTCCTGTCAATGGGTATAATAGTATTATTAACAATGTTATGTCCTACAAATCTAATTTCAGTTTGAAATAACTTCATTTTAGGGGCAGAAATAACAAGACCATTTTTAATAGCCAAATATTTAAATGCTTAAAATGCTCTTCTATGGTATTAGAGAATATTAATATGTCATCAATATATGATAGAATAAAAGAAGAATATTGAATAAATATCTCATTCACGATATTCTGAAACTCAGAAGGAGCATTTTTCAAACCGAATGACATAACATTCCATTCATAATGTCCGAATGGAACTGTGAATGCAGTCTTGTATTTATCCTTTTATTCAATTTGGATTTTCCAGTAACCTGACTTTAAATCAAATTTAGAAAAGATTTTTTTGCTTTAACAATTCAGTTAAGCAAATCTCTTCTGTTGGAAATTGAATATCTTATCCATTTTAATACTTTATTAAGAGGTTTATAGTTAATAACTAACCTTGGAACACCTCTTTCCTTTTCAGCATTATTATTAACATAAAATATTGTACAAGTCCATGGAGAGTAGGATTTCGAATACGTTTTTTATTCAAAAGATCATTGATCTCTTTTTTGCATAATTCGAGATAATTGTTGTTCATTTGACAAGGTCTAGCCTTTGTCAGAATATCTCTTTCATTGAAGGATTCTTCACATGGAAGAGAAACAATATATTATTTTCTATCCCAAAAGACATTTGGGATATTATTACAAGTTTGACGTATGAACTCGTCTTCAACTTGTTTTATTTTATTTTATTTTTCAAAATTTTCAAGCTGGTTAATAATAGATAGCTGAAAAATTCCTTCTTTGATAAAGTTTATCTGATATTCTTCAGATCAACTTCTTTTATTTCATTTAGAATTTTTACCACCGGATTTGTGATAAATTCAAAAGTAATATTCTTTCCCTTATAACAAGTAGAAATCCCTTATTTATTAATTTCTTTTATGGGCATAAGTTTTTCTAGTAAAGGAGTTCCTAGAATAACATGTTATGATATTTCTTTTACAATAATGAAGTGTAAGGGTATACAGACTTCATTTTTACAGATATGAACATATGTAACTTTGAAAGGTGTTGTAAGAGCTTTGTTATTAGCAACATTGAAAGTCTGAGTAGTGCGCTCATAATATTTTAATGGAATAATTCATTCTTTGACACAGTTCAAATTAGCACCACTGTCAACTAAGGCAATAAGATTATAAATCAATGATTCATTATTTATTATTAGATCGATTTTTATATACCATTTGTGGGTAATAAAAAGATATATTTTTGATAGAAAGGAATTATCAATCGATTTTTCTTTATTGTTTATAGTAACAGACTGGACCTGTTGATTTAATATATCATCTTCATTCTCGTTATCACTATCGACAATCCGAAAATGTTAATTCATTTCTTTATTGAGAATAATCTCATTGTAGGATTTAACATCATGTTCAATGAGAGTAAGTCTCTGCTATTTTGAGAATGATCATACAGCTGATGATCATCAAGCTTCTGATATGATTCTGCCCATGCAGCAGCAACACTAGAAGCCTAATATTCAAAAATACTATTATAAACGTCCGACTCATATGGATATTTTATATGAAGAAAATGATAATATCATTCAGAATAATTACAGTGGTGGCAATATCTATGAATGAAACATAGATGGTTGTTCTGAAAAACAGATAGGCGACCAAATGCATCGAATGCTAATGTTTGCTACAGTTTGTCGTTCAAACAATAACACAGATCGAGCTATTGCTAGCTTTATTACATGTGGTTTTACTGGCATTTTAAAAGGCTGGTAGGATCATTGTCTATCTCTTGAGCAAAAGGCAGATTTTGCTAATGCTGTCAAAATTAAAAATAATAGAGAAACAGAAGATAGTGTCATGACCTTGATCAGCACTATATGTGATTACTTTACTGGTCTAGTTTCTGATAATGGTGAACGTATCAGGACTTTACTACAAAATCTTCATTGTCCTACTCTAACTCATTTTAGATGGTATAAAGATACTTTTCTAAACCGAGTAATGCAATTAAGTGATGCAAATTCTGCACACTGAAAATCGAAGTTTATTGATGGTCTTCATAATCTGTTTGCAGAAAACGTTAGACAACAAATGAGAAATAATAATGATGGAATCATACCATATAGTGATTTCACTTATGGTAACTTAGTTAATGCTTGCATTCAAGAGGGGTTATCCCTTTGTAATTATCTTAAATTAAAAAATCAATTGAAATCTCAAAGGTTATCCCAGAGAAAATAATTGAAAAAATTCTGTAGCCAATTCGCTATGGAGTCTATTACACCTCCTGATACTAGAAAAAATTTCTCTAAAGAAAAATCTTATAATAGGAAGAGTTCTTCTTCTAAAAGAAAATATCCTAAAGATTTTTCTGAAGAAAGTAAAAGATTTCCTACGAGAAAAAACAATTCTCAAAAAATACAAGTTCCAATAAAAAAGTTAAATGTTTCAAATGTGGCAAATTAGGCCATTATTCGAACAAATGTTATACCAAACAAAAGATCAATATGATCGAGGATGAAGGGTTGAAAAAGACTCTATTAAAGATCATGATCAATTCTGATTATGAATATGATTCATCTAGTAATGAATCCCTAAATTATACTACTGATTGTGGTACTGACTGCGAATGTAAAACATGTACCATTAGCAATAAAGCTGACTATTTCAAGTCTATTATTGAAATGAATGGTCTGTCTATTAATGTATTGACCAGTCAAGATAAAAGAAAAATTCTCGAGTCACTTTTGACTAATAAAATTAGCCAAAACGTGAAAGCAAAAATTATTGAGATTTTGCATGATGATAAAGAAACTTCTTTCAGTTCCACTCCTTATACCATGACAGAGGTCTTAGCCCGAAGAAAAAAAAAATCCTAAGACAGTCTCTATTAACGATCTTCAAAGAGAATTAAAAACTTTGAAGAATAAAATCAAAGAGTTAAAATCTAATGATGAAATAACTCAGCAGAGACTTACTCTCATTGAACATGATGTTAAATCCTAGAATAAAATTATTCTCAGTAAAGAAATGAATGACATTCTCGGATTGTCAATTGTGATAATGAGAATGAAGATGATATATTAAATCAACAGGTCCAGACTGTTGCTATAAATAACAAAGAAAATCTATTGATAATTCATTTTTAATCAAAAATAGATCTTTTTATTACCCACAAATGGTACATAAAAATTGATCTAATTATAAACAATGAATCATTGATTTATAATCTTATTGTCCTAGTCGACAGTGGTGCTGATTTGAACTGTGTCAAAGAAGGTATTATCCCATTAAAATATTATGAGCGCACTACTCAGACTTTGAGTGCTGCTAATAATAAATCTCTTACAACACCTTTCAAGGTTACACATGTTCATATGTGTAAAAATGAAGTCTGTGTACCCTTACACTTCATTGTTATAAAAGAAATATCACAACATGTTCTTCTAGAAACTCATTTTCTAGAAAAACTTATGCCCATAAAAAAAATTAATAAACAAGAAATTTCTACTTGTTATAAGGGAAATAATATTACTTTTAAATTTATCACAAATCCTGTGGTAAATATTCTGAATGAAATAAAAGAAGTTGATCTGAAGAATAATCAGATAAACTTTATAAAAGAAGAAAATTTTCAGCTATCTATTATTAACCAGCTTGAAAAAATTGAAATAAAAAATAAAATAAAACAAGCTGAAGACTAGTTCATATGTCAAACTTGTAGTAATATCCCAAATGCCTTTTGGGATAGAAAACAATATATTGTTTATCTTCCATATGAAGAATCCTTCAATGAAAGAGATGTTCCGACAAAGGCTAGACCTTGTCAAATGAACAATAATTATCTTGAATTATGCAAAAAAGAGATCAATGATCTTTTGAATAAAAAACTTATTCGAAAATCCTACTCTCCATGGAGTTGTAAAATATTTTATGTTAATAATAATGCTAAAAAGGAAAGAGGTTGTCACGCCCCAGTCCCAAAATACGTAGGACTAGGATACGTAACCATGTCAGCCGCCCGTATATATGGCAACTCCAATATATGGAAACCATATATACGTGCGTACGCTGTATAATGAACAATAGTTCACCAGTGGTATAATTAATCACAAGTCACTGGGTAATATCTAAATCTCATCCACAGAATATCACATATACAGGAATAACCAATAATCAGGTAACTAGATCTCAATAACAAATATCTAAAGAATGACAGTCGGATGGAAACAAATCCACTGCCGAAATAGAATATAAAAGGAACCAGATACACACCATATAAGAACAACATCTGACAATCACGAGGCTCGAAGAGAAGACCTCCTCGGGATATACGTAACATGCCTGGATCTGCTCTCCTGCGAATGCTCAAGAACATATACACCTGGCAGGGGACCAGGTCCTCAGAGGGACATAACAAGATACAGAAAAACAATATGCCATGTATGTAAATACTGAATAAATAAAGGGGGTGTGCTAACCATCTAAGTGAATGCAATTTAAATACCTTGTAGTACGCATGGGAAGGTGTAGGCTAGACATATGCTGACGTAATTCACCAATCGTCATAACTGGCTAGTATATGTGTCATATGCCCCTAGACTCATGGGCACTCTGCAATCGTCCATCTCCGAGGAGCATGGAACGAAGGATATAACATCACGGAGGGGGTGTCCCATACGTCTACTAGTATCTTCCCCGCCCAATATAGATGTACAAGTCGTGAAAACGACGTGGACATCTCCTACTATGATGCAAGTCTCAATAAAGTAAACAACTAAGCTACATACCGTTACACGTGTTGCTCATACTGATGGCCAGTCGCGCATGAGACACGCGTCCCTACATGAACTCACTCTGTGACGTGTAATGATACGTGTCAAGGCCTGGGGAGTCATATCAATAACTCCACAACTTTAGGTAGGTCTATTAGACACTAGGTCAGATACAAGTCCTAACGTCAACGCCTTCGTTGACTTCACCCGAGTCTGCTCGGACGCGCACATTTATATAATAAATAAATATGTAACTAATAATAACTGAATTTAAACAGTACAACAAGGCAAGGTATACTTGCCTGGCAAGGGCTGCAAAATATAACGTCCAGATGTCAAATACCAGAAGTCAGAAACTATGGCCTCAGAATAAATGTCTCCGGATGCTAAAATAAACATCACTAACAGTCTCAAAAAATATCAAATAGCTAGAAATGCCTGTCCTTAAGTACAATTTGGACACAGGGGCAAAAATGACAGTTTTCGGTCAAAGCGGGGTCCACATGTGGGCCGCTTTGTACCAAAAAATGTGTCAGGGTCAAAGGTCTCCAAATTCGCCAAACTTAGTGTCAACAAGTTCAGAACGTCGATACGAACCCAACGGAATGTCCAAAATTGGATTCCGATGTGTCGATCACAAAATCGCCCGTCAAGTGGAGCCTATGGGGCCCACGATACGCGATTTTGTCAACGTTCTCAGAATCGAACCAAACTTGGCTCACAGGACCAGCGTATTGCTACGAGTCCGATGGCGCAAGTTTCGTTTCGATCCGACGTGTGTACACAAAGTTGCAGTATTTTCCAGAACTGACGGATACGGGGCGGTGTCGGCGGATACGCGTTGATTCCGGTGTGCACGCACATCCGAATCAACTTCTACGAAATTTCGCACGTCCGTATCAACGACGCGCATGTTTCGGTAAAGACCGCGTGCGACCAAGTCGTCCCGTTTGGCGGGGCGTACTCAGTTCTGGGGTGAATCAGGGCGTTGGTTTTTCCTGTTTTTGGATCGCGGTTCACGATCACCACAGGACGCGATGCTCCGAGCGGTTTGCACGGGCACCGAGGGGGTCACACAGCCTACGCGATGCAACTGACGGAATTAAAATCAAAATTACGAGGAAAGAGAGATAGGTACCTGAACAGGGCTCCAGAAACTTGCATTTCTCGTGTCCGACACGTGTCCGACACGTGTCAGGGTCAGAGACGGCTGTATCCGTGTCCTCCCTAGGGCATCTGAATGCTGGGGTGTCGCCGGAGTCGACTGGCCTCGACGGGGCGAGCTGCTCGGGTGAGTCGGCCGGAGCCGGAGTGGCCTGGCTGCGCTGCAAGGGTGGTGGCCGGCTCTGGCCGGAGGCGAGCTGCGGCTGAGAAGTGACGCGGGGACTCTCGGGGCGGCCGGCGGAGAGGATGATGATGGAGGGTGGATGACAGGGAGGCGGAGCCAGGGGAGGAAGGAGGAGGAGGCCGAGGGGTCGGGGGCTGAGATGGGGTGGCAGTGGTCGGGGCTCCGACCGGGGAAGAGGGGAAAGAGGAGGAGGGAGAGAGAGCTCGGAGGAGAAGGGGGCAGAGGAGAGAGGAGGCGGTGATGATGATGGTGGTGTCGTCGGTGATGGGGGTGGCGGTGGTGGCGGAGTCGTGAGGGTGGAGGAGAAGGGGGTCGGCTGGAGGTGGAGGAGCAGGGAAGGAGAAGGAGGAAGAGAGGAAGGGCGGCGGAGGAAGGAGAGGGCGGGGCCAGCGGGAGGGGAAGAGGGGACGGCGCCGGCGGGGGTCGGCTCCGGCGAGGGCTCGCCGCCGGCGGGGGGGGGGGGTCTGCGGCTGTGGGGGGGGTAGATTTAGGATTTGTTTTTATTTTCCTTTTTATTTTTATTTTCTTTTTCTTTTATAGAAAATAATAATAATATTTTAAGTAAATATCCTGAGATATTTTACAGGATATTTGTAGGATATTTTTGGGATATTTTTGGGATCTTTTCGGGTGGGTCCCGTCTCCAAATGGAAGGTGCAGGTTCACCGACCAATGAGGGGGTGACACCTCGCACTGCAATTTGCAGGAAAGTCCCTGTAATTTTGTAAATTGCGTAAAGTCGTAGATTTGAGAAATTACACAATTACGAAATTGTCTGGAAAAACACCTGATTCCTGAAAATGATAAAATTCACAGAATTGAAGGAAAAAGCTGTGTGAGGGTCCCGAGGGGGTGGGGGTGAGTCTGGGCAGGGGCTGGGCCTGGTTTCTGGGTGATACGGGCCATCGTATTTAATTAATTAATAAATACTGCGCACGGTGTTCTCTAATTATTTAGAGGCAGGTAGGGCCATAATTTTTCTACGGTGTCAATATACTAAATGTAGTATACTCAGTGTAGAATATTAACGTATTTTTGTTTGGGCAAAATATGTGCATGTTGGGCCTCAAATCCCTAGGGGTACAGAGATGGGTAAAGAGCAAGAAATAAAATAGGAAATAAATATGGCTTTTGTAACGATATTTGTGCGTCTCAAACGAGGCTCATTTTAGCACATCTGTGAGTTGCACAAAGTTCAGGAAAATAGTCTGGTATGTCTAGGACAGGTATGTGAACTTTGTTCGGGGATAACAGTCAAGCTAAAGCTCCAAATAATTAGGAGATGGACAGGTGCACAAGTCAACAGGATATGTAGGAAAATAAATTAAAATATTATCATAAATCCTAAATTGTTAAAATAATCCTAAAAATACTGAAATCTGGTCGAGGGGGTTTACAATCTACCCAACTTATAAAAATTTTGTCCTCGAAATTAAAACTAAGCCACGGTAGAAGTCAAAGACGACATAAGGTATAATTTAACAAAGTAATTTATATCTTGGTTTACGAATAGGTTCGAAAAATGTTTACGCATGTCGTTCACACGTTTCCAAGTAGATTTTCCTGGCGTGCCATGCTTCCATGTCACGCGGACCAAAGAAAAAGACTGATTTCTCAGTACCCTTTCTCGATGATCAAGGATTTCTACGGGTTGCTCTTGATATGACAAGCTCGGCCTAATGGTGATCTCCAAATAGTTGAGAACATGACTGCTGTCTGTCATATATCGCCTGAGTTGCGATACGTGGAATACGTCATGTGCTCTCTCAAGGGAAGGTGGTAGCGCAAGTTGATATGCCACTACTATTCTTTCTAGCACGTCAATGGTCCAACATACCTTGGACTCAACTTGCTGCGTCCTCTGAATTGAATGGTGTCTCTAGTAGGTGATATCCTCGAGATGACATGATCGTCCTCTTTGAATTCCAAGGGACGATGATGACGTCTGTCCACTGTTTCTGTCTGTCTTGCACTGTGCACAAGTGTCCTTGTATTACTTAACTGCCTTTACTGCGTTGACTACCAACTCTGGTCACATGAATCCTTGTCTGGTAAAATGCTGACTGGTATGCCGTGTAATCTTAGGATTTGCCTCATATAAGTAATGTCTTCATATCTTCAGAGTAATCACGACGGTTGCAAGTTCCAAATCCTTCTCATGTACTCATAATTGTCTAGATGCATAAACCATTACCTTGCCATCCTGTATTAATACGCATCCCAAACTTTTTCCTGATGCGTCTGTAGATCACAACCGCCTGATCCGGATGGAATAGTCAATACGGGTGTTGTGGTCAGTCGCTTCTTCAACTCCTCGAAAGCGGCTTGACACTCGTTGGTCCATAGGAATTTTTAATCCTAAAAAGTCAACCTAGTCTTAGGTGCTGCTATCCATTCAGGAGTCAATCAATTGTTTATCCAGGTGAAATCCATTTAGACTCCTGTCAACAAAATTATACATTCCTTCATTGTAACACTTTGAACAAAGTTACGAGGCAAAAATTTTATGCTGCCATAGTGATGCACGTACCAGGAAAGTAGGTAGGTAGCGAAGGTCATTCTTAAAGATAGCACCGTTTATAACTGCAATCTAATCTAATAAAAGGGTTTGGTAATTACCCAAGAAACAAACAGAAATGGCTACAGAAATAATACACTTTCGTATTTATACTAAGGACGAGGTTTCGTCTTTCCGAAATAAGGGAAGATGGAAAACAATAATCAAGAGTTCAAGGGGAAGGTAATAGATTATGAGTGTGGGGATCAATGCATTTAAAGAATTCAATGGGATTTGTCAAAGCAGTTGTGGATTGAAATTTTATTTTGGTAATTCCTATTCACATATTCGTATTAGCACAGTTATGTAACTGATACGATATGCTCAGACATATCTAGAGGGCAAGTACATCTGTCTACTAATCACTATATATCTCAATCCACGTAAAGTAGTTATGCGAATGGCGAATCAAAAATGCACTAAGGTTGATCAGACCGTAATATACTGATTCTGAATAGACAATTGTATTAGTGGGGTGGATCAGGCCCCAATAACACATGTGTCATGAACAAGCTCGATAAAGAATAAGCTTGCAAAACTAGGATATAATAGCAGTATAAGTCAAGGTAGTACAGTAAATATAAGTACGCTAGATTATGATATGAGAAATTACAAACAATTCACAATCACAAAAAAAAATAACACTCTACAATCTCTACAGTAATATTCTAAATTCTTCCTAAGTTGCTAGTTGATCCAAAAGAGGTATGGCCTTCTAAGTTCTACAATCTTAATATACATAATAGGTTGTCTGCCTAAAACAGAGATTTCAAGAAAGTCTGCGTAAAGTAGGGGTTCGAGGTTGTCTGCGTACAGCAGAGATAAAATAATTTGGCATAACGCATGACTTCAGAGCTATCCGCGTAAAAGTCTGCACGTAGAAATCTGCGCGTAAATATCTCCTGCGAATAGTCTAGCATTCGTTGCAGCGTAAAGTTGTATGAAACTCATGAGTTTGTCAGTCGAATTAGTGAATCCTGACATATGACAAAAGTACTGCACGAGGATCGAGATGACGGCTGTAATGATGAAATTTGGCACGGGGATCCAGGTTGTCATTTAGTGACTTTATTGGATACAAGTCACTTATGCTCGGGGTGAGACAAAACCAGATGTAATGTCAAAAGCTGCTTTTTTTTTCACAGGGCTCGAGGCGTATCTTTGCCTTTAATGCACGAGATTGGGTCATGCCTGGAAAAAGCTAAGGCTGTAACAAATACGCTTACATCCTATCCTTATATTCTACGCCTAATCAGGTTACTCTACGCTGGTTATCTATTATTCTAGAATTATCATGTTTATGCAGGACAGTTACCTACGTGGCTTGCATGACGCAGGATAAGGAAGACTAAGGGATCGTGGGTAGCGGTTGTCATAACTGCGACGTAAAGGGGACAATCTCCTGCATAATCTGGTTTTTATGCCAACAAGAAAGTCATTAGGCTTTTACGCCAACTAGGCAGTTGTTTGGTTCTTATGCCAACAAGGGTCGAATGGGTTTTACGCCAACAAGGGTAAAGGGTCTCTGACGTAAAACTGGGTTTATCTAAACATAGGATGAAGTTTCAGTCCTAGTGTTCAACCTTAGATTTCTATGGGTTTCTCAAGACTAGGGTCAATACTTATGATCAATTGTCTAACTAATCCTAGTAATATTTTTACTATACTCAAGTCATACATAATTACGTCAAGGGATAATGGTAAGTTAATCTATAGGTAGTGATGCTAGGGTTTATTAGGTAATATGGGAGACTAGGGTTTATTAAGTAATCTGAACTTAATGATACGTCCATGCCCTAGTTGTGTTCTTAATAGGAATACTACCCTAATAATCAGCCTATCAACAGGGATTCCTATATTCTAGCAGGGGCTATACTAAAAGAATTATCAGAAAAGCACGTGAATCAAGCAGGATGCAATATGTAAGTAGGACAGATTGGAAGGAAGATAAGTCATAGTCAATTATGGATGAGATCCTATGTTCTAATCCTAGGTGCAGGCTTGCTCGGTACAGTAACGTAACCGAGACAATATGCTCTGACCTGCATGGGCCACCACTAAAAATATGTCACGCCCCAGTCCCAAAATACGTAGGACTAGGATACGTAACTATGCCAGCCGCCCGTATATATGGCAACTCCAATATATGGAAACCATATATACGTGCGTACGCTGTATAATGAACAATAGTTCACCAGTGGTATAATTAATCACAAGTCACAGGGTAATATCTAAATCTCATCCACAGAATATCACATATACAGGAATAACCAATAATCAGGTAACTAGATCTCAATAACAAATATCTAAAGAATGACAGTCGGATGGAAACAAATCCACTGTCGAAATAGAATATAAAAGGAACCAGATACACACCATATAAGAACAACATCTGACAATTACGAGGCTCAAAGAGAAGACCTCCTCGGGATATACGTAACATGCCTGGATCTGCTCTCCTGCGAATGCTCAAGAATATATATACCTGGCAGGGGACCAGGTCCTCAGAGGGACATAACAAGATACAGAAAAACAACATGCCATGTATGTAAATACAGAATAAATAAAGGGGGTGTGCTAACCATCTAAGTGAATGCAATTTAAAGACCTTGTAGTACGCATGGGAAGGTGTAGGCTAGACATATGCTGACGTAATTCACCAATCGTCATAACTGGCTAGTATATGTGTCATATGCCCCAAGGCTCATGGGCACTCTGCAATCGTCCATCTCCGAGGAGCATGGAACGAAGGATATAACATCACGGAGGGGGTGTCCCATACGTCTACTAGTATCTTCTCCGCCCAATATAGATGTACAAGTCGTGAAAACGACGTGGACATCTCCTACTATGATGCAAGTCTCAATAAAGTAAACAACTAAGCTACATACCGTTACACGTGTTGCTCATACTGATGGCCAGTCGCGCATGAGACACGCGTCCCTACATGAACTCACTCTGTGACGTGTAATGATACGTGTCAAGGCCTGGGGAGTCATATCAATAACTCCACAACTTTAGGTAGGTCTATTAGACACTAGGTCAGATACAAGTCCTAACGTCAACGCCTTCGTTGACTGCACCCGAGTCTGCTCGGACGCGCACATTTATATAATAAATAAACATGTAACTAACAATAACTGAATTTAAATAGTACAACAAGGCAAGGTATACTTGCCTGGCAAGGGCTGCAAAATATAACGTCCAGATGTCAAATACCAGAAGTCAGAAACTATGGCCTCAGAATAAATATCTCCGGATGCTGAAATAAATATCATTAACAGTCTCAAAAAATATCAAATAGCTAGAAACGCCTGTCCTTAAGTCCAATTTGGACACAGGGGCAAAAATGACAGTTTCCGGTCAAAGCGGGGTCCACATGTGGGCCGCTTTGTACCAAAAAATGTGTCAGGGTCAAAGGTCTCCAAATTCGCCAAACTTAGTGTCAACAAGTTCAGAACGTCGATACGAACCCAACGGAATATCCAGAATTAGATTCTGATGTGTCGATCACAAAATCGCCCGTCAAGTGGAGCCTGTAGGGCCCACGATACGCGATTTTATCAACGTTCTCAGAATCGAACCAAACTTGGCTCACAGGACCAGCGTATTGCTACGAGTCCGATGGCGCAAGTTTTGTTTTGATCCGACGTGTGTACACAAAGTTACAATATTTTCTAGAACTGACGGATACGGGGCGGTGTCGGTGGATACGCGTTGATTCCGGTGTGCATGCACATCCGAATCAACTTCTGCAAAATCCTGCACATCTGTATCAACGACGCGCACGTTTCGGTAAAGACCGCGTACGACCAAGTCGTCCCGTTTGACGGGACGTACTCAGTTTCGGGGTGAATCGGGTCGTTGTTTTTCCTGTTTTTGGATCGCGGTTTGCGATCGCCACAGGACGCGATGCTCCGAGCGGTTTGTACGAACACCGAGGGGGTCACACAGCCTACGCGATGCAACTGACGGAATTGAAATCGGAATTACGAGGAGAGAGAGATAGGTACCTGAACAGGGCTCCAGAAACTTACATTTCTCGTGTCCGATGCGTGTCCGACACGTGTCAGGGTTAGAGACGGCTGTATCCGTGTCCTCCCTAGGGCATCTGAACGCTGGGGTGTCGCCGGAGTCGACTGGCCTCGACGGGGCGAGCTGCTCGGCTGAGTCGGCCGGAGCCGGAGCGGCCTGGCTGCGCTGCGAGGGTGGTGGCCGGCTCTGGCCGGAGGCGAGCTGCGGCTGAGAAGCGATGCGGGGACTCTCGGGGCGGCCGGCGGAGAGGAGGATGATAGAGGGTGGATGACAGGGAGGCGGAGCCAGGGGAGGAAGGAGGAGGAGGCCGAGGGGTCGGGGGCTGAGATGGGGTGGCGGTGGTCGGGGCTCCGACCGGGGAAGAGGGGAAAGAGGAGGAGGGAGAGAGAGCTCGGAGGAGAAGGGGGCAGAGGAGAGAGGAGGCGGTGATGATGATGGTGGTGTCGTCGGTGATGGGGGTGGTGATGGCGGAGTCGTGAGGGTGGAGGAGAAGGGGGTCGGCTGGAGGTGGAGGAGCAGGGAAGGAGAAGGAGGAAGAGAGGAAGGGCGGCGGAGGAAGGAGAGGGCGGGGCCAGCGGGAGGGGGAGAGGGGACGGCGCCGGCGGGGGTCGGCTCCGGCGAGGGCTCGCCGCCGGCGGGGGGGGTGGGGGGGGGGGGGGGTCTGCGGCTGTGAGGGGGGTAGATTTAGGATTTGTTTTTATTTTCCTTTTTATTTTTATTTTCTTTTTCTTTTATAGAAAATAATAATAATATTTTAAGTAAATATCCTGAGATATTTTACAGGATATTTGTAGACTATTTTTGGGATATTTTCGGGATCTTTTCGGGTGGGTCCCGTCTCCAAATGGAAGGTGCAGGTTCACCGGCCAATGAGGGGGTGACACCTCGCACTGCAATTTGCAGGAAAGTCCCTGTAATTTCGTAAATTGCCTAAAGTCCTAGATTTGAAAAATTGCGCAATTACGAAATTGTCTGGAAAAACATCCGATTCCTGAAAATGCTAAAATTCACAGAATTGAAGGAAAAAGCTGTGTGAGGGTCCCGAGGGGGTGGGGGTGAGTCTGGACAGGGGCTGGGCCTGGTTTCTGGGTGATACGGGCCATCATATTTAATTAATTAATAAATACTGCGCACGGTGTTCTCTAATTATTTAGAGGCAGGTAGGGCCATAATTTTTCTACGGTGTCAATATACTAAATGTAGTATACTCAGTGTAGAATATTAACGTATTTTTGTTTGGGCAAAACAGGTGCATGTTGGGCCTCAAATTCCTAGGGGTACAGAGATGGGTAAAGAGCAGGAAATAAAATAGGAAATAAATACGGCTTTTGTAACGATATTTGTGCGTCTCAAACGAGGCTCATTTTAGCACATCTGTGAGTTTTACAAAGTTCAAAAAAATAGTCTGGTATGTCTAGGACAGGTATGTGAACTTTATTCGGGGATAACAGTCAAGCTAAAGCTCCAAATAATTAGGAGATGGACAGGTGCACAAGTCAACAGGATATGTAGAAAAATTAATAAAATATTGCCATAAATCCTAAATTGTTAAAATAATCCTAAAAATAATGAAATCTGGTCGAGGGGGTTTACAGAGGTGTTCCAAGGTTAGTTATTAACTATAAACCTCTTAATAAAGTTTTAAAATGGATAAGATATCCAATTCCCAACAAAAAGGATTTGCTTCAAATAATTGTTAAAGCAAAAATCTTTTCTAAATTTGATTTAAAGTCAGGTTACTGGCAAATCCAAATTGAAGATAATGATAAATACAAGACTGCATTCATAGTTCCATTCGGACACTATGAATGAAATATTATGCCATTCGGTTTGAAAAATGCTCCTTCTGAGTTTCAGAATATAATGAATGAGATATTTATTCAATATTCTTCTTTTATTCTATTATATATTGATGACATATTAATATTCTCTAATACCATAGAAGAGCATTTTAAGCATTTAAATATTTTTAAATATTTAGCTATTAAAAATGGTCTTGTTATTTCTGCCCCTAAAATGAAGTTATTTTAAACTAAAATCAGATTTTTAGGACATAACATTGTTAATAATACTATTATACATATTAACAGGAGTATCGAATTTGCTTCAAAATTTTCTGATGAGATCACTGATATTAAGTAACTTCAGAGATTTCTAGGTGCTCTCAATTATTTGCAGATTTTTACAAGAATATTATTGCTATCGATACAAAAATCTTGTATCAAAGATTAAAGAAAAATTATACTCCTTGGAGTATTAATCATACTAAAGTTGTTCAGCTTATTAAGCAAAATGTCAAGTGTCTGCCTTGCTTACATCTAGCTAATCCTGACTGGTTAAAAGTTGTTGAAACTGATGCCAGTAATATTGGTTATGGTGGTATCCTCAAACAGATTGATCCCAATAACAAAGGTCATGTTATCCTTGTTAGATACCATTCTGGTAAATGAGATGATACTCAAATTAACTATTCTACGATAAAGAAAGAACTCATTTCTATTATCAAATGCATTCATAAATTCCAAGATGATCTATTAAATAAAAAATTCTTACTTAGAATAGATTGCAGTTCTGCTAAATCTATTTTACAAAAAGATGTTAAGAATCTTGCTTCTAAATAATTTTTTGCTAGATGGCAAGCTGAATTGGCCATATTTGATTTTGATATCGAATTTATTAATGGCAAAAATAATTCTCTTACTGATTTTCTTACACGTGAATTTTTACACCAAGATGTCCAGCCAGGCCAGAGGGAGAGGCAAGTCTAGGAGGACGATACGTCCTCAGGACTCTTTTGCTTTCCAAAAGATTATTTGCAATCGGCCGCCTACTGAAGCTGGATTCAGCTCCAATGTCAAGGACAAACAACCTGTCACGAGTGACACAAATACCATTTCCTATAAATAAGCAATGGAAGTTGAGTCCATCTTCTTCGAGAAATCAAATTCCGATAAAATTATCAAACTCTATAAGAGTGATATTTCTCTTATGAAGGATCCATGAAAACTTCATAAACAATATCTAAAAGGCAATTTTATTCTGGTTACGGGCAAACTTGTCAACATCTATGAAGGTATTCTAATTACCACAAAATCTATCACAGTTGAACATTCTACTAAACCACATTCTTTGGAAGTGACTTACAGTAAGGTAATTATCAAAAATATCCTCACACCGCAATCTTGGGATTTTCATCCTAACCGAGAACAACAGCTCTCCAAGGATAAAGTAGTTGTTTGCAGCTACAATTATTGGGATTATATCCAAGCATTTTATAACTTTTTCTATTATGAGAATTCTCAACGAACATATTCCTGGTTCATTCGTATTTGTCCTAAAATTCTTCAGAACGAAATACCTTCCTAGTTTTTTGACTGGTGGCTTAAGCTGGGAGCTACTCTGGATATCATTCCTAATCCTATTCAGGAACAATTCTCTTAGTGGATCCTTTCTTATCCACGATGCAAGGACGATCATCTTTTTGGGAGAGAAAGTACATTATATTTCTTTGTACAATTTCAGATCCCATATATTTTCCCTTGGACGGTTAACTGTGAGTTTAATTCCAACAATATCTCCATTCTTTCACGTAAATTTCTTGTAAAATGATGGCAGAGAATTGACGAGAAAGATAAGTTGGTAAAAATTATTGCATCCATCAAAGACAATGAAAGCAAATTGGACAAATGAGTCCAAAGCGAGATCTTTGGTGATAATACTATCACAAAATTAAAAGACTCTTTTATCAGAAAGAATCCAAAGATTTCCAAAGAGGAATTAAAGAAGAAGTGTCTTCAGTTCTTGAAAGCACAATTCAATGCCAATTTTGACTTGGACATATCTAGCACAGCTTCTGAACTAACCTGCAAGATATGTCAGCTGATGATTTCTATCAGACCATTATTGCTGCTACTGATGAAGAATAATTCTTCTTGGTAGGACCCATACTCCTTTAATCACATGCTCTGAGGATGACTTTGACAGCTTTTGTTAGTGGATTATCCACTCAACTGTTGCGTTGATGTGACACTACTAGCATTATTGATGACAACATCTTTCCTTTGCTCAGTGGACGTCATTTTTACCCTTCTTTTCCAAAAGAGAATCTTATCAGACAACTCTTGGTGGAAGACAACTGGTGGCTACTTTATTGAGTGCAGGGACAGCTGATTGCTTCATTCTGAAGCAAAAAAAATTGTATAAAGAGGGGAGTCCCCTTAGTTTCTAGGTGTGCAAGTTTTCAATGTGTTTTTTCATTCCTGTAATCTTCTTCTATTGTACTCCTACTTATTGACGATCACTTAGTGACGTTATAATAAAACTTTCAATATTCCGCTCAAAAGACTTGCTTGCAAGCCTATCTCAGACGATTGGTAATATATATATATATATATATATATATATATAATATATTAATTTAAACTATTTTACAATAATATCATGAACAATTTAT
Source organism: Iris macrosiphon (assembly GCA_036927795.1). Lineage (NCBI taxonomy): Eukaryota > Viridiplantae > Streptophyta > Magnoliopsida > Asparagales > Iridaceae > Iris > Iris macrosiphon. The sequence continues at coordinate 140,901,391 of JAYESA010000003.1, read as the reverse complement.
TTTACGTGCAACGTTCACGTGCATTGCATGTATAAAAAAAATCTATGATATTATTAAAAGATTAAATAGAAAATTAAATTAGAATATTTTAAATATTATTTTAATATATTTTAATTATTATTTGTGATAAATAATTTTTTTTACTTTTGGATATGTGTCTAATTAGATAATACCATACATATAATTTAAATATAATTAAAAAACTAAAATATTTTATGATTTGTTATATCTTCAGCTTGTTTTATGTTTTTACCTCATGTTCTCAATAGAGAAAAAACATATGTGGTTGTTAAAAAATATTTAATTTTTTATATATTAATAAATGGTTGATGATATACTTACGAATTAGATGGCTCATTTTTAGCCGTTTCTAAGCCAAATTATAATATTAGAGATACAACACAAAAATGGATGACGTATCTAAGTCATCAATTTTTAATAAAATAAAAAAACTACTATGTGGGTTTTCTTTTCGGATAGTTGAAAAAAAAAGATTACAATAACATATAACAAATCATAAAATCTATTATAAATTTAAATTATATTTAAAGTAACTACATGGTACTATCTAATTAAACACATATTCAAAGTTAAAAAAATATTTATAACAAATTATAATTAAAATATATTCAAATTTTATTTACAAATTCTAATATAATTTACAATTTTATCTAATTTTTTAATAATATTATATTTTTTTATACGTGCAACGCACGTGAATATGACTAGTACTATTATAATACGGCTTAAAAATGACTTAAAATTGAGCTGTCTAAGCTGTATATATATCATCACTATTTAATTAAAAAATTAAAAAAATTTAATTATCAGAGTTCTCTTCTCAAGTTAAAAAAAATATTAAAAACCTAAAACCCTTCTAACTACCTGAATTATAAATCCTAAAGTATTATTCAATCTTTAAATTATATTTAAACTAGCTAAATGATATTATCTAACTAAGCACATATTCAACATTCTAAAAATATATTTATAATCAATCATAATCATAGTTAAAATATATTCAAATTATATTTAAAATATTCTAACATAATTTAAATGTCTATCTAATTTTTTAATAATAATTTTTTTTACGTTACTAGTGATATAGAAAGGGCTTTGCTATGCCTACAACTGGCTTAAAGCATATCCAATACATTCCTATGTGGCATCAGACACAAGACAATGTCTTTAATATGTGGCAATATTATATTCACACAAGACAATAAAAACTATTTTTTTTAACTTCCAAGACAACTTTTCCACTTCTTCTTTTTTTTATATAAATATTTGTATTCATAATTGATGATGTGGAAGTAAATGATTATGAATCCATTGTCTAGATCAAGACAATCAACTTCACATTGTCTTTGACATGTCATTGTCATGTCAACTTTGTAATGCCCAGCAACCACACGGTGCATTACGCTGAGTCGGATTGAATGAGGCAATAGCTGGTTATATTTTGATTTATTGGATTTAAAAATATGTATTGATTTGATTTGGTTTCATGTGTAGATCGTAAGAGGAGTTCGATGAAATTAGATGTTCGTTCAAAGCAGTACTGGGATAGCAGGATTCGAGCGATAATGTTGTTTTTCTTAGTCTGATCGGTCGGATGATTTAGAGAGCACGACCTGCTCGCACGGTCATACCAATCGAGTAGAACGTGCTTTGTATCGGACCATGGGTTCAAAGGATCGACCATATCGGCAAAGACAGAGTGCTAGCAGAATCATACTTGGTGAGTGGGCTCTGTCCCTTCTCTTCTACTCCTTCATGCCTAATAATATGGAACACACGTAATGGATTGAACACTTGGACTGGAACTTAGAAATTACTACATTGTGGCGTGCATAGAGTGTGCGTCGTTTGGTTGGATATAATTTGTGGCTTGAGTTGGTTTTGCGTTGGGCAGTTGAAGCTTGAGTTGGATTATATTTGGGCAATTGGAGCTTGATTGGATTATCTTGGTTGGAATATTGAGGCATTTTGGGCGGGCGAGCGTGCATCCGTACACGAGTATCAGTTGAGCGCTTTGTCAAGCAAAGCGTGCAGTTGTGGTTCGAAACTGGACAACTGCATCGGTGAGGGCATTATGTCACTGTTAGGGCATTGTGCCATGTAGTTTTCTGAGCAAAAATGTGTTGCACCGATTGGAGCATTGTGTCAAAGCAGCATAGTGTCTATAGGGATAACTTGAGATTGTGCCTTGGGATATAAGTTGGATAATGGTTATGGATAATTGGTTGGATTGAGGCAAGTATCGTTTGGTGGGGTGAGAATGCTCGATTCTCTTGTCATACCTACTTGGAGTTTGCATCGGTCACGGAGAACCTGTTGTGCACAGAGTTTGGTTTCCTCGAACGGGATAGGCTCCAGGGCACTGGGATCGTTCAGCCATGGAGGAGACAAATGGTAACGTGCCTTGGGCGCGGTGCCGACAGTTCGATACGACCAGACGGGCTAGCTACTCAGCGCTGGATTGGGTAGAACTGCAGTTGATTAGTCCTTTATGGCTTGGCCAGTGACTTCATATATATAAGAGTTTGTTTGCTTTGCTTTGGTTTGTGCTTTTCGTGTAGGCGGCGGCCACATTGCCTCGGCAAGAGTGTGCATATTGATGATTGGATTTATAAGGCTTGGGTTTTGGCTTGGTTTGAGGATGGATATTGAGGCTTGGATTGTGTCACGCCCCAGTCCCAAAATACCGAGGGACTAGACACGTAGCAATGGCCAACAGCACGCACCGATGGACAAACCCAATTTAATGGATCCATCGGGGCATACTTAAGCTATAATATAAGGTCTACAACAACAAGTCAGAACTAATCTCATCCACACAAAAGATAATAAGATCAACAACAATAAAGAAAGTAAATCAAACATCCAGTCTCAGCAAAGTAATTCGGGGAACAACCCAATATAAAGTCTGTTATAATTATTTAATGAAACAGGAAAGAGAGTTTATTTGCCATAATAACTGAGCATGGAGAAGCAGATGTTCAGGAGAAGTCCTCAGCGATCACCTCATCCTCAAGTATTGGTATTGTTCCAAAAAGTGCATATGTTTCGTATACCTCTGGATAAACCTCGTCTGCTAATCCTGGGGACATAATACGGATCCAGGTCCTCAGGGGACATAGCAAGGTACAGATAATACAAGCCAAAGATAATGCAGTGCATCAAGTAAATAAAAACAATATGGTAAACTATATAACCAACTATGTGAAATGCAAGTTGAGAGCATCACTAGAACTTAGGCTGATACCACTACAAGCTCTGTGTCGGGGAGCCAGTAGCAGTTATACTATGTGTTTTACTAAGTGTTTACTATAGATTTTATATATATATGAAATCATCCTGTAGCCTGTGTGTCTCTCCCCACCCAATGTAATCACACGTCTCATGTCCATGACACGCAAGATCAAAACTAATGCAGCAAGTCATAATATGAACTAAAAATATAATGTCTATGTCAATCCTGCATCCTACACAGAATCACCATGAATATCTCAGGAAGATTCTGTATCATGATCTGTGTCAGGTGTCTTGGGTATAATGTACTTGATATGGCAAGTACGAGAATGTAAATGTCACGATATCCATCTCTAGTTGACCTTACACAATCCCGTGTACGGTGTTGGCACCCGACTATTAATCGAAAGCTAAGTAAGTCAAACGGCCCTAGGTTTAAGCATGTACAACAGTTATAATTAAGTCCAAGTAATATGTAACAAAACTGCAAGTTGGCAAGGTACACTTGCCTGGGTTTTCGGCTCCAATTGTAGCTCTGGCTTCAGCGGGGATTGCAGGCAGTACTCCGGTTGCTGAAATAGATATCACCATCAGATCCAGAAAATATTAATCAGCTAGAAATGCCTATCCTTAAGTCCAATTTGGATACAGGGGCAAAAATGTCATTTCAGGGCAAAACGGGGTCCAAATGTGGGACGCTTTGTACAGAAAAATATGTCAGGGTCAAAGGTCTCCAAATCTGTCCAACTTAGTATCAACAGGTCAGGAACGATGATACGAACCCAACGGAAGTTCCAGAATTGGATTCCGATGAGCCGTTCTCAAAATCGCCCGTAAAGTGGAGCCTATGGGGCCCACGACACGTAATTTTGTCAACGTTCTCAGAATCGAACCAAACTTGGCTCACAGGACCAGCGTATTGCTATGAGTCCGATGGCGCAAGTTTTGTCTCGATCCGACGTGTGTACACTAAGTTACCGCAAAATTCAGAAAGGTCGGATACGGGGTGTTGTCGGCGGATACGCGTTGATTCCGGTATGCACGCACATCCAAATCAATTTCTGTAAAATCCCATACGTCCGTATCAACGATGCGCACGTATCGGTAAAGATCGCACGCGACCAAGTCATCCCATTTGGTGGGGCGTACTCAGTTCCGGGGTGAAACAGGATGTTGGTTTTCCTGTTTTTGGATCGCGGTTCGCGATCGCCACAGGTCGCGATGCACCGAACGGTTTGCACGGACACCGAGGGGGTCATGCAGGCTACGCGTTGCAACAAACGGAATCGAAAACAGAGCTACGAGGAGAGAGATATGGGTACCTGAATAGGGCTCGAGAAACCGAAGTTTCTCCGTGTCCGAGACGCGAAGTTTCCGTGTCCGAGCGACCTAGGGTTAGGGTTTTGAGGGCTCTGCTGACGGAGCTCCCCGGAGGAGGGCGGTGCTGCGGCCGGAGGCGGGCCGGAGGGGCAGGGGCGGTCGAGGGCAGTGCGGTGGCGCGCTGGAAGGCGGCTGGGCAGCGGGCTGCTGCGGGATCGGGGCTGCTGTCGAGGAAGAAGGAGGAGGAGGAGGAGGTCTGCGACGACGACGCTGGCGAGGGCGGGGCACGGCGGGGAGGCTAGGGCGGTGAGCGTCGGCGGAGGGGACAGCCGGAGGAGGGAGGAGGAAAAACAGGTCGGCTAGGGCTTTTTATAGAGAGGAGGAAGAAGCTGGTGGGGCGGCCGGTGGAGGGAGAGGAAGAGGGAGCGGCCGGCGGCGACCGTTTCGGGTAGCTGGAGCGGCGGGGTCGGCTGCGGGTAGAGGAGGCGAGGCGGCGTGCTGCCGGAGCGGCGTCGGGTTGGAAGAGGGAGAGTTTTTGGTTTCGGGCGGGTCCGGGTCTAAGCGGGTCGGGTCTGACCCGGATCTGACCCGTTAAGAGGGTTGGCCCGGTTCGGGCAGACCGGCCGGTCCGGTTCGGTTTAAATTTTGGGTTCGGTTTGGTTCAGATTAATTCGGTTTATTTAATCAATAGTTTTTAAGGCTTTAAAAATCCATCCGGGGTCCAATAAATTCCCAGAAAATTATCCTATGTCTAGTTTTTCATTTTATACCATAAAATATTATTTTTATAATATTTTAATATTATTAAACATCATTTAAAAATTCTTTAATTATAAAATATCTTGTTTTTAATTCCAGAAAAATCTCAGAAAAATACAGAAAATTGGAGAAATTTCAAATTTAAAAATTCTTAAAAATTAGGGGGTTTACAGATTGTGGCTTGGTTTGAGGATGGATATTGAGGCCTGGACTATGATTCGATACGTTTTTGCGTTGCTTAGGTTTGAGTAGGACGGTTTGCATGCTAGTTTCCTTTTGAGTTGGATATATCTGCTTGTATATATAGACTTGAGTTGAATGATTGCATGTTTAATCTGCTTTACAGTTTTCCATAATATGTCATACCTCTGCCATAAAATGAATCTAGGATTCAAGTAGAAAGATCACCATATAACTGTTTGTATTCACTATTCTACTTAGTGTCGGTTTAGATGAGTGGGTTACATCGCTCACCAGTACGGCTGTGTATTGATCCACATTTGTGGGCATTATTTCAGGTACGCAGGTATAGTGGCGCTGCTTGGATATACAGGACATGATGTATAAACGGTAAGTACCTTTGTGGGCAAGAGAAAGAGCAAGAGTGTTACATCGTCTTTATGGCAATCTCCTTTGTGGCAATTTTATTTGGACCCTATCGAGAGCTTCGCTGCGTATACTCTGATGTGTGCTTGCTACACAATACTTGACTTTTACTGAAACTTTGTCGTTTCGATGATAACTTTGATGTTTGACAACATCGCCTTGTGCGAGCGCAACTCCAGGCTCGTACGGCATCACGTCCCGATGAGAACGATTGTCCTGCGGGAGCGTTGCAACATGGTGATTCACGTTCAGTGGGGACAATTAAGCTTGCGGGAGATTAGGGCATGACATATTAGTATCAGAGCGCCCGGTTCATTTGCTCGGACTTTGTCCTTTGGTTTATCACAAACTCTAAATAACTTCCGCGTGTCATTTGGCTCTTGGCTCTACTCGGTGTCGCATTGGATGTTTCATGCAATAAGTCTATATAATTATTGGTTGTGAGTGCATGTTCTTCTTCTTTGTGTTACTTTCATTGGTTTTCGATAGATCGCTTAGCATTGTTGGGCGTTGTTGCATTCGTGCAGCAAGTTGTGTCGTTGTTGCATTTGTGCATCAAGTTGAGAGGTGTGTTATTGCGTTGGTTTGGCTTGTCATTCAGGGAGATTTTTGGTTGCATCAGTGGAGCTGTTGGTTGGCAGACGAGATTGGTTATGTGGTATATTATGAGTAGAAGCATAAGATAAAAATGGATCGTTGTACGAGTTGCTCGTGTAGTGAATGTGTTGGATGGAGTTTAAATTTTTCGTTGGGTATATCACAGAGAGCATTGCACAAGTTGCTGTCGCATTGGTTGAGCAGGTTTGAGTTGGCTTGGGGATATCAGGATAGCGTTGCACGAGTTGCTCATACCACAAATGAGAGGAACAATTGGGTATTGGGTTGGATTACTTGGAAGAGATCGTTGCATGGGTTGCTCGTGTAGCAAAAATATCGGACGGTTTGAGAATAGCTGAAAGTATTGAGAATAAAACATTGCAAGATTGATAAAAGAGTTAGATGGTTCATGCATTAGCTGAGTTTAGTGTCAGACTTGAGTTGGGGATGGCAGGATCACGCATAAGGGATGGTTCGAACAGATCTTGGATTAGTGCAAAGAAGGGTGACATGATGAGTGACTTGATTTCGAGTGTATATGGTATACCACATAGTGAACCTGGCATTGGAATATTTTGGACAAGATCTTAAAGAAATTGCCTCAATCGACAAGGGTAACAGGAATATAAGTTGGTTGGTGCACATCGGCTGAGTTAGAAAATGGAACATGGAGCAAGCGAATGTTGAGTTATGATCGACATGATCACCCCAGAATAGTCGGTTTGGAATAGACGTTCGTCGACGCAGAGTAATCACGATAGCGACTCTATTTTTAAGTGTTATATGATGCAATAGAATTTGACTCAGGTATTTTTTGATACATTAGACTTGAGAAATCAAGAACGGACTTGTGCAATAGAAGTATCGTTGGACTTGAGAGATGGACGAGAACGAAACAAGCAATGGAAAGAGTGTTTAGAATTTGAAGGATTGATGTGGACCAAGCATTGGAAACAAGTTGAGATCGACAGATGGAAAGTTGAATATCAGAGTTCGCTTGTACGATTTGGAAGTTTGGTGGAGCATTCATTGATGCAAAGAGAGAGTTGAACATAAGGAACAAATATTTAGGATACACTTGAGCGAGCGATAGGTGAATCGAAGGATAACAAGTATGGACTACGAATTTTGGCAACACATTGGAGCTGTTGGTTGAGCAATGAAACACGATCTGGTTTGGAGGGGCAATACGATGGATTCGTACGAAGTTGAAGGATTTTGGATATAGGCGCTCGAGAAGTTTGACTCAAAGGTTTAGGGGACATAAAATTTGGCAAAATGGTGCAACGATGATGGACGAATTCTCCGAAAGACATAAACGGGCATGAGGCAAGTCTAGTTGATGTTAAGTTAGGTTGGAAGTTAACACTTGCAGTACTGAGACGGATTGAGGCAACAAGTAAAGGCAATATGGATTTGAGATTTATATTGGAACCGTGCACGAGTCATTGAGAGTGTGTGGACTAATCGAAACATAAAAAAAATCAAGACGGGCTAGGGAGTGAAACGAGAGCAAGGATTATGGCGGATGTACTTTTGAAGATAGCTAAACGAAAGAGCAACGTTGGAGCAAAATACTATGCTGCTCGAGTAAGTTGGACGTGCACTGTGAAACATGGCATACAAATAAGAATTTGGAGCAAGTCTTTGGTTTCAGAAATTGTTGCAAGTGGTAGTACGATAAGTCAAACATGGCAGTTCAAAAAATTTGATGGATTCAGGACAGAACGGTGGAATGATGGAAGATGGTTTCAATGAGCACAGTTCTCGATTTGTGGCTTGGATAGATAGTAAGACTCTAGGTGGTTAAGCGACGTTTGGTTGACAGATTCGTCAAAGGTAGTGCATGAAGTTCTCGGAGTCAGAAGTTTGTTCGGATTGGATAGTTGGATTATGGATCAGATTTGCAGATGAGATATAACATGGTTCATAGTAACTGTCCATCGTGATGACTAACAATTATCGAGTGTAGCTTCGGGACAGCTGACCCTAGCGATTTGACCGCCAAATCAGAGATGAATATTGTATACCCATAGAACGACCCTTGCGGTGACATATTTGGGAATGCGTCGAGTGTGGATGTGAGTGGTGCTTGTTGGAGATTGGCCTTAGTGACTGAGTGTTGGATTTGAGAGATCCTTGGGATAGCCTTCAGCTGAAGATGCAGCCGGAAGATTAAAGTGATGGTAAAAATGGCCTAAGTCAACTGATGAGATTCGGAGTCGCAGATTTTTGAAGATGGCATCGCCTCTGACTCGTCGTGCCCCGGAAGGGAATAACATTCATATGAATTGACGACTGTGAAACTAGCTTGTGAAGTTAAAGCAACGGCTCGTTCAGATCAAATTATTGCAACACTGGAAGGGATAGATGTACCTCAGATCTACAAGATGCATCAAAACTTAGTCTGGGATGCGTGCTCGTACAGAAGGCAAAGGTGATATCCTGTGCTTCGAGGCAGTAGAAGCAGCACGAAGAACTATTCCATGTGCGACCTACGAATTATGGTGAGTGTGTCCACGTTGAAATCGTGGCGACGCTATCCCTATGACGTGGCGTCAAAATCTTCGTGGATCACATGAACCTCAGTATAGATGTTCATCCAGTGAGGTATTGAGATTGAGGAAGAGGTGTTTGGCTGAGCTGATCTAAGACCATAGTTATTATTTGGGTAAGTCGCCTAGCGGGTAGTATCAGTTGTGATGATCGTTCAGAGCATGCGATAATATTTGAAGATAGTGCATACGAAATATTGTGCGATTGGAGTCATGCTACAGTTTGGTTGGTTGAGCTTGGACGATGCCAGTGTGAATTCAGAAATAGTTGGATAGATTGAGTTGGAACACGAACTGATTTGAGTCAAGTGGGAAGATCGTCAGTGAAAAATCATCTTATTTGAGAATAGAGCTTGTGCGAATGTGTTGGGATGAACGTCAGGATTGGTTCAATTGGGAGTGAAGCGAATGAATGCCTCGGACATAAAGATACCCTTATAACTTGTCCAAATTCGCTATCGCTAAGCTCTACTGAATTGCATGTATTTCAGGGATGCCTTAAGTATGTGTATGATCCAAAACTAAGCGATATGAAATTCGTATTGAGCTGCAAGGAGGATGTGGGAATATAGAATTTGTGCGAGCGTTCAGCGCGAGCAAGATACTGAGTCTGGATCAGGAGAATATGAGTTGCATGGAGCAGAGTTATGAATTGGGCAAGCGACATGCGATAAGGAATTAATATTGGTATGGTTCGTGGATGAACCTGATTCTAAGTGGTATATTATGTAATACCCCACAATCGTACGGTGTATTACACTGAGTCGGATTGAATGGGGCAATAGCTGGTTATATTTAGATTTATTGGATTTGAAAACATGTATTGAATTGAGTTGGTTTCATATGCAGATCGCAAGCAGAGTTCGTTGGAATCAGATGTTCGTTCAGAGCAGTACTGGGATAGCAGGATTGGAGCGATAATGCCGTCTTCCTTAGTCCGATCGGTCGGATAATTTAGAGAGCACGGTCTGCTCCCACGGTCATACCAATTGAGTAGATCGTACTTTGCATCGGACCACGGGTTCAAAGGATCGGTCGTATCGGCAAAGGCAGAGTGCTAGCAAAATCAGACTTGGTGAGTGGGCTTTGTCCCTTCTCCTCACCTCCTTCATGCCTAATAATATGGAACACACGTAATAGATTGAACACTTGGACTGAAACTTGAAAATCACTACATTATGGCGTGCATAGAGTGTGCGTCGTTTGGTTGGATATGATTTGTGGCTTGAGTTAGTTTTGCGTTGGGCAGTTGGAGCTTGAATTGGATTATATTTGGGCAATTGGAGCTTGATTGGATCATCTTGGTTGGAACATTGAGGCATTTCGGACGGGCGAGCGAGCGTGCATCCGTGCACGAGTATCAGTTGAGCATTTTGTCAAGCAAAGCGTGCAGTTGTGGTTCAAAACCGGACAACTGCATCGGTGTCACGCCCCAGTCCCAAAATGACGAGGGACAGGGCACGTGGCAATGGCCAACAGCACGCACCGATGGACAACCCAATTTAATAGATCCATCCGGGCATGCTTAAGCTGTAGTCTAATAGGAATTAGGGCAATTATTACAAGTCACAGGTTATTCTATTCTCATCCACAATAGATAATCACAGATTAAAAGACAGAGTAATGCAAATAGAAATAACTGTCAAATCTCAATAAATTCCTCGGGAAACAATCCGAGAATATGTCTGGTACAACAATGCAAATAGACAGGAAATAATCAACTGGAAATAGAAATAACTGACTACATACGGCCAATGCTCAGGAGAAGTCCTCTGGTACGATCTCGGCCTCAGGTCCTGGTACAGCTCCTGGAAGTGCTCCTGTACGGGGTATCTCTGGATGGATCTCCTCGGCTATACCTGGGGACATCATCCATTCCAGGTCCTCAGGGGACATAGCAAGGTATAGATAATACAAGCCAAGTATAAGCAGTGCAGAAACAAATAAGCAATAGGGTAAACTATGTAACCAGCTAAGTGAAATGCAACATGAGAGCAGTACAAGAACCCAGGCTGAAACTACTACAAGCTCGGTGTCGGAGAGCCGGTAGTAGTGATATCATGTAGTTGTCTAGCTCACGATGGGAGACTAAGATGCCGAAATAATATAAAATCAACCTGTAGCCTGTGTGTCTCTCCCCATCCAATGTAATTGTCATGCCCCAGTCCCAAAATATCGAGGGACTAGACACGTGGCAATGGCCAGCAGTACACACCGATGGACATCCTAATTTAATGGATCCATCGGGCATACTTAAGCTGTAATATAGGTCTACAACAATAAGTCAAAATACTAATCTCATCCACACACAGAATAATAAGAACACCAGCAAAATAAAGAAAGTACATCAAAGTCCAGTCTCAGCAGAGTATGTCGGGGAACAACCCGATAAGAGTCTAAAATACTGGTTCATCAGACCAGAACAAAAGAGTCCAAAATAATGTATCTGAAGAGTACAAACATCATAAGCTCATAAAAAGTCTTCAGCCATCACCTCTGCTTCTATGTTAGGTTCTCCTTCAGCAACAGCTTCTGGTACAGCTTCAGCTCCTGTCCCGTAAACCTCGGGATAATGTTCTTCTGCTAAACCTGGGGACATCATCCGGATCCAGGTCCTCAGGGGACATAGCAAGGTACAAATAATACAAACCAAATAAATGTAATGAAATAGTAAAATAAAATAAGCAGGGTAACTACATAACCATCTATGTGAAAATGCAACTGAGAGCAACACTAGTACTCAGGCTGAGACTGCTACAAGCTCTGTATCGGGGAGCCGGTAGCAACAATATCTAGTAGTGGTCTAGCTCTGCTCGAGAGTCTACAACCTTACAATAGTAGTATATATATAGAACAGCCTGTAGCCTGTGTGTCTCTCCCCACCCAATGTAAGCACACGTCTCATGTCCATGTCACGTGAGATCAGAGCTAATGCAACAGTCATAATCTAAGAGTATAATAACTATGTCCATCCTGTATCCTATACAGAATCACCTTGAATATCTCAGGAAGATTCTGTCAATGTATGGTGTCAAGTGTCCTAGGTTATGGTGTACTTGATAAACAAGCACAAGAATATAAAGGGTCTCGAATGTCCATCACTAAATGACATACACAACTCCGCGTACGGAGTTGGCACCCGACTGTAATCGGACACTAAGTATGTCATACGGTCCTAGGTTATAGCATGTACAATAGTCACAGAAAATAAAGCAAGAGAATAAAATAAACTAATAAACTATAATTTATGGCAAGGTACACTTGCCTGGGATTGGAATACCAGTAGCGGTCCCTGAAACAGTGGGTTCAGCAATAACTCCTCCAAAAGCTGAAATAAACATTACCAATAGTCTCAGAACATAGGAAATAGCTAGAAACGCCTGTCCTTAAGTCCACTTTGGACACAAGGGCAAAAACGACATTTCTGGGCCAAAGCGGGTCCAAATGTGGGCTGCTTTGCACCGAAAACCGGGTCAGGGTCAAAGGTTTCCAAATCAGTCCAACTTAATGTCAACAAGTCAGGAACGTTGATACGAACCCAACGGATCTTCCAGAATTGGATTCCGATGAGCCGTTCTCAAAATCACCTGTCAGGTGGAGTCTGTGGGACCCACGACACGCGAATTTTCCAACGTTCTCAGAATCTAACCAAACTTGACCCACAGGACCAGCGTATTGCTACGAGTCCGATGGCGCAAGTTTTGTCTCGATCCGACGTGTTTACACTAAGTTACAGCTAAATACAGAAAAGTCGGATACGGGACGTTGTCTACGGATACGCACTGATTCCGGTGTGCACGCACATCCGAATCAGCTTCTGCGGAATCCCGCACGTCCGTATCAACGACCCACACGTATCGGTGAAGACCGCACGTGACCAAGTCGTCCTGTTTGGCGGGGCGTACTCGATTCCGGGGTAAAACAGGGCTAAGTTTTTCCTGTTTTTGGATCGCGGTTCGCGATCACCACAGGTCGCGATGCCCCGAGCGGGTTGCACGGGCACCGAGGGGGTCATACAGGCTACGCAATGAAATTTACGGAATATGAAACAGAGCTACGAGTCAAAAGTTATGGGTACCTGAACAGGGCCTGAAAACCAAGTTCGAATCGTGTCCGACACGCGTCTGAACTAGGGTTGTGTCCTGGATCCGTGTCCAAGCTGGAACTCGCGTTCTGAGTCATGTCCGTGTCTGCCAGAGTCGGCCTGGGGTTCAGGAGGAGGCGACGCCGGTCCTGGGTGGTCGTCGACAGTCTGGGTGGCCGGATCAGCGCCGGAGTCGGTGGAAACACCGGTGTCGGGCTCGCTGGAAGTTCCGGATCGGGGTTCTGAAGGAGCTGGCGGTCGAGGGCGGTCGGAATCAGGTGCTGGAGATGGGGCGGACAGGTCCGGGTGGTCTGGGCGGTGTCAGCGGGTGGTCGGAGGCGGTTTGGAGGTCGCCGGAGAGGGTGGTCTGAAGGAGATTTCCGGCGGCCATGGTTAGGTTTATATAGGCTCGCCACGGTAGAGGGAGGGCCGGACGTTAGCCGGAATCGGAAGGGGACGGGTCGCCGGTTACGGGGGAGTCGAACCGAGGTGTCTGCCGGCGGCCACGGCGGCGGAAACGGCCGCCGGCAGTGGAATCGACAGAGTTAGTCGATTTGGGGGTTAGGGTTTGGAACGGGTCGGATCGGGTCATGGCGGGTCGGGTCTGACCCGGATCCGACCCGCTAGTCTAAGCGGTTCGGTCTAGTCAAACCGGCCGGTCCGGTCCGGTTCAGGGTTCGGTTTAAACTCTGGTTTGATTTGGTTTTATTATTTTGGTTTAATTAATCAGTTAATTTTAACAATAGTTTTTAATACTTTAAAATTTCATCCGGGATCCAATAAATTCCCGGAAAAATATCCCATGCTCGATTTTTAATTTTACACTAGAAAATATAATTTTCATCACATTTTAATATTATTTAATTTCATTTAAAAATTCATTTTAAATTAGACTACTTTAATTTATAGGTTTAAAATTTACAGAAAATGCTAATTAATTCCAGAAAATTAAATTTAAAAATTCTTAAAATTTTTAGGTGATTACAGTAATCACGCATATCATGACCATAACGTCTCATGTCCATGTCAGCGAGATTATAACTAATGCAACAAGTCATACTGTCTATAAATAAATATCTCTGTCAAGTCCTGTATCCTATACAAAATCACCACGAGTATCTCAAGAAGATTCTGTCCATGAATAGTATCAAGTGTCCTGGGTTATAATGTACTTGATAAGACAAGTACGAGAAAGTAAAGGGTCCGAAATGTCCATCTCTAGGTGACGTACCCAACACCGCGTACGGGATTGGCACCCGACTGATAATCGGACGCTAAGTACGCCACACGGTCCTAGGTTAAGCATGTACAACAGTTATAAATAAAACAAGGAAATATGCAACAAGACTGTAAAGTTGGCAAGGTATGCTTGCCCTCTGATGTATAACTAAGCCAAGGAATATTTTGCAAAGACTGCAAGTTTTGGCGAGGTACACTTGCCTGTGGTTCCGGCTCTGATTTCGGCTCTGACTTCAGTTGGATTTGCAGGCGGTACTTTGGTTGCTGAAACAAACATCACCATCAGATCCAAAAAATATCAATCAGCTAGAAACGCCTGTCCTTGGGTCCAATTTGGAGACAAGGGCAAAAACGGCAGTTTCGGGTCAAAACAGGGTCCCCATGTGGGCCCGCTTTGCACCGAAAAATATGTCAGGGTCAAAGGTCTCCAAATTCACTAAACTTAGTGTCAACAGGTCAGGAACGATGATACGAACCCAACGAAACTTTCAGAATTAAATTCCGATGAGCCGAACCCAAAATCGCCCGTCGAGCGGGGCCTGTGGGGCCCACGACACGCGATTTCGTCAACGTTCTCAGAATTGAACCAAACTTGGCTCACAGGACCAGCGTATCGCTACGAGTCCGATGGCGTAAGTTTTGTTTTAATCCGACGTGCGTACACAAAGTTAGGGTAAATTACAGAAAAGTCGGATACGGGGCGATGTCCACGGATACGCGTTGATCCCGGTGTGCACGCACACCCGAATCGACTTCTGCGAAATCTCGCACGTCCGTATCAACGACGCGCATATATCTGTGAAGATCGCGTGCGACCAAGTCGTCCCGTTTGGCAGAGCGTACCCAGCTCCGGGGTAAAACAGGGTCTGGTTTTTCCTATTTTTGGATCGCGGTGTGCGATCACCACAGGACGCGATGCCCCAAACGGTTTGTCCGGACATCGAGAGGGTCATACAGGCTTCGCAACGCAATTTGAGGAATCAAAATCGGAGATACAGGGTGAAAGTTACAAGTACCTGAACATGACAGAAAAACCGAGGATTCGTCGTGTCCGACACGTGTCGGATTCAGGGATAAAATTAGGGTTAGGGTTTCAGGCCGAAGCCGTTGCCGGAGCTCGGCGGAGGGTGGCCTGGGCGGTCGGATCTTCGTCGGAGGCGGCCGGGCTCGGGCGGCGCGGTGGCGGCGAGGAGCCGGCGGGTCAAGGCCGGCCGGGGCTCGGCGGAGCTCTGGCCCGCTGCTGCTGCTCTCGAGGGCCACTGGGAAGGAGGAGGGCGACGGTGGCTCTGCTGGCCGGAGGAGGGGGCGAGGGCGGCGAGGGGGTGAGGCGGTGGCTGCAACGTACGGAGCGGGCGGCGTCGGGTGAGGGAGATCCGGCCGGAGGGGGGGTTTTATAGGTGGAGTGAGGGAGAGGGTGGCGCCGGGCAAGGCGGAGGGGCTGGGGGTCGTGGGGACGCGGGCGGGACGCGTGGCCGGGCGAGGCGGCGCGTGGCCGAGCGGGGCGGCGGAAATCGCGGCGGGAGGGTGCGGCGGAAGACGCGGGCCGTGCGGGTGACAGGGGGAGCGGGCTAGCGGGTCTCGGGTCGGGTCTGGCGGATCCGACCCGACCCGCTAGGGCTGGGCCGGGCTCGGGCCCAATGGGCCGGACCGGGCTGGGTTATTAGGTTTTATTTATTTAAATAAATCAATAAATAAATAAATAAATAAATAAATAAATAGTTTTTAGGTGTTTAAAAATAGGTCCGGGGCCCGATAAATTCCAGAAAAATTACCCTAAGTCCAGTTTTTCATTTTACACCAAAAAATATTATTTTTATAATATTTTAATATTGTTTATTATCATTTAAAAATTAGTGAATAATTAAAATCCTATTTTTAAATAACAGAAAATTCCCAGAAAATTCCAGAAAATTGTGAAAAATCCAGTTTTTAAAATTTTGAAAAATCAGGGGGTTTACAATCTACCCCCTTAAGAGGATTGCGTCCTCGCAATCAAAGAATAACCGGCCAACAGAGATGATGCGGTCGCAAGCATCGTTCGCAAAATACATCGCAAGATACTTAGGGAATTACTGTTTCCCTAACAATGAAAGTTATGCACTTCCAGAGAAAATCTAGTTAAAACAAGAAAACTACAACTGTTATGAAAACCAGGTTGTTATTAACAAGTTGCAAATTACTAGGTTGGGGCTGAGGTCACGAACCAAGAGGCACGAGCTACAACAAGACTAGAAACGGATAACTACAAATCACTTACGCGCATTGGCTACTCCACGAGTCTGCGCGTTCTCCACTGTCATCGTCAGGGCTTGCTCGCATCCTTGCAGTCGATTCTTCTGTTGTTGAGCCTGCTGGAAGAGTAGTTCCTGGGGTATCAAGGGTGGCCTCGGCTGATACCCTGCTGGAGCTGGTGGTAGGACTTCTTGAGCTTCCTTTTGCGGTGCTTCTAATGCTGGAGAGGCTGGCCTCGCTTGCTGGTTACCCTTTGGTGCTCTGTCTCGACGCTCAGGGCATTCCTTTAATAAATGCTGACTGAATCCGCAGACTATGCATAATCTTTTCTTTCGTCTGCACTCGCTCTCTATATGACCTCGCCGGCGATAATATGGACAAACAGGTATTGTCTGTGGAGATGCTTCTGGTGGCTGGTGTACGTGAGGTCTTTTTGCAACTTCTTCCTGTGGTGCCGAATTGGAAGTCCGTTTCAGACTGATCTCTCTCCTGATGACGCGCTCAATGCGTCGTGCTGCAGCAAGGATGTCAGAGTACGAGGTAGGTGCAACGGATCCAATTAGTTTCTGTAGCTCAATGTTTAGTCCGTTGAAGAATTTCTCAGCCTTCTCTTCTTCTGTCGGGATCAATGTTGGAGCGAAGCGACTTAGACGAATGAACTCAGCGTTGTACTCTTCCACCGTCTTAGTATCCTGAGTAAGGTGATTGAACTTGTCCCGAAGTTCTGATCGAGCGATAGCTGGAATGTACATCTCCTGAAAGAGTCTAGAGAACTCTTCCCAAGTGACTCGGTCTGGTCCGAGTCGTGCTTCCTCAGATAGCCACCAGTGATGCGCATTATCCGTCAACTGCATTCTGACGGCAGTCATCCAACGTTCCTTTGGAAGTTCAGCTACTTCTAGTTGATGTTGAGTGTTGGTGAGCCACTCATGAACTTCAGTGGGCTCTTCTTTGCCTGAGAAGGTACGAGGCTTCAGCTGGCAAAAATCAGAAATAGAGCTCGTCGTTGGTCGTCGTGCTGGTAGGTCTGCCTGCTCTAGTGCGGTTACTAGGCTGCGACTGAAAGCCTCTTGTTGAGCTTGCGTTATTGCATAGATTATTTAAAATATCTGCTGTCCGTCCATGGCCTGTCCTGGTGGAATTACGGGCATTAGTGGAGTAAATTGCGTCGATGGTGGAATGTCATCGCGCTGGACCCTCGAGGCACGTTGTTGAGCTGATTGTCCTCCATCCACTAGTGTTACTTCATCTTCGTTGGTTACCTCAGCATCTCGTGGTGACGTTATGGGAGTCTCGTCGTTTGCTCGTGAATCCATAATCCTGCAACAAAATAAACAATAAGAGGCGCACAGGAATCAAAGCAGGATGCAAGTCAAGGAATTAATTCGAAGTCGATAGGGATACCAAGAAAGTTTTAAGCAAGTGGATGAGATTCTAAAAACTTATCCTATCTTATTGCAGGCCTGTTCGATCCCTGAGTTGAAACCGAACAATTTAGTCGAAGACCTGCATGGGCCACCACAAAAACCATGTCACGCCCCAGTCCCAAAATGACGAGGGACAGGGCACGTGGCAATGGCCAGCAGCACGCACCGATGGACAACCCAATTTAATGGATCCATCCGGGCATGCTTAAGCTGTAGTCTAACAGGAATTAGGGCAATTGTTACAAGTCACGGGTTATTCTATTCTCATCCACAACAGATAATCACAGATTAAAAGACAGAGTAATGCAAATAGAAATAACTGTCAAATCTCAATAAATTCCTCGGAAAACAATCAGAGAATATGTCTGGTACAACAATGCAAATAGACAGAAAATAATCAACTGGAAATAGAAATAACTGACTACATACGGCCAATGCTCAGGAGAAGTCCTCTGGTACGATCTCGGCCTCAGGTCCTGGTACAGCTCCTGGAAGTGCTCCTGTACGGGGTATCTCTGGATGGATCTCCTCGGCTATACCTGGGGACATCATCCATTCCAGGTCCTCAGGGGACATAGCAAGGTACAAATAATACAAGCCAAGTATAAGCAGTGCAGAAACAAATAAGCAATAGGGTAAACTATGTAACCAGCTAAGTGAAATGCAACATGAGAGCAGTACAAGAACCCAGGCTGAAACTACTACAAGCTCGGTGTCAGGGAGCCGGTAGCAGTGATATCATGTAGTTGTCTAGCTCACGATGGGAGACTAAGACGCCGGCATAATATAAAATTAACCTGTAGCCTGTGTGTCTCTCCCCACCCAATGTAATCACGCATATCATGACCATAACATCTCATGTCCATGTCAGCGGGACTATAACTAATGCAACAAGTCATACTGTCTATAAATAAATATCTCTGTCAAGTCCTGTATCCTATACAGAATCACCACGAGTATCTCAAGAAGATTCTGTCCATGAATAGTGTCAAGTGTCCTGGGTTATAATGTACTTGATAAGACAAGTACGAGAAAGTAAAGGGTCCGAAATGTCCATCTCTAGGTGACGTACCCAACACCGCGTACAGGGTTGGCACCCGACTGATAATCGGACGCTAAGTACGCCACACGGTCCTAGGTTAAGCATGTACAACAGTTATAAATAAAATAAGGAAATATGCAACAAGACTGTAAAGTTGGCAAGGTATACTTGCCCTCTGATGTAAAACTAAGCCAAGGAATATTTAGCAAAGACTGCAAGTTTTG
This sequence comes from Iris macrosiphon, assembly GCA_036927795.1. Lineage (NCBI taxonomy): Eukaryota > Viridiplantae > Streptophyta > Magnoliopsida > Asparagales > Iridaceae > Iris > Iris macrosiphon. Next base: position 140,882,051 of record JAYESA010000003.1, on the reverse strand, counting down.
GCGAGGTACACTTGCCTGTGGTTCCGGCTCTGATTTCGGCTCTGACTTCAATTGAATTTGCAGGCAGTACTCCGGTTGCCGAAACAAATATCACCATCAGATCCAGAAAATATCAATCAGCTAGAAACGCCTGTCCTTGGGTCCAATTTGGAGACAAGGACAAAAACGACAGTTTCGGGTCAAAACGGGGTCCCCATGTGGGCCCGCTTTGCACCAAAAATGCGTCAAGATCAAAGGTCTCCAAATTCACCAAACTTAGTGTCAACAGGTCAGGAACGATGATACGAACCCAACGGAACTTTCAGAATTGAATTCCGATGAGCCGAACCCAAAATCGCCCGTCGAGCGGGGCCTGTGGGGCCCACGACACGCGATTTCGTCAACGTTCTCAGAATCGAACCAAACTTGGCTCACAGGACCAGCGTATCGCTACGAGTCCGATGGCGCAAGTTTCGTTTCAATCCGACGTGCGTACACAAAGTTAGGGTAAATTGCAGAAAAGTCGGATACGGAGCGATGTCCGCGGATACGCGTTGATCCCGGTGTGCACGCACACCCGAATCGACTTCTGCGAAATCCCGCACGTCCGTATCAACGACGCGCACGTATCTGTGAAGACCGCGCACGACCAAGTCGTCCCGTTTGGCGGGGCGTACCCAATTCCGGGGTAAAACAGGGTCTGGTTTTTCCTGTTTTTGGATCGCGGTGTGCGATCACCATCCGGGCACCGAGAGGGTCTTACAGGCTTCGCAACGCAATTTGCGGAATCGAAATCGGAGATACAGGGTGAAAGTTACAAGTACCTGAACATGACCGAAAAATCGAGGATTCGTCGTGTCCGACTCGTGTCCGACACGTGTCGGATTCAGGGATAAAATTAGGGTTAGGGTTTCAGGCCGAAGCCGTTGCCGGAGCTCGGCGGAGGGTGGCCGGGGCGGTCGGATCTTCGCCGGAGGCGGCCGGGCTCGGGCGGCGCGGTGGCGGCGAGGAGCCGGCGGGTCAAGGCCGGCCGGGGCTCGGCGGAGCTCTGGCCCGCTGCTGCTGCTCTCGAGGGCCACTGGGAAGGAGGAGGGCGGCGGTGGCTCTGCTGGCCGGAGGAGGGGGCGAGGGCGGCGAGGGGGTGAGGCGGTGGCTGCGACGTGCGGAGCGGGCGGCATCGGGTGAGGGAGATCCGGCCGGAGGGGGGGTTTTATAGGTGGAGTGAGGGAGAGGGTGGCGCCGGGCAAGGCGGAGGGGCTGGGGGTCGTGGGGACGCGGGCGGGACGCGTGGCCGGGCGAGGCGGCGCGTGGCCGAGCGGGGCGGCGGAAATCGCGGCGGGAGGGCGTTGCGGAAGACGCGGGCCGTGCGGGTGACAGGGGGAGCGGGCTAGCGGGTCTCGGGTCGGGTCTGGCGGATCCGACCCGACCCGCTAGGGCTGGGCCGGGCCGGGCTGGGTTTTTAGGTTTTATTTATTTAAATAAATAAATAAATAAATAAATAAATAAATAAATAAATAAATAGTTTTTAGGTGTTTAAAAATAGGTCCGGGGCCCGATAAATTTCAGAAAAATTACCCTAAGTCCAGTTTTTTATTTTACACCAAAAAATATTATTTTTATAATATTTTAATATTGTTTATTATCATTTAAAAATCAGTGAATAATTAAAACCCTATTTTTAAATTACAGAAAAATTCCAGAAAATTCCAGAAAATTGTGAAAAATCCAGTTTTTAAAATTTTGAAAAATCAGGGGGTTTACAATCGGTGAGGGCATTGTGCCACTGTTAGGACATTTTGCCACAAAATTTTCTAAGCGAAAGGATGTTGCATCAATTGGAGCATTGTGTCGAAGCGGCATAGTGCCTATGGGGATAACTTGAGATGGTGCCTTGGGATATAAGTTGGAGAATAGTTATGGATAGTTGGTTGGATTGAGACGAGTATCATTTGGTGGGGCGAGAATACTCGATTCTCCCTTCATACCTACTTGGAGTTTGCATCGGTCACGAACAACCTGTTGCGCACATGGTTTGGTTTCCTCGAAAGGGATAGGCTCCGGGGCACCGGGACCATTTGGCCATGGAGGAGACAAATGGTAATGTGCCTTGGGCGCGATGCCGGTAGTTCGACACGACCAGGCGGACTAGCTACTCAGTGCTGGATCGGGTAGAACTACAGTTGATTAGTCCTTTGGCTTGGCCAGTGACTTCATATAGATAAGAGTTGGTTTTTTTTGCTTTGGTTTGGTTTGTGCTTTTCGTGTAGGCGGCGGCCACCTTGCCTCGGCAAGAGTGTGCATATCGATGATTGGATTTATAAGGCTTGGATTGTGGCTTGGTTTGAGGATGGATATTGAGGCTTGGATTGTGGCTTGGTTTGAGGATGGATATTGAGGCTTGGATTGTGGTTCGATAGGTTTTCGCGTTGCTTGGGTTTGAGTATGACTGTTTGTATTCTAGTTTCCTTTTGAGCTGGATATATCTGCTTGTATATATAGACTTGAGTTGAATGCTTGCATGTTTAACCTGCTTTACAGTTTTTCATAACATGTCATACCTCTGCCACGAAATGAATCTAGGATTCAAGTAGAAAGATCACCATATAACTGTTTGCATTCACTATTCTACTTAGTGTCGGTTTAGACGAGTGGGTTACCCCGCTCACCAGTACGGCTGTGTACTGACCCACGTTTGTGGGCATTATTTTAGGTACGCAGGTGTAGTGGCGCTGCTTGGATATATGAGACATGATGTATGAACGGTAAGTACCTTTGTGGGCAAGAGAAAGAGCAAGAGTGTTACATCGCCTTTGTGGTAATCTCCTTTGTGGCAAGTTTATTTGGACCTTATCGAGAGCTTCGCTGCGTATACTCTGATGTGTGCTTGGTACACAATACTCGACTTTCGCTGCAACTTGGTCGTTTCGATGATAACTTTGATGTTTGACAACATCGTCTTGTGCGAGCGCAACTCCAGGCTCGCACGACATCACGTCCCGATGAGAACAATTGTTCTGCGGGAGCACTGCAACATAGTGATTCACGTTCAGCAGATACGATTGAGCTTGCGGGAGATTAGAGCGTGGTAAACTTCATAATTTATTTTACATTTGTATTGGAGAAAAAAATTTGAAATAAGAAATTATGATTCTTATGTGACAGCTTATTTTTTTTTTTCAAACTCATAATAGGGTTGGCGATGCTCTTACAACCGCTTGGTTTACAAGTGTCACATAGCCATTGCCCATTGGGGGAGGGGCCAAAGAGGTGGGGGCTCGGTGGGAACCATGTAGCAGGAGGAGTGTTGATTGTACATGGGTTGTAGGAGGTTGGTTGTAAACTTAGTTTTTTTCAATATAGAAACTGGTCAAACTTAATCTATTGCATTGAATTCTACATATATAAGATGTAAAGAAAAGAAAGAAAATTGTAATTCGACAAACAACCTATAGTTCACTAAATTTCGAAATCTGATTTGAAAACCAAATCTAAAAGTAATCTTATATTGTGAACATTTATATATCTTTACCTTATCATAGACGGTCACATACTAAAATATAAACATCGCATGTCATTCATTAATCTTACTTTTGTAACTTGAGTCACTCCAACAACAACCTTAACCTCAATCATAATCTCATTGTTACTACACCGACATAGTCTCCACCACAACATACATCCAAGTGAATCATTGACTTCGTCTCTATTAGGCCAACTCATTCTTCAATACTTTGAAATATAGCATTTTAGTTTGTACGTGTAGCATAAATAATTGATCACGAGGTGTTAAATATTTTTCATTTGTTTGGTGGACAACCTGCATTGTGTTGGTAGGACAACATTTTATGGTAATATTTTATAAAATCTTGTCTAATATGGTTATATTTTTTGAACAATCATATAAATAACCAAACCATTTCAAATACACCTTTTGAACAATCATTTAAATAATACTAGTTATTTTACGTGAAAAAATAAATAAAAATTTAAATTATATTAGAATATTTTAAATATAAGTTAATTATGATTGATTTATAAATATATTTGTAGAATTTTGGATATGTATTTAGTTATATAATATTATTTAGTTAGTTTAAACAAAATTTAAATATTGAATATATTTTAGAATTTATAATTTAAGTAGTCAGAGGGATTTTAGGTTTTTAATTTTTTTTTTAACCACGTAAGGAGAGAACTAGGATAGTTAAAGGATTTTTTATTATTTTAAATTAATTAACATGAGAGAACTATGGTATACATATGGGACGATTTATTTTTGAGCCGTTTCTTAGCCTCTTCTCTACTCTTATCTCTATTTCTACTCTTATAAAGAGGCTTCAAAACAACGACTCAAAAGTGAGCCGTCTAAGCCGTTTGTAAATCCAACTTAGACGGCTAGCCTTTTCAAGTTCATTTATAAAAAGTATAAATATATCCATAACAAATTATAATTAAAATATATTTAGATATTTAATTATTTTATAATAATATTGTCTTTTCACGATCTTTTAATATATCCATAAAAAATTATAATTTAAATATAAATATATCTTTTAATATATCCATAACAAATTATAATTTAAATATATTTAGATATTTAATTATCTATTCTACTATATAATGTCAAAACTAGGCTTCACCGTGAAAAAATTTCGTTCCAAAAATACCCTTCAACATATTTAGTAATTAAAAAGAATACCTACAATAAATTCCACTGACAACCATTTAAGAGATGCAATAATGACAACCATTTACGGAAATCAAAGGGTTCATGCTACTTGCTAAGTCTTTTAAATTGTTACCAAAGAATTCGAAGGGTTGAACCATTAACCTATATAATTAAAAGCAGTAGAAATAAACTAACTCATCAACATCATTCACTCCAATATACGTGTAAAACACGTGCATATATACTAGTTTTATAATAATATTAAAATAATTTATTTTACGTGCAACCACTCACGTGTATTTACCTAGTTATAAAGAGAGAGAGAGGTTGATTTATTGAAGGGCAACCGGATGGCGGCCGGGTAGGGAAACAGCTGCGGGTTGGGGACGAGGGGGCAGAGGTCGCGCTCGGGGTCCGGCGTGCGCAAGGGGTTCGAGGGAGGGCAAATGCCGACTCCCGAAGCTCCGCGGTGTCGACGGAGGTATATGTTGCCCTCAATTTACTTCATTGCAGAGCTCACAGATTTTAGTCCAACGCCAATATGTCTTTGCATTTGCGTCATTTAGGAGTGACAACTGCTTGGATTTTGGGGAATACCAGAACGAACTTGGTATTCATCAAGGTTCTTGTGTTACGGAGAGGGGGATAGTTATAACGAGTTTCTGTAGGCCACAAAATGACTCAACATCATCCATCACTATACTTCTCAATAGTCAGAAGCTCATGGTCAAGCATACCCTTTTTTGTTTCAGAAGCTCGCTACCAAAGTACCTTACCGAGAGCTCACAACACAATTACCTTCTCTATGAACTTGAATTTGGAACCAAAACGTTCTCTCCTCCGCGTCAAAAAGCTCTTCCGTATAAGGTGTTCATCCACTGGGTTTTGTTTAGTTAAATTCGTCGCCTTAATATTTATAATCCCTTTACCACACGGTGCCGCGAGCCGAGTAGCATCGCGACAAGGCTTGGCACTTACTTCTTGGAGGGGGCATGTTCGAGGCGCCAAAATAGCCCCCTCCATATCTTGAACCTTCTCCGACCGTGTAGAGCCTTGTGGCACTCAGACGCCCTTCTACCATGCAGTGTCATTGGTGGACTCAAATCTCTAAATCGACTCTAAATCGATTCTGATGCATTTTTAGATTGAAGCATCTTCGGGTGCAATATTTAGATTGCATCATCTTGGACTCATGTTGGGATTGTCATTCTTTTTCATCCTTTGCCTTAACGTATTGTAGAGATGAATGCATTTCCTTATGGAAAATTCTATCACCTTACCTCTTTCTCTAGGCTCTTTAAAGTTCATGGGAAGTTGGTAGGTTGCTCCATGGTTGCGTGAGTTTAAACTACATTCAAAAAGTTTTAAGCACACACTTATTTGACGGTTAGAAAATGTAGCAAAAAGTTTTAAGTGTCATTTTCTCGGTTTGAAGGTTAGTAAGTTAAAAATAAAATGATATTGATCTTTTTTGTTTTAGAGGGTGTTTGTTTTTTCATAACTATATATTGCTACCACTTTAAAGTGTTGAGCACTATACATTGCTAGCACTTTAAAGTGCAAATATTGTTTGTTTTTTATAACTATATAGTGTACTTTAAAGTGTTGTTTTTATTTTTTATCACTTTCAAGTGCATTGTAAATGTATGAATTGACTATTTTACCCTCAAATACTATGACATTATTTTAAACACAAATTCACTGGTACAAATAAAAAAACACAAGATTACCCTCAAATAGTTTTATCAACACAACATAAAATTATTTCATCCTCAAGTTCACCTTAAATAACAATAAATAAAATTTTATTTAATAATTTGCAAAAAAGTTTTTTGGCACCGGAAGTTATTTAATTCTTAATTTTAAAGCAAATGTCCATTTTATACACTGTTATTTGATAAATAGGAAAGTTTGAAACTAGTTTTTGTTGTGTTTCTAGACTAAAGAAAACAACAAGGAGAGATTATGGTTGGTTGGATATGTTTTGTAATAATTAAATTTGTTGAAGGTTACAATTTAACTTTTTTTTTGCACTTACAAGCTAAGTGGTAAATTATAAGCTCAATATTTTGAGCTTACAGTTTACCACCTATAAAGGATATCAATATATAGTGATGAACATCTTTAAAGTGCAAGAAACAAACATTTTAAGTTGGTGGAACCCCCACTAGTTTGAACACTTTAAAGTGCTCAGCACTATCCAGTGCAAAAAACAAACACCATCAAGTGATGTCCTTTATAGTGAGGGAAGTTTGATACACACAATTTGACTTTGAAATGGGGCGGCTGAAATAACATACTTCATAATTTGTTGCTTCTAGCTGATACTAGTTTGATATCAATTAGTTTCTATCAAGTGATGTCCCATGCCTGGACCTTCTGCACAAGTTCGGTATGCAATACCGTATGACTATGATCATTTTCAAGTAAATGGTGGTCACTGTTTGACCCCAATATGCTCAATCTAATCGAACCAGGCTAGATTTTTTGGTACGCGGATTACCTGGGTTGGGCCAGATTGCCCCATTTATGTTTTGTCGGTTTAGTTTAGCCACACTGTCGGGTTTGGGATATGACTATATGAAGGTCGGCCCAGTAATCCACTCGAACTGGACAGTTGTACCTTTACTGAGAATATTATATAAGAATGAACATCCGATGTAGCTTATCAACTTTTCTGCTCAAGAACATGATGTACAGATATTCTCACTGGATTTGCATCTTGATGTCATTTGGTAAAACTTTCCTTTATGTTTCATGGATTACTTAGTGGCTTATCTAACAAGTATCAGGTGTATCCTATATGACATATTTCACTTTTTTTTTACCAGGTATGCGTGCGGAGTTGCCAAAGTATGTTCCTGTCAATTTAAAAGAATTTGAAACTGCCGGATTCCAGGAAGGTGATGAAGTGCTAAGGGCTTAATCAACCCTTATGGCAGAGAAAGAAAACTATCCTTAGAGGTACATTGTTTGCTTTCACCTGCTTTAGAATAAGCCCATCAAGTCATTTACTTGATCAAGTATTTGATAAGACGTATTACATTGAGCTTGAACTTCCTTCTAGTAGATTAATGGTAACTGCATCTTACTATGTGCACGTCTTTTTACTCTTGTCGACTTTATGGTTATTATTTAGGTAAACTTTGCTGAATTTGTTGCTGGACTCTGGAACTTGATGCATCTAGCTTCGTCTTACATTTTGTTCCTCGTTTTATGCAATTTATCCTCCTATTTAGTTGTATTTCATCTTTCAAACTTCTCGTCTTTCGCTTCCAGTCTGCACACATTGCAAACCTTGCATGCCTAATATATTTAGTATTTTCGAAATATAGTTCTTATCCAATTTTGTTCTCCTCCTATTTCAGCCAAGGCTTCTTCATTCAAGAAAAATTGTCGTGGCATTAGAATTCAGCCTTGTCTAACTTGTGGATCAACTGCAATTGTTCCCTAGGACAGCAGAAGACGAAGATGCTACTCAGGAAGTAGTTTCAGTTCAAGGAGCACTTTTAGCTCCAATTACTTGAGAATTAAGCACTCAGAAAATTATTGAAGCCTGATTAAGGCAAACTGTCAACTACATAGACAATTGGCTAATGGAGTCATAATCTCAAGCCTCCACTACTCATTGGTGCCTAATCATCAACCACATCCATCTAAAAACACAAGAAAAAGTGTTGTTTGTGGTGCTGCTTGACGGAAAGTTGCTCTTCTTAGCTGGGACCTTCAGCGTAAGGCTTTATCATGTGGGGCAACTTAAGTTTTATGTTTCAAAATTTTCTTACTATGTCGTGGTGGATTTTAAGTACAAATTATCGTTGTCCATGAGATACAAGTTGATTGAAGTCGACACATGAAGTTTTGTCGTCAGAACTTTTGTAGTCAGAACTCTTCCCAAATCACTAATTTTCTCTTTTCTGATTCCATTTTGCTTTACATAAAACCAGGAGTTGATGTAATCTGCTTTATCTTTTGCTTATTTTGTTACTTGTAAATAAAAAAAACTTGTATTTTGATTCTAAAAAGCTGCTGAATATAATCTTTGTTTCCACGAGGCTTTGTTTTTGCGTTTCACGAGGGACTTGCTTCAATTTGAGAATAAGATTAACCTAAGACACCTGTAGCAGTGCAACGGAGGCAAGGTTTTTTTTTATCGTGTATCAATTTTCTTGCTTATCATGTCGTGTATCGCGTATTGTATCGTGTATCGTATGATACAATAGCTCTAGGAGTTTAGGTCTATACTTCTAAATCCATATAGGAACATAATTTTATATTTTATATTTTTATTTGTTTTATCTTTACAAGTCTATATAGTTCTAGAATCTTAACGATGGTACCTATCAACCTATTGCCTATATGTATCGAATAACCAATACGTAACGAAATTGTAGTATATCGTATTTCATGATATGTATCATGTATAACAAACATAGATTGGAGGCCTTTTCTTTGTGGCAAATTATTTCTAGATGAAGCTACAAAAGGAATTTTAGAACTTATAAAACCTGTCTATTGTGATTTACATTGACTGGCATGCTTCACTTTATATGATATAATAGCTCCAATTATTGTTAGGTATTGACCTGTCTGTGATTATCTCTACTATTATAATGCGGCTTCTAGACGGCTCAAAAGTGAGTCTAAGCCGTAAGTAAATACTCAACCACTCAATAATTAAAAAATTCGAAATTTTTTCTAACTACACGTTTTCCTTACGTAGAAATATCTTAAAATTATTATAATTACCTAAACATATATTCAAATGTATATAAAGATATTTATATAACAAATCCAAATAAAAATATATTAATATTCAAAAAATATATAAACTAAAAAAAAAATATATATATATATATATATATATATATATATATATATAAACAAATTTTAATCTAAATATATTCAAATTAAATTTAAACTATTTCTCTACTATTATAATGCGCCTTCTAGATGGCTCAAAAGTGAGTCGTCTAAGCCGTAAATAAACAATAAACCACTCAATAATTAAAAATACTAAAAAAAAATTAACTACACGTGTACGTGTTTCCCTTACGTACAAACATCTTAAAATTATTATAATATATTCAAATTTATATAAAGATATATATTACAAATCCAAATAAAAATATATTCAATATTTAAAATATATTTACACTAATTTTTTTATATCTAAACTTATATATATATATATATATATATATATATATATATATATATATATATATATATATATATATAAACAAATTTTAATAAATATATTCTAATCAAATTTAAACTATTTTAATATAATTTAAATTGTTATTGAAATTTTCAATAATATCAATGAATTTTATAAATATATATATATATATATATATATATAACAAATCTAAATTTACAAATATTTAAACTATTTTTAATAATATTTGAAAAAAATATGTTATATATATTTCTCAAAAATATTTTTAATATTTTTTGAAAAAAATTCAAAAATATTTTACGTGCAACGCACGTGCATTTACTAGTTATCTTAGAAGGTTCTTATCTTCGTGTAGTTATTTTTCTGTTCATCCTCATGGAAGATGGCTCTTTGAGAAATTGATTCTTTAGAGAATATGCTAATTCTTTATTAATTTCTGCAATTAGGGTACCTAAAGACTTTGTATTTCTAATAGCATTGTAAAAGAGGTTCAAAGTATCGGTATCGGAATCGGTATCGGACCATTCCTATGAGTATCGGGATCGGTGGTATCGGTAGTATCGGCGGTTTCGGATCGGAGTATCGGATTTTTTGGTATCGGAAAGCAAACAACTATTAGTAAATTATTAACATTTTAGAGAATATATTTTATACATTTATGCATAATTTAAAGTATTTTCAGTATTGTTTCTTAGTATTTTGATATTGAATGAAATAGTAGTCATCTTTGTCGATTGATTTATATGCGATAGATAAGTTTTTCTCTTTTATATGTTTTTACAACCTTACTATGCTTTTACATCCTTTTTAATTGGTCTTTTTAATTCAAATTTTTTTGCCGAATTGACTGGAAAAGAGATCTCTAATGTCGGTATCGGTCAGTATCGGGTATCGGTCGGTATCGGATCGAGACATGCCAAACTGTATCGATATCGGCCGTATCGGATCGGTATCGGCCGATACTTTAAACTATGTGTAAAACAAGGCAGTAGTTGAAAATGTTTGTCTGGTAACAAAGTAAAATAGTAAGTAGACCAAAAATTGTGTGTGCTAAGGGTGCATGCGCATGTGCCAACTATGAAGCAAAATATATGACATAAGGTAAATTCTAAATTTTCGTGATAGACAAAATTTACTGTTTATGTCAAATCACAATAACTTTTGTCTATAAATTTTCCAACCAAATACATGAATTGGTCCAAAATCTGAATATTGATCACTTTCACTCTATATCTGCGAACCAAATAGCTCTGAAAGGCAATTTTTCAGATCCTCTTCTATGTTCTCTTTAATGTGTGGCAACTGCTGTAAACTGGTGTATACTTATTTTTTTTTTTGGAACTCGAGCCTCTTCCTTTTTCAGGATCTTTCATCGTGTTTTTTTTTCCCTCCCTTTTATTTTGAGGAAGGGCCGGTCTTTGATCCGGAAAAAGTCTCTGTAGGTTTCTTCAGTCATTCTATATAAAAAAAGGGATAAAACATTGGTAATTGGTACATAGAAAGTTATTTTTGTTGTAGTGTGATTTCGTATATATGCATATGCACACCTGTCATGTATGTATCAAGCAGCAAACCGTGTATTGTGAAATTGGCAATTGGGCTTTGCAAGCAGAAAAGGAGTTAACCTGTGGAAACTCAACCTCCATTCTTTCTTTCGTACCATAGAGGTGATCTCTTTTCTAACTGTTGGGAAAAACTATCCATATAGCCCAATGTGTTCTAGAATGATGACCTCGTGGCAATAAAATGGTCCCAAACTGTTGTTAAAATAGTGTAGAATATATACTTCGACGTCACTGTTTGCCAACCATAATGCTAGCTAGGCATGTCATGCTTGAAATCACACTCAAGATATTCGGGATAGAATCAACAGTTATAACACCCTAGCCATTTTCGGTTGAGGTACAGTATGTATTTGAGGTAAATTTGTTCTTTCTACTTTTCATTGAAGAAACTGCTAATATATGTGAACTCTAGGTAGAGCTATCTCAAGAAATTTGGGTTGTTGAAAAAAATAAGACATTTTTCGTCTTTATGATGAAATAAAATAAAATGGAAGAGAAGAGAAGTTAAGAGAAAGAACACACACAAGATTTACCGAGGTTCAGCTCAATTTGAGCCTACGTCCTCCGCCCGTCCCTTCTTCACCGTTTTCACTATAATCAAATGAAAGATTACAAGGACATTCTCTCAAGTTGGTACAACTTTGTCACTACCCCATTTCCAAAGCAGGGTATTTTTTTATTTTAATTTGGTTAATTGTTTATTTATCATAAATATTTGTATTAATATTTAATTGTTGGCTGTATTATTTTTTTATTAGTTATTTTAGTGTTTTGGCTAGCCTGGACCCATGTCAGACTCTAGTGGACCCATGTCCGACCCAACCAACACCCTTGTGAGACCTATTTTTGGGTTTAGAATTATTATTATATTTTATTTTAGTTAGTTGGAGTGATTAGGAGTTAGTTTGAGTGCTTTTGGAACCCCAAACCCAAAACCCAAGTTGCATGACTAAATGAGAGGGTGTTTTAGTCATTTGGATTAAGGAAACCTACTTTATACATGCTTGGTCGACCCTTTCCAGACCTGGACAGCAGCCCCCCCCTCTTCTTCATTCTCATTTCACTTCTTCTTCTTCTTCTTCTTCTTCATCTTCTCCACTCTTTTCTTCTTCTTTTCTTCTTCCCACTTCCTATTTCAAGCAAGTAAGTTCTCCATTCTTCTCTTTCTTCTTCTATTCTTCATGGATGTGAACCCTAACCATTTGATTTTCCCTAACCTAGGTGTTTAGAGCTTAGACCTAGTGTGGAGGCTTGATTTGGAGGCTTGGAGCTTGAGGGTGGTGATTTCAAGAGTTTTGGAGACTTTGGCTTGGGATTCCAACTCCCAAGAGGTAAACCCTAATTTTTTTCCTTGTAATTACTCTAATATAGTGTAATTAGTAGTTTAGAACCTTCCTAGACCTTAGGGCTACCCGTGGGAGGAAGTTGGAGCTTGTTTGGATGTGTTTGGAGACTTTGACATTAGGT
>JAYESA010000003.1:140859189-140866689 GCA_036927795.1 Iris macrosiphon | reverse complement strand
GGTATCTCAAGGAGGCGAGTTTGAGGGTTTATTAGCTTAATGGCCTAGTTTTGACCTAGAATTTTAGGGGCACCGTAGTTTAACCTAGAGTTGACCGTAGTTGACCCGGTTGACCGCCAAAGTCAGCTTTTGACCTACTTTTGATCCAAAGTTGACTTTTTTGACCCAGAGTTGACTTTTTGATCCAGATTTTACCGGTTTAACCCGTTTGACCTAGAACGATCCTAGAAGCTTGTTTTTAGTTATTTTATTTCTGTTTAACTCATTAAAAACCTGTTTAACCTTGCTTTTCGCAAAGGCGAGTACATTCTCTGATAGTTTTCATTATCTGATGATTATTATGATTCAGCTTCTAGTATAGTATCATCTGATTTTCTGGCACGACACGGACTAGTATTTCTGGATTCATTTACTTGCGACACGTATATTTCATGTTTCTGGCCTCTATTCTGGAATCACCTACTGGCATCACCTACAGGCATCACTCATGTTTCTGGCTGGACTCATACTTGATTTACGTGTCGGGTCTTGGATTCACTTGTACTAGTCGGAACGGGGAAATACTCGAGTAGACATGTAAATATTCCCAACTCGAATCACTGGAATCACCCCCTCTGGTCTAATTTGGAATGATAGCAGCCGCACACCCAGTGTGCGGTGAGCCATACTTACCCCCTAGCCGTTTACATGTCGAATCAGGTATTTCAAAGACACGAGTTTATTCTTTTTGGTCTGGACTCTCTTGCATTTCTTGCTGGTCTCACTTATAGTTTCTGGACTTGACTCATTACATGTATTCATGCTAGACTCACTACACGTTCTTGTGCACATACTTGATCTTAGTTTAGATTTTTTGTATCTTGCAGTCATTACTATCTTGCTTCTGATATTCATGCATCTTTACCTTTATGCACCAGTGATATATATATATTTTCTTGTTCATACTTTATTTCCTTCACCTTGCTACTTGCTACAACTGCTTTATAGTTTTTATCATTTAACTGGAACTGCTGTTAGAGGTGTACTTGCTCCAGTCCTGACTGGACATATTTTTTCCAGAGTATCCGAAAGATTGGTGTCCGACGTTTTATGGACCTCAGCCTGTCGATGGTGCAGACAGGGACCCCCTAGTTTAGGAGTGATTTCCGGGTTGGTAGCCGGGATCACTAGGACCTCAGTTGTTGTTTATTAGCTTTCGGTACCGAATTTGTCTCCGGTTTTGGATTGAGACCTTGTATTATATATGATTTATGATGTTGTATTATTATTATTATTATTGTTGTTGTTGTTATTTTAGTAGCAGTTGTTTAGACTTTGTAGTTGTTAGTCTTCTGTGTTATCTTATCGTGCTTAGATTCGCGATTGAGTACTTGCGATTATCTTATGATATTGCTCCTCCGTTTGGAGTTAAGATCTTGACATGTATATATATTGATTGTGTGAGATTGTTAGCTAGATAGTAGACCTAGACAGCGTTCTACCGCCGATGCTGCGGCGTAGGCTCGACGTACCCACGACTCATGCCCGATTTTTCGGGTACGGATCGTGACACATTTTTGGTGGCGGCCCCATGCAGGTCTCGATTCGCAATTAGTGCGATATCGTGGTAGTACAACGATTTAGTTGTACTGCTGCGAGCCTGCTCTAGGATATAGGATCTAGGATCTAGGATGAGAGTGTACTCAATCACGATTAGGAATAATTCCAATCTAATTATTCTGAAATTATTTTCTTTTGAAATATTACTGTCCTTCTTTGATGATATCGTATCTTGCGCCGTATTGACTTCCTTTGATCGGTGTTCGGGATGCCTCCGAAGACACGATCCCATCGTACCGCCCCAGCAGTTGCCACCGAGAGGTCTGCTACCTCTCGTCCAGCTCGTATTCAGGCAGCTACTATCGCTCCACTCACCACTCCTGCGGTTGAGGGAGCATTTATTTCTCTCGGGGATCCTCCTCCACTTGTCGATCCGAGGACTACCCCAGTTGTTCCGGTGGTACCTCTTCCACCACTTCTTGCACCAGTAGACGCCGCGCAGTTATTTATGTTCTTCAGGGAGATGATGGACGTGCAGCACCGTCAGGTGGATGTGATGAGGCTGGACATTGAGAACGCCCACCAGGTGGCCATGACGGCAATGGACAGAGTGGCACAGATCCAGCCACAGGCAGATCAGGCTCAGCATCCGAGGCCGGGCAGTATCATTGACTTCCAGAGGATGCGGCCCAAGGAGTTCCGGGGTACAGAAGGGATCCTGTACGCGGACGACTGGATAGAGCAGATTGAGGGGATTTTCCGGCCGGCACAGATTCCAGATAGTATACAGATAGAGGCAGCAGGCAGTCAGATGTTCGACCTTGCTTTGACGTGGTATCGCACTGATACGAGGATCGCGGCACCAGGGCTTACTTGGTGTAAACCCCCAGAGATTTAGCTATTTTTAATGTAAAATATTCGGGTCAAAACTTAATTTCTAGCACCTACAGTGCAACCGTTGACCATTCCAATTTAAATTGGAGATCCAATTTCGACCAATTCTTTCGACCTAATGTATGATCATGATCTATACTAGGTCTAAGACACACATGATACATGTATCCCACTCTATTGAACCTCTATGTGCTACCTACCCTCAATAGTCACAAATGACCAATTTTCTAGTGAATCGGACCAACCTAGTCAAACTAAACCGCAACGACCCGAACCTGACTCAACTAGAAGTAGTTGGACTTAACCTAGGTTGACTAAGCTAGGTTTGACCATCCATATTAAACATCATTTCAGTTTTGGACAGCCATGGGTTTACTAAATTATTAGGATGGAATGTGAAAGGAAAGGGGTTATAACTTGTGACCTTTCCTTACCCCATTGGTAACTCCAAACCCTTTTCCTCCCCACTAGGCTGTCCATAACCCCCCTCTCTTCACCTCCCCCATTAGAACCACCTGAAGAAAACTTCTTCCTAACTCTTTTCCTCACATTTTCTATTCACAAACCATCTCCAAATTCCTTCTCTATATCACTCCACACCTCCATCCATCCAACCCTACCCAGGCTGAATCTTAATTCAGCAATACCCCCACCAATCCGGCCCTATCTCCCTCCACAGTAAGTATCTTTCTCTCAAATTTTATATGCTTCTTTCTCTCCCTGTCCTTATCACTTTCTCTTCACAAACCTTCCATCAAAATTTATTCTAAGTTTCTCAAAAATAGCCCTCCATCAGAGGTGTCCAGGCTGAATCTGAATTCAGTGTATCCTCTTCTCAGACCACTCCACCACCTCCATAGCCTCCAAACCACCACTACAGCACCCAAATATCCTTCTCCTACAACTCCTTACAAGTTTCATTTATAACTAAGCACCTAAATCATCCTACAACTCCCCCAAACACCCCTTACAAAACGAAGACACCCTGCTGAATCCGCCAACAATAGCACAACTTAAACACCTTGTTGCCACCAATTTCAGCACTAAAACCCCTTCAACAACTACCCTATCTTCATCCTATATCTCTCTCCTAATCTCTCTAATCCTCAAAGTACTTGGAGTAATATTTTGAAGCCCCGGACAGTAGCTACGAGACGAAGTGTCCAAATCTGGACAGATTTGTGCAAGCAGTGCACAACCCTCTTTTGCCTTCCCATTTTACTTTGGTAAGAGCTCCAACTCCTCCTACTCAACCCTTTCTACATGTACTTCATATCCCTATTAAATTTCACTAACTTTGTATGATATTATACCAAGAATATTTATTACTTCTCATGTCTAGACTTGAATGTTATTTATGCACTTGTTGTCCTATTCACTTTGACATGATCTAAAACCCAAGCAACCACTTGCAAAATATAATTTTTACTCTAATTATCACTAAATTTTAGAATGTATAAATTTTGTTTAGGGTGTTATATATAAATAAATGCATGGTTGAGACATGATTAAATATTGTGCAACTAGTAGTACATTTTGCCTAGGTTTTGTGATAGCTAGTTTTATTGTTTATAAACACTATATTGGAATATAGAAGATATCATGCTAAGGTTGTTCACTAGTTATAATAGTGCTTGCACACATGTTTCATGACAAATACAAGAAAGAAATGAGGTATATGCCATGATCTTATTATAAATTCAGATTTGACTTGTCTATGTATACTTGATATTTTTTAGTAGAACGAGAGTTGTATATAGTTGGATGAATGGATATACTTGAGAAATATAGTATGTGATTGTTTGTGATGACCCTAACTTGACCCATTGTTAATGCTCATGTGCATATTTTAATAAGACAAAACTAACCCTAAGTTGGTTAACATAGTTTGACACTTAGTGAATACCAAAGTTGATGATATGTTGTATATGGAAATCTAGTGTGAGAACACCTAGTACCTACATGAACCTTCGTTATAACCATGTTTATGAGGCTTGATTATGTTATGTGACTAGTAGGCTTGGTATTTATACACTTTCTTGGTCCTTGACTAGTGAACCTTAGCCAACTTACTTTGTTAGAACCCCTAATTATTTTAGACTCTAAATAATTGAGGGCATTGTATAAGTTGTATCCTTGATTAAATTAGACCCTAATTGCCTAATGATTAATGACGTAGAGTAGTTGTACTCTTGTGCATGCTTAGTGAACCATGTCATAGTAACTAATTTTATGATATTATATATTTAGGCTCTTGGGATCGCACGAGCGTGAATTCGAGAGCAGGTTCTTTGTATTATCAACTTGGAGTTTCAGGCAAGTGTACCTTGCCAAACATGTTCTTGTTACATATTTCCTTATTTATTTATATTGTGGTACATGCTTAAACCTAGGGCCGTGTGACTTACTTAGCATCCGATTAATAGTCGGGTGCCAACCCCGTACGCGGAGTTGGGTACGTCATCTAGAAATGGACATTCGTGACCCTTTACATTCTAGTACTTATTTTCATCAAGTACATTATAACCCAGGACACTTGACACCATACATATGACAGAATCTTCCTGAGATATTCATGGTGATTCTGTGTAGGATGCAGGATTGACATAGACATTATATTTATAGAGATTATATGACTGATTGCATTAGATATGATCTCACGTGACATGGACATGAGACATTATGGACATGAGACGTGTGGTTACATTGGGTGGGGAGAGACACACAGGCTACAGGTTGTTCTATATATATCTACTACTATTGTGAGGTTGTAGACTCTCGAGCAGAGCTAGACCCATTACTTGTTATTACTGCTACCGGCTCCCCGACACAGAGCTTGTAGCGGTCTCAGCCTGAGTACTAGTGATGCTCTCACTTGCATTTCACATAGATGGATACATAGTTACCCTATTTATTTTATTTACTTTTGTACTGCATTTATTTTGGCATGCTGTTTCTTGTACCTTGTTACGTTCCTCTGAGGACCTGGTCCCTTGCCAGTTTTACAGCATAGACCGTTGTGAAGCCTGCCTGGAGTTGCTGATGTGTGTTGCTTTGTCTTGCAGGAATTGGTGCCAGGTACTTATATCTTTTCTTCCGGAGTCATGGTTATTATTCATATTATTTATTCATCTGCTGATATAGCCTAGTTTTATAGACTCATATTCCTTTCTCGAGTCTATTCGAGCTTATGTGTTACTAGCGGCCGACTTTAGCACATGTAGCTCATTCTTGTATATTCTGATCAATGTGGATTGAGGCATAGATATTTATATTTACTTGATTATATAGATAGTGACCATTTTAATACAACTTATACGTATTCGAGTCGGACCGGAGTCTGGTCGAATGCGTAGCTGGCATGTTATGTATTCCTAGTCCTACGTATTTTGGGACTGGGGCGTGACACTTTGGAGGCTTTCAAGAGGCTTTTTAAGGAGAAGTTTTTTCCAGATGTGGCGCTCAGTGCTTTGGAGAGCCAGTTCGAGGCACTCGTCCAAGGGAGCATGATGGTGGACGAGTACGCAGCGGAGTTTTACCGTCTGGGCAAGTTTGTAGAGGGCTTGAGTGAGGTAGCAAAGGCGAGGAAGTTTCGCAAGGGCTTGGTCATGGCGGTCAAGTCTTTGACTATTAGCGACCGCGAGGCGACTTTCGAGCAGATAGTAGGGGACGCTCAGAGAGCAGAGGATGACTTGGAGCTCAAGTCCAAGAGAGGCAGAGATGATTCAGGTAGTGCGAGTGGTAGTACGGGACCAGCTAAGCGTCCCTATGGGCAGAAGACAGCGCAGCAGGGTCAGGATCAGAGGGTGCCCACTTGTGCCTACTGCAGGAAGGTAGGACACACTTGGGATGTTTATAGGTGGAGGATGAAGGTGTATTTGTTCTGTGGATCCGCTGCTCACCAGATGCGAGATTGCCCCACTGCACCTCCATTTGGTGGAGCACAGGATCGGAGAGTTGGAGCTAGGCCATCTGTGGCACAGCATCATGCCCCACACCAGCAGAGGGATATACCCCAGCAGGGCAGGGCTTATGCGTTGACAGTCGAGGAGGCCGATGCTACGGGTGTCGGGTTAGCAGGTATGTCTCTTTATTCTTCTTCATGTCCTTTTTTATTCCTTGTGGTGTGCTTCATTAGTACATGTTAGACTTTTCTTTTGTGCTGTTGTAGATAGTGTAGTGACCCTGATTGAGACTGTGATAACACGACCAGTAGGACCATGATCTTGCATGTAGTTTAGGTAAAATTTCTTGACTGTGATTGTTGGGGGTTTGACCTAGAAGAAGTGCGATCTACTTTAAATTTCGAGGACGAAATTTTCTAAGGAGGATAGGCTTGTTACTACCCCATTTCCAGAGCAGGGTATTTTTTTATTTTAATTTGCTTAATTGTTTATTTATCATAAATATTTGTATTAATATTTAATTATTGGCTGTATTATTTTTTTATTAGTTATTTTAGTGTTTTGGCTAGCCTGGACCCATGTCAGACCCTAGTGGACCCATGTCCGACCCAATCAACACCCTTGTGAGGCCTATTTTTGGGTTTAGAATTATTATTATATTTTATTTTAGTTAGTTGGAGTGATTAGGAGTTAGTTTGAGTTATTTTGGAACCCCAAACCCAAAACCCAAGTTGCATGACTAAAGGAGAGGGTGTTTTAGTCATTTGGATTAAAATAAAGTTCTAAGCATGCCACATCCATGACACGATTTGGTTCATAATCTATCGTTAGTACAATAGGCTATGTCCCTGAACCACTAATAACTGCAGAGTCTTCTAGCATACAAAGTTTCTATCAGTAGTTATCCCTAACGCACGGCTTATACGTACAGGAGGCCAACCCGGTACGTAGTCCAAAATCTATATGAGACTCACAACTCGTGTAACAACTGTGTCACGGTCAATGAACCTACTGATGCTACATGATACTGGGGTGGTCTCATAAAATAGGTCCAAAATCTACATAAATAACATCTATATAAGCAGAAATAAATATGCATGCATCAGTTTGGAATGTAAGTAATCAGTACAATAGCAAGATATATTTGCCGAACAAAAGTCCT